>OX243800.1:17255000-17277500 GCA_945859595.2 Megachile willughbiella
TCTGTCTCTGTCTCTGTCTCTGTCTCTGTCTCTGTCTCTGTCTCTGTCTCTGTCTCTGTCTCTGTCTCTATCTCTGTCTATGCCTCAGTGTCTCTGCATCTGCCTCTGTCTCTGTCTCTGTCTCTGTCTGGGCCTCTGCCTCAACCTTAGTCACTGTCCCTCTCACTCTCTCTGTCTCTGTCTCTGTATATGTCTCTGTATCTGTCGCTGTCTCTGTATATGTCTATGTATCTGTCCCTGCCTCTGTCTCTGTCACTGACACTGTCGCTGTCCCTGTCTCTGTCTCTGTCTCTGTCTCTGTCTCGGTCTCTGTATCTGTCTCCGTCCCTGTCTCTGTCTCTGTCTCTGCCTCTGTCTCTGTCTCTGTCTCTGCCTCTCTCTCTGTCTCTGTCTCTGTCTCTGTCCCTGTCTCTGTCTCTGTCTCTGCCTCTGTCTCTGTCTCTGTCTCTGTCTCTGTCTCTGTCTCTGTCTCTGTCTCTGTCTCTGTCTCTGTCTCTGTCTCTGTCTCTGTCTCTGTCTCTGTCTCTGTCTCTGTCTCTGTCTCTGTCTTCGTCTCTGTCCATTTCTCTGTCACTGTCTCTGTCTCTGTCTGTGTTTCTGTCCATGTCTCTGTTCCTGTCTCTGTCTCTGTCTCTGTCTCTGTCCCTGTCTCTGTCTCTGTCTCTGCCTCTGTCTCTGTCTCTGTCTCTGTCTCTGTCTCTGTCTCTGTCTCTGTCTCTGTCTCTGTCTCTGTCTCTGTCTCTGTCTATGTCTCTGTCTCTGTCTCTGTCTCTGTCTCTGTCTCTGTCTCTGTCTCTGTCTCTGTCTCTGTCTCTGTGTCTGTCTCTGTCTCTGTCTCTGTCTCTGTCTCTGTCTCTGTCTCTGTCTCTGTCTCTGTCTCTGTCTCTGTCTCTGTCTCTGTCTTCGTCTCTGTCCCTTTCTCTGTCACTGTCTCTGTCTCTGTCTGTGTTTCTGTCCATGTCTCTGTTCCTGTCTCTGTCTCTGTCTCTGTCTCTGTCTCTGTCCCTGTCTCTGTCTCTGTCTCTGTCTCTGTCCCTGTCTCTGTCACTGTCTCTGCCTCTGTCTCTGTCTCTGTCTCTGTCTCTGTCTCTGTCCCTGCCTCTGTCTCTGTCTCTGTCTCTATCTCTGTCTATGCCTCAGTGTCTCTGCATCTGCCTCTGTCTCTGTCTCAGTCTCTGTCTGGGCCTCTGCCTCAACCTTAGTCACTGTCCCTCTCACTCTCTCTGTCTCTGTCTCTGTATATGTCTCTGTATCTGTCGCTGTCTCTGTATATGTCTATGTATCTGTCCCTGCCTCTGTCTCTGTCACTGACACTGTCGCTGTCCCTGTCTCTGTCTCTGTCTCTGTCTCTGTCTCGGTCTCTGTCTCTGTCTCTGTCCCTGTCTCTGTATCTGTCCCTGCCTCTGTCTCTGTCACTGACACTGTCGCTGTCCCTGCCTCTGTCTCTGTCTCTGTCTCTGTCTCTGTCTCTGTATCTGTCTCTGTCCCTGTCTCTGTCTCTGTCTCTGCCTCTGTCTCTGTCTCTGTCTCTGCCTCTGTCTCTGTCTCTGTCTCTGTCTCTGTCTCAGTCTCTGTCTCTGTCTCTGTCTCTGTCTCTGTCTCTGTCTCTGTCTCTGTCCCTGTCCCTGTCTCTGTCTCTGTTTCTGTCTCTGTCTCTGTCTCTGTCTCTGTCTCCGTCTCTGTCCCTGTCCCTGTCCCTGTCCCTGTCTCTGTCTCTGTCTCTGTCTCTGTCTCTGTCTCTGTCTCTGTCTCTGTCTCTGTCTCTGTCTCTGTCTCTGTCTCTGTCTCTGTCTCTGTCTCTGTCTCTGTCTCTGTCTCTGTCTCTGTCTCTGTCTCTGTCTCTGTCTCTGTCTCTGTCTCTGTCTCTGTCTCTGTCTCTGTCTCTGTCTCTGTCTCTGTCTCTGTCTCTGTCTCTGTCTCTGTCTTCGTCTCTGTCCCTATCTCTGTCACTGTCTCTGTCTCTGTCTGTGTTTCTGTCCATGTCTCTGTTCCTGTCTCTGTCTCTGTCTCTGTCTCTGTCTCTGTCTCTGTCTCTGTCTCTGTCTCTGTCTCTGTCTCTGTCTCCGTCCCTGTCTCTGTCACTGTCTCTGCCTCTGTCTCTGTCTCTGTCTCTGTCTCTGTCTCTGTCTCTGTCTCAGTCTCTGTCTCTGTCTCTGTCTTCGTCTCTGTCCCTGTCTCTGTCTCTGTCTCTGTCTCTGTCACTGTCACTGTCGCTGTCCCTGTCTCTGTCTCTGTCTCTGTCTCTGTCTCTGTCTCTGTCTCTGTCTCTGTCTCTGTCCCTGTCTCTGTCTCTGTCTCTGTCTCTGCCTCTGTCTCTGTCTCTGCCTCTGTCTCTGTCTCAGTCTCTGTCTCTGTCTCTGTCTCTATCTCCGTCTCTGTCCCTGTCTCTGTCTCCGTTTCTGTCTCTGTCTCTGTCTCTGTCTCTGTCTCTGTCTCTGTCTCTGTCTCTGCCTCCGTCTCTGTCTCTGTCCCTGTCTCTGTCCCTGTCTCTGTCCCTGTCCCTGTCTCTGTCTCTGTCTCTGTCTCTGTCTCTGTCTCTGTCTCTGTCTCTGTCTCTGTCTCTGTCTCTGTCTCTGTCTCTGTCTCTGTCTCTGTCTCTGTCTCTGTCTCTGTCTCTATCTCTGTCTATGCCTCAGTGTCTCTGCATCTGCCTCTGTCTCTGTCTCAGTCTCTGTCTGGGCCTCTGCCTCAACCTTAGTCACTGTCCCTCTCACTCTCTCTGTCTCTGTCTCTGTATATGTCTCTGTATCTGTCGCTGTCTCTGTATATGTCTATGTATCTGTCCCTGCCTCTGTCTCTGTCACTGACACTGTCGCTGTCCCTGTCTCTGTCTCTGTCTCTGTCTCTGTCTCTGTCTCGGTCTCTGTATCTGTCTCTGTCCCTGTCTCTGTCTCTGTCTCTGCCTCTGTCTCTGTCTCTGTCTCTGCCTCTCTCTCTGTCTCTGTCTCTGTCTCTGTCCCTGTCTCTGTCTCTGTCTCTGCCTCTGTCTCTGTCTCTGTCTCTGTCTCTGTCTCTGTCTCTGTCTCTGTCTCTGTCTCTGTCTCTGTCTCTGTCTCTGTCTCTGTCTCTGTCTCTGTCTCTGTCTCTGTCTCTGTCTTCGTCTCTGTCCCTTTCTCTGTCACTGTCTCTGTCTCTGTCTGTGTTTCTGTCCATGTCTCTGTTCCTGTCTCTGTCTCTGTCTCTGTCTCTGTCCCTGTCTCTGTCTCTGTCTCTGCCTCTGTCTCTGTCTCTGTCTCTGTCTCTGTCTCTGTCTCTGTCTCTGTCTCTGTCTCTGTCTCTGTCTCTGTCTCTGTCTCTGTCTCTGTCTCTGTCTCTGTCTCTGTCTCTGTCTCTGTCTCTGTCTCTGTCTCTGTCTCTGTCTCTGTCTCTGTCTCTGTCTCTGTCTCTGTCTCTGTCTCTGTCTCTGTCTCTGTCTCTGTCTTCGTCTCTGTCCCTTTCTCTGTCACTGTCTCTGTCCCTGTCTCTGTCACTGTCTCTGCCTCTGTCTCTGTCTCTGTCTCTGTCTCTGTCTCTGTCCCTGCCTCTGTCTCTGTCTCTGTCTCTATCTCTGTCTATGCCTCAGTGTCTCTGCATCTGCCTCTGTCTCTGTCTCAGTCTCTGTCTGGGCCTCTGCCTCAACCTTAGTCACTGTCCCTCTCACTCTCTCTGTCTCTGTCTCTGTATATGTCTCTGTATCTGTCGCTGTCTCTGTATATGTCTATGTATCTGTCCCTGCCTCTGTCTCTGTCACTGACACTGTCGCTGTCCCTGTCTCTGTCTCTGTCTCTGTCTCTGTCCCTGCCTCTGTCTCTGTCACTGACACTGTCGCTGTCCCTGCCTCTGTCTCTGTCTCTGTCTCTGTCTCTGTCTCTGTATCTGTCTCTGTCCCTGTCTCTGTCTCTGTCTCTGCCTCTGTCTCTGTCTCTGTCTCTGCCTCTGTCTCTGTCTCTGTCTCTGTCTCTGTCTCAGTCTCTGTCTCTGTCTCTGTCTCTGTCTCTGTCTCTGTCTCTGTCTCTGTCCCTGTCCCTGTCTCTGTCTCTGTTTCTGTCTCTGTCTCTGTCTCTGTCTCTGTCTCCGTCTCTGTCCCTGTCCCTGTCCCTGTCCCTGTCTCTGTCTCTGTCTCTGTCTCTGTCTCTGTCTCTGTCTCTGTCTCTGTCTCTGTCTCTGTCTCTGTCTCTGTCTCTGTCTCTGTCTCTGTCTCTGTCTCTGTCTCTGTCTCTGTCTCTGTCTCTGTCTCTGTCTCTGTCTCTGTCTCTGTCTCTGTCTCTGTCTCTGTCTCTGTCTCTGTCTCTGTCTCTGTCTCTGTCTCTGTCTTCGTCTCTGTCCCTATCTCTGTCACTGTCTCTGTCTCTGTCTGTGTTTCTGTCCATGTCTCTGTTCCTGTCTCTGTCTCTGTCTCTGTCTCTGTCTCTGTCTCTGTCTCTGTCTCTGTCTCTGTCTCTGTCTCTGTCTCCGTCCCTGTCTCTGTCACTGTCTCTGCCTCTGTCTCTGTCTCTGTCTCTGTCTCTGTCTCTGTCTCTGTCTCAGTCTCTGTCTCTGTCTCTGTCTTCGTCTCTGTCCCTGTCTCTGTCTCTGTCTCTGTCTCTGTCACTGTCACTGTCGCTGTCCCTGTCTCTGTCTCTGTCTCTGTCTCTGTCTCTGTCTCTGTCTCTGTCTCTGTCTCTGTCCCTGTCTCTGTCTCTGTCTCTGTCTCTGCCTCTGTCTCTGTCTCTGCCTCTGTCTCTGTCTCAGTCTCTGTCTCTGTCTCTGTCTCTATCTCCGTCTCTGTCCCTGTCTCTGTCTCCGTTTCTGTCTCTGTCTCTGTCTCTGTCTCTGTCTCTGTCTCTGTCTCTGTCTCTGCCTCCGTCTCTGTCTCTGTCCCTGTCTCTGTCCCTGTCTCTGTCCCTGTCCCTGTCTCTGTCTCTGTCTCTGTCTCTGTCTCTGTCTCTGTCTCTGTCTCTGTCTCTGTCTCTGTCTCTGTCTCTGTCTCTGTCTCTGTCTCTGTCTCTGTCTCTGTCTCTGTCTCTATCTCTGTCTATGCCTCAGTGTCTCTGCATCTGCCTCTGTCTCTGTCTCAGTCTCTGTCTGGGCCTCTGCCTCAACCTTAGTCACTGTCCCTCTCACTCTCTCTGTCTCTGTCTCTGTATATGTCTCTGTATCTGTCGCTGTCTCTGTATATGTCTATGTATCTGTCCCTGCCTCTGTCTCTGTCACTGACACTGTCGCTGTCCCTGTCTCTGTCTCTGTCTCTGTCTCTGTCTCTGTCTCCGTCTATGTATCTGTTTGTGTCTCTGTCCCTGTCTCTGTCGCTGTCTCTGTCTCTGTCCCTGTCCCTGTCTCTATCTCTGTCGCTGTCTCCGTCTCTGTCCCTGTCTCTGTATCTGTCTCTGTCACTTTCACTGTCACTGTCGCTGTCACTGTCTCTGTCTCTGTCTCTGTCTCCGTCTCTGTCTCTGTCTCTGTCTCTGTCTCTGTCTCTGTCCCTGTCTCTGTCACTGTCCCTGTCTCTGTCTCTGTCTCTGTCTCTGCCTCTGTCTCTGTCTCTGCCTCTGTCTCTGTCTCAGTCTCTGTCTCTGTCTCTGTCTCTGTCTCCGTCTCTGTCCCTGTCTCTGTCTCCGTTTCTGTCTCTGTCTCTGTCTCTGTCTCTGTCTCTGTCTCTGTCTCTGCCTCTGTCTCTGTCTCTGTCTCTGTCTCTGTCACTGTCCCTGTCTCTGTCCCTGTCTCTGTCCCTGTCCCTGTCTCTGTCTCTGTCTCTGTCTCTGTCTCTGTCTCTGCCTCTGTCTCTGTCTCTGTCTCTGTCTCTGTCTCAGTCTCTGTCTCTGTCTCTGTCTCTGTCTCTGTCTCTGTCTCTGTCCCTGTCCCTGTCTCTGTCTCTGTTTCTGTCTCTGTCTCTGTCTGTGTCTCTGTCTCCGTCTCTGTCCCTGTCCCTGTCCCTGTCCCTGTCTCTGTCTCTGTCTCTGTCTCTGTCTCTGTCTCTGTCTCTGTCTCTGTCTCTGTCTCTGTCTCTGTCTCTGTCTCTGTCTCTGTCTCTGTCTCTGTCTCTGTCTCTGTCTCTGTCTCTGTCTCTGTCTCTGTCTCTGTCTCTGTCTCTGTCTCTGTCTCTGTCTCTGTCTCTGTCTCTGTCTCTGTCTCTGTCTCTGTCTCTGTCTCTGTCTCTGTCTCTGTCTCTGTCTCTGTCTCTGTCTCTGTCTCTGTCTCTGTCTCTGTCTCTGTCTCTGTCTCTGTCTCTGTCTCTGTCTCTGTCTTCGTCTCTGTCCCTATCTCTGTCACTGTCTCTGTCTCTGTCTGTGTTTCTGTCCATGTCTCTGTTCCTGTCTCTGTCTCTGTCTCTGTCTCTGTCTCTGTCTCTGTCTCTGTCTCTGTCTCTGTCTCTGTCTCTGTTTCTGTCTCCGTCCCTGTCTCTGTCACTGTCTCTGCCTCTGTCTCTGTCTCTGTCTCTGTCTCTGTCTCTGTCTCAGTCTCTGTCTCTGTCTCTGTCTTCGTCTCTGTCCCTGTCTCTGTCTCTGTCTCTGTCTCTGTCACTGTCACTGTCGCTGTCCCTGTCTCTGTCTCTGTCTCTGTCTCTGTCTCTGTCTCTGTCTCTGTGTCTGTCTCTGTCTCTGACTCTGTCTCTGTCTCTGTCTCTGTCTCTGTCTCCGTCTATGTATCTGTTTGTGTCTCTGTCCCTGTCTCTGTCGCTGTCTCTGTTTCTGTCCCTGTCCCTGTCTCTATCTCTGTCGCTGTCTCCGTCTCTGTCCCTGTCACTGTCTCTGTCTCTGTCTGTGTTTCTGTCCATGTCTCTGTCTCTGTCTCTGTCTCTGTCTCTGTCTCTGTCTCTGTCTCTGTCTCTGTCTCTGTCTCTGTCTCTGTCTCTGTCTCTGTCTCTGTCTCTGTCTCTGTCTCTGTCTCTGTCTCTGTCTCTGTCTCTGTCTCTGTCGCTGTCTCTGTCTCTGTCTCTGTCTCTGTCTCTGTCTTCGTCTCTGTCCCTGTCACTGTCTCTGTCTCTGTCTGTGTTTCTGTCCATGCCTCTGTTCCTGTCTCTGTCTCTGTCTCTGTCTCTGTCTCTCTCTGTCTCTGTGTCTGTCTCTGTCTCTGACTCTGTCTCTGTCTCTGTCTCTGTCTCTGTCTCCGTCTATGTATCTGTTTGTGTCTCTGTCCCTGTCTCTGTCGCTGTCTCTGTCTCTGCCCTATCCCTGTCTCTATCTCTGTCGCTGTCTCCGTCTCTGTCCCTGTCTCTGTATCTGTCTCTGTCACTTTCACTGTCACTGTCGCTGTCACTGTCACTGTCTCTGCCTCTGTCCCTGTCTCTGTCTCTGTCTCTGTCTCTGTCTCAGTCTCTGTCTCTGTCTCTGTCTCTGTCTCTGTCTCTGTCTCTGTCTCTGTCTCTGTCTCTGTGTCTGTCTCTGTCTCTGACTCTGTCTCTGTCTCTGTCTCTGTCTCTGTCTCCGTCTATGTATCTGTTTGTGTCTCTGTCCCTGTCTCTGTCGCTGTCTCTGTTTCTGTCCCTGTCCCTGTCTCTATCTCTGTCGCTGTCTCCGTCTCTGTCCCTGTCACTGTCTCTGTCTCTGTCTGTGTTTCTGTCCATGTCTCTGTCTCTGTCTCTGTCTCTGTCTCTGTCTCTGTCTCTGTCTCTGTCTCTGTCTCTGTCTCTGTCTCTGTCTCTGTCTCTGTCTCTGTCTCTGTCTCTGTCTCTGTCTCTGTCTCTGTCTCTGTCTCTGTCTCTGTCTCTGTCTCTGTCGCTGTCTCTGTCTCTGTCTCTGTCTCTGTCTCTGTCTTCGTCTCTGTCCCTGTCACTGTCTCTGTCTCTGTCTGTGTTTCTGTCCATGCCTCTGTTCCTGTCTCTGTCTCTGTCTCTGTCTCTGTCTCTGTCTCTGTCTCTGTCTCTGTCTCTGTCTCTGTCTCTGTCTCTGTCTCTGTCTCTGTCTCTCTCTGTCTCTGTGTCTGTCTCTGTCTCTGACTCTGTCTCTGTCTCTGTCTCTGTCTCTGTCTCTGTCTCTGTCTCTGTCTCTCTCTGTCTCTGTGTCTGTCTCTGTCTCTGACTCTATCTCTGTCTCTGTCTCTGTCTCTGTCTCCGTCTATGTATCTGTTTGTGTCTCTGTCCCTGTCTCTGTCGCTGTCTCTGTCTCTGTCCCTATCCCTGTCTCTATCTCTGTCGCTGTCTCCGTCTCTGTCCCTGTCTCTGTATCTGTCTCTGTCACTTTCACTGTCACTGTCGCTGTCACTGTCACTGTCTCTGCCTCTGTCCCTGTCTCTGTCTCTGTCTCTGTCTCTGTCTCAGTCTCTGTCTCTGTCTCTGTCTTCGTCTCTGTCCCTGTCTCTGTCTCTGTCTCTGTCTCTGTCACTGTCACTGTCGCTGTCCCTGTCTCTGTCTCTGTCTCTGTCTCTGTCTCTGTCTCTGTCTCTGTCTCTGTCTCTGTCTCTGTCTCTGTCTCTGTCCCTGTCTCTGTCTCTGTCTCTGTCTCTGCCTCTGTCTCTGTCTCTGCCTCTGTCTCTGTCTCAGTCTCTGTCTCTGTCTCTGTCTCTATCTCCGTCTCTGTCCCTGTCTCTGTCTCCGTTTCTGTCTCTGTCGCTGTCTCTGTCTCTGTCTCTGTCTCTGTCTCTGTCTCTGTCTTCGTCTCTGTCCCTGTCACTGTCTCTGTCTCTGTCTGTGTTTCTGTCCATGCCTCTGTTCCTGTCTCTGTCTCTGTCTCTGTCTCTGTCTCTGTCTCTGTCTCTGTCTCTGTCTCTGTCTCTGTCTCTGTCTCTGTCTCTGTCTCTCTCTGTCTCTGTGTCTGCCTCTGTCTCTGACTCTGTCTCTGTCTCTGTCTCTGTCTCTGTCTCCGTCTATGTATCTGTTTGTGTCTCTGTCCCTGTCTCTGTCGCTGTCTCTGTCTCTGTCCCTGTCCCTGTCTCTATCTCTGTCGCTGTCTCCGTCTCTGTCCCTGTCTCTGTATCTGTCTCTGTCACTTTCACTGTCACTGTCGCTGTCACTGTCTCTGTCTCTGTCTCTGTCTCCGTCTCTGTCTCTGTCTCTGTCTCTGTCTCTGTCCCTGTCTCTGTCACTGTCCCTGTCTCTGTCTCTGTCTCTGTCTCTGCCTCTGTCTCTGTCTCTGCCTCTGTCTCTGTCTCAGTCTCTGTCTCTGTCTCTGTCTCTGTCTCCGTCTCTGTCCCTGTCTCTGTCTCCGTTTCTGTCTCTGTCTCTGTCTCTGTCTCTGTCTCTGTCTCTGTCTCTGCCTCTGTCTCTGTCTCTGTCTCTGTCTCTGTCACTGTCCCTGTCTCTGTCCCTGTCTCTGTCCCTGTCCCTGTCTCTGTCTCTGTCTCTGTCTCTGTCTCTGTATCTGTCTCTGTCCCTGTCTCTGTCTCTGTCTCTGCCTCTGTCTCTGTCTCTGTCTCTGCCTCTGTCTCTGTCTCTGTCTCTGTCTCTGTCCCTGTCTCTGTCTCTGTCTCTGCCTCTGTCTCTGTCTCTGTCTCTGTCTCTGTCTCTGTCTCTGTCTCTGTCTCTGTCTCTGTCTCTGTCTCTGTCTCTGTCTCTGTCTCTGTCTCTGTCTCTGTCTCTGTCACTGTCTCTGTCTCTGTCTCTGTCTCTGTCTCTGTCTCTGTCTCTGTCTTCGTCTCTGTCCCTTTCTCTGTCACTGTCTCTGTCTCTGTCTGTGTTTCTGTCCATGTCTCTGTTCCTGTCTCTGTCTCTGTCTCTGTCTCTGTCCCTGTCTCTGTCTCTGTCTCTGTCTCTGTCCGTGTCTCTGTCACTGTCTCTGCCTCTGTCTCTGTCTCTGTCTCTGTCTCTGTCGCTGTCTCTGTATCTGTCCCTGTCTCTATCTCTGTCGCTGTCTCCGTCTCTGTCCCTGTCTCTGTATCTGCCCTGTCACTTTCACTGTCACTGTCGCTCTCCCTGTCCCTGTCTCTGTATCTGTCCCTGCCTCTGTCTCTGTCACTGACACTGTCGCTGTCCCTGTCTCTGTCTCTGTCTCTGTCTCTGTCTCTGTCTCTGTATCTGTCTCTGTCCCTGTCTCTGTCTCTGTCTCTGCCTCTGTCTCTGTCTCTGTCTCTGCCTCTGTCTCTGTCTCTGTCTCTGTCTCTGTCTCAGTCTCTGTCTCTGTCTCTGTCTCTGTCTCTGTCTCTGTCTCTGTCCCTGTCCCTGTCTCTGTCTCTGTTTCTGTCTGTGTCTCTGTCTCCGTCTCTGTCCCTGTCCCTGTCCCTGTCCCTGTCCCTGTCTCTGTCTCTGTCTCTGTCTCTGTCTCTGTCTCTGTCTCTGTCTCTGTCTCTGTCTCTGTCTCTGTCTCTGTCTCTGTCTCTGTCTCTATCTCTGTCTCTGTCTCTGTCTCTGTCTCTGTCTCTGTCTCTGTCTCTGTCTCTGTCTCTGTCTCTGTCTCTGTCTCTGTCTCTGTCTCTGTCTCTGTCTCTGTCTCTGTCTCTGTCTCTGTCTCTGTCTCTGTCTCTGTCTCTGTCTCTGTCTCTGTCTTCGTCTCTGTCCCTATCTCTGTCACTGTCTCTGTCTCTGTCTGTGTTTCTGTCCATGTCTCTGTTCCTGTCTCTGTCTCTGTCTCTGTCTCTGTCTCCGTCTCTGTCTCTGTCTCTGTCTCTGTTTCTGTCTCCGTCCCTGTCTCTGTCACTGTCTCTGCCTCTGTCTCTGTCTCTGTCTCTGTCTCTGTCTCTGTCTCAGTCTCTGTCTCTGTCTCTGTCTTCGTCTCTGTCCCTGTCTCTGTCTCTGTCTCTGTCTCTGTCACTGTCACTGTCGCTGTCCCTGTCTCTGTCTCTGTCTCTGTCTCTGTCTCTGTCTCTGTCTCTGTCCCTGTCTCTGTCTCTGTCTCTGTCTCTGCCTCTGTCTCTGTCTCTGCCTCTGTCTCTGTCTCAGTCTCTGTCTCTGTCTCTGTCTCTATCTCCGTCTCTGTCCCTGTCTCTGTCTCCGTTTCTGTCTCTGTCTCTGTCTCTGTCTCTGTCTCTGTCTCTGTCTCTGTCTCCGTCTCTGTCTCTGTCCCTGTCTCTGTCCCTGTCTCTGTCCCTGTCCCTGTCTCTGTCTCTGTCTCTGTCTCTGTCTCTGTCTCTGTCTCTGTCTCTGTCTCTGTCTCTGTCTCTGTCTCTGTCTCTGCCTCTGTCTCTGTCTCTGTCTCTGTCTCTGTCTCTGTCTCAGTCTCTGTCTCTGTCTCTGTCTCTGTCTCTGTCTCTGTCTCTGTCCCTGTCCCTGTCTCTGTCTCTGTTTCTGTCTGTGTCTCTGTCTCCGTCTCTGTCCCTGTCCCTGTCCCTGTCCCTGTCTCTGTCTCTGTCTCTGTCTCTGTCTCTGTCTCTGTCTCTGTCTCTATCTCTGTCTATGCCTCAGTGTCTCTGCATCTGCCTCTGTCTCTGTCTCTGTCTCTGTCTGGGCCTCTGCCTCAACCTTAGTCACTGTCCCTCTCACTCTCTCTGTCTCTGTCTCTGTATATGTCTCTGTATCTGTCGCTGTCTCTGTATATGTCTATGTATCTGTCCCTGCCTCTGTCTCTGTCACTGACACTGTCGCTGTCTCTGCCTCTGTCCCTGTCTCTGTCTCTGTCTCTGTCTCTGTCTCAGTCTCTGTCTCTGTCTCTGTCTTCGTCTCTGTCCCTGTCTCTGTCTCTGTCTCTGTCTCTGTCACTGTCACTGTCGCTGTCCCTGTCTCTGTCTCTGTCTCTGTCTCTGTCTCTGTCTCTGTCTCTGTCTCTGTCTCTGTCTCTGTCCCTGTCTCTGTCTCTGTCTCTGTCTCTGCCTCTGTCTCTGTCTCTGCCTCTGTCTCTGTCTCAGTCTCTGTCTCTGTCTCTGTCTCTATCTCCGTCTCTGTCCCTGTCTCTGTCTCCGTTTCTGTCTCTGTCGCTGTCTCTGTCTCTGTCTCTGTCTCTGTCTCTGTCTCTGTCTTCGTCTCTGTCCCTGTCACTGTCTCTGTCTCTGTCTGTGTTTCTGTCCATGCCTCTGTTCCTGTCTCTGTCTCTGTCTCTGTCTCTGTCTCTGTCTCTGTCTCTGTCTCTGTCTCTGTCTCTGTCTCTGTCTCTGTCTCTGTCTCTGTCTCTGTCTCTGTCTCTGTCTCTCTCTGTCTCTGTGTCTGCCTCTGTCTCTGACTCTGTCTCTGTCTCTGTCTCTGTCTCTGTCTCCGTCTATGTATCTGTTTGTGTCTCTGTCCCTGTCTCTGTCGCTGTCTCTGTCTCTGTCCCTGTCCCTGTCTCTATCTCTGTCGCTGTCTCCGTCTCTGTCCCTGTCTCTGTATCTGTCTCTGTCACTTTCACTGTCACTGTCGCTGTCACTGTCTCTGTCTCTGTCTCTGTCTCCGTCTCTGTCTCTGTCTCTGTCTCTGTCTCTGTCCCTGTCTCTGTCACTGTCCCTGTCTCTGTCTCTGTCTCTGTCTCTGCCTCTGTCTCTGCCTCTGCCTCTGTCTCTGTCTCAGTCTCTGTCTCTGTCTCTGTCTCTGTCTCCGTCTCTGTCCCTGTCTCTGTCTCCGTTTCTGTCTCTGTCTCTGTCTCTGTCTCTGTCTCTGTCTCTGTCTCTGCCTCTGTCTCTGTCTCTGTCTCTGTCTCTGTCACTGTCCCTGTCTCTGTCCCTGTCTCTGTCCCTGTCCCTGTCTCTGTCTCTGTCTCTGTCTCTGTCTCTGTATCTGTCTCTGTCCCTGTCTCTGTCTCTGTCTCTGCCTCTGTCTCTGTCTCTGTCTCTGCCTCTGACTCTGTCTCTGTCTCTGTCTCTGTCCCTGTCTCTGTCTCTGTCTCTGCCTCTGTCTCTGTCTCTGTCTCTGTCTCTGTCTCTGTCTCTGTCTCTGTCTCTGTCTCTGTCTCTGTCTCTGTCTCTGTCTCTGTCTCTGTCTCTGTCTCTGTCTCTGTCTCTGTCTCTGTCACTGTCTCTGTCTCTGTCTCTGTCTCTGTCTCTGTCTCTGTCTCTGTCTTCGTCTCTGTCCCTTTCTCTGTCACTGTCTCTGTCTCTGTCTGTGTTTCTGTCCATGTCTCTGTTCCTGTCTCTGTCTCTGTCTCTGTCTCTGTCCCTGTCTCTGTCTCTGTCTCTGTCTCTGTCCGTGTCTCTGTCACTGTCTCTGCCTCTGTCTCTGTCTCTGTCTCTGTCTCTGTCGCTGTCTCTGTATCTGTCCCTGTCTCTATCTCTGTCGCTGTCTCCGTCTCTGTCCCTGTCTCTGTATCTGCCCTGTCACTTTCACTGTCACTGTCGCTCTCCCTGTCCCTGTCTCTGTATCTGTCCCTGCCTCTGTCTCTGTCACTGACACTGTCGCTGTCCCTGTCTCTGTCTCTGTCTCTGTCTCTGTCTCTGTCTCTGTATCTGTCTCTGTCCCTGTCTCTGTCTCTGTCTCTGCCTCTGTCTCTGTCTCTGTCTCTGCCTCTGTCTCTGTCTCTGTCTCTGTCTCTGTCTCAGTCTCTGTCTCTGTCTCTGTCTCTGTCTCTGTCTCTGTCTCTGTCCCTGTCCCTGTCTCTGTCTCTGTTTCTGTCTGTGTCTCTGTCTCCGTCTCTGTCCCTGTCCCTGTCCCTGTCCCTGTCCCTGTCTCTGTCTCTGTCTCTGTCTCTGTCTCTGTCTCTGTCTCTGTCTCTGTCTCTGTCTCTGTCTCTGTCTCTGTCTCTGTCTCTGTCTCTATCTCTGTCTCTGTCTCTGTCTCTGTCTCTGTCTCTGTCTCTGTCTCTGTCTCTGTCTCTGTCTCTGTCTCTGTCTCTGTCTCTGTCTCTGTCTCTGTCTCTGTCTCTGTCTCTGTCTCTGTCTCTGTCTCTGTCTCTGTCTCTGTCTCTGTCTCTGTCTTCGTCTCTGTCCCTATCTCTGTCACTGTCTCTGTCTCTGTCTGTGTTTCTGTCCATGTCTCTGTTCCTGTCTCTGTCTCTGTCTCTGTCTCTGTCTCCGTCTCTGTCTCTGTCTCTGTCTCTGTTTCTGTCTCCGTCCCTGTCTCTGTCACTGTCTCTGCCTCTGTCTCTGTCTCTGTCTCTGTCTCTGTCTCTGTCTCTGTCTCAGTCTCTGTCTCTGTCTCTGTCTTCGTCTCTGTCCCTGTCTCTGTCTCTGTCTCTGTCTCTGTCACTGTCACTGTCGCTGTACCTGTCTCTGTCTCTGTCTCTGTCTCTGTCTCTGTCTCTGTCTCTGTCCCTGTCTCTGTCTCTGTCTCTGTCTCTGCCTCTGTCTCTGTCTCTGCCTCTGTCTCTGTCTCAGTCTCTGTCTCTGTCTCTGTCTCTATCTCCGTCTCTGTCCCTGTCTCTGTCTCCGTTTCTGTCTCTGTCTCTGTCTCTGTCTCTGTCTCTGTCTCTGTCTCTGTCTCTGTCTCCGTCTCTGTCTCTGTCCCTGTCTCTGTCCCTGTCTCTGTCCCTGTCCCTGTCTCTGTCTCTGTCTCTGTCTCTGTCTCTGTCTCTGTCTCTGTCTCTGTCTCTGTCTCTGTCTCTGTCTCTGTCTCTGCCTCTGTCTCTGTCTCTGTCTCTGTCTCTGTCTCAGTCTCTGTCTCTGTCTCTGTCTCTGTCTCTGTCTCTGTCTCTGTCCCTGTCCCTGTCTCTGTCTCTGTTTCTGTCTGTGTCTCTGTCTCCGTCTCTGTCCCTGTCCCTGTCCCTGTCCCTGTCTCTGTCTCTGTCTCTGTCTCTGTCTCTGTCTCTGTCTCTGTCTCTGTCTCTGTCTCTGTCTCTGTCTCTGTCTCTGTCTCTGTCTCTGTCTCTGTCTCTGTCTCTGTCTCTGTCTCTGTCTCTGTCTCTGTCTCTGTCTCTGTCTCTGTCTCTGTCTCTGTCTTCGTCTCTGTCCCTATCTCTGTCACTGTCTCTGTCTCTGTCTGTGTTTCTGTCCATGTCTCTGTTCCTGTCTCTGTCTCTGTCTCTGTCTCTGTCTCCGTCTCTGTCTCTGTCTCTGTCTCTGTTTCTGTCTCCGTCCCTGTCTCTGTCACTGTCTCTGCCTCTGTCTCTGTCTCTGTCTCTGTCTCTGTCTCTGTCTCAGTCTCTGTCTCTGTCTCTGTCTTCGTCTCTGTCCCTGTCTCTGTCTCTGTCTCTGTCTCTGTCACTGTCACTGTCGCTGTCCCTGTCTCTGTCTCTGTCTCTGTCTCTGTCTCTGTCTCTGTCTCTGTCTCTGTCTCTGTCTCTGTCCCTGTCTCTGTCTCTGTCTCTGTCTCTGCCTCTGTCTCTGTCTCTGACTCTGTCTCTGTCTCAGTCTCTGTCTCTGTCTCTGTCTCTATCTCCGTCTCTGTCCCTGTCTCTGTCTCCGTTTCTGTCTCTGTCTCTGTCTCTGTCTCTGTCTCTGTCTCTGTCTCTGTCTCTGTCTCCGTCTCTGTCTCTGTCCCTGTCTCTGTCCCTGTCTCTGTCCCTGTCCCTGTCTCTGTCTCTGTCTCTGTCTCTGTCTCTGTCTCTGTCTCTGTCTCTGTCTCTGTCTCTGTCTCTGTCTCTGTCTCTGTCTCTGTCTCTGTCTCTGTCTCTGTCTCTGTCTCTGTCTCTGTCTCTGTCTCTGTCTCTGTCTCTGTCTCTGTCTCTGTCTCTGTCTCTGTCTCTGTCTCTATCTCTGTCTATGCCTCAGTGTCTCTGCATCTGCCTCTGTCTCTGTCTCTGTCTCTGTCTGGGCCTCTGCCTCAACCTTAGTCACTGTCCCTCTCACTCTCTCTGTCTCTGTCTCTGTATATGTCTCTGTATCTGTCGCTGTCTCTGTATATGTCTATGTATCTGTCCCTGCCTCTGTCTCTGTCACTGACACTGTCGCTGTCCCTGTCTCTGTCTCTGTCTCTGTCTCTGTCTCGGTCTCTGTATCTGTCTCTGTCCCTGTCTCTGTCTCTGTCTCTGCCTCTGTCTCTGTCTCTGTCTCTGCCTCTCTCTCTGTCTCTGTCTCTGTCTCTGTCCCTGTCTCTGTCTCTGTCTCTGCCTCTGTCTCTGTCTCTGTCTCTGTCTCTGTCTCTGTCTCTGTCTCTGTCTCTGTCTCTGTCTCTGTCTCTGTCTCTGTCTCTGTCTCTGTCTCTGTCTCTGTCTCTGTCTCTGTCTCTGTCTCTGTCTCTGTCTCTGTCTCTGTCTCTGTCTCTGTCTCTGTCTCTGTCTCTGTCTTCGTCTCTGTCCCTTTCTCTGTCACTGTCTCTGTCTCTGTCTGTGTTTCTGTCCATGTCTCTGTTCCTGTCTCTGTCTCTGTCTCTGTCTCTGTCTCTGTCCCTGTCTCTGTCTCTGTCTCTGTCTCTGTCCCTGTCTCTGTCACTGTCTCTGCCTCTGTCTCTGTCTCTGTCTCTGTCTCTGTCTCAGTCTCTGTCTCTGTCTCTGTCTTCGTCTCTGTCCCTGTCTCTGTCACTGTCTCTGTCTCTGTCTCTGTCGCTGTCTCTGTATCTGTCCCTGTCTCTATCTCTGTCGCTGTCTCCGTCTCTGTCCCTGTCTCTGTATCTGTCTCTGTCACTTTCACTGTCACTGTCGCTCTCCCTGTCCCTGTCTCTGTATCTGTCCCTGCCTCTGTCTCTGTCACTGACACTGTCGCTGTCCCTGTCTCTGTCTCTGTCTCTGTCTCTGCCTCTGTCTCTGTATCTGTCTCTGTCCCTGTCTCTGTCTCTGTCTCTGCCTCTGTCTCTGTCTCTGTCTCTGCCTCTGTCTCTGTCTCTGTCTCTGTCTCTGTCTCAGTCTCTGTCTCTGTCTCTGTCTCTGTCTCTGTCTCTGTCCCTGTCTCTGTCTCTGTTACTGTCTCTGTCTCTGTCTCTGTCTCTGTCTCTGTCTCTGTCCCTGTCTCTGTCCCTGTCCCTGTCTCTGTCTCTGTCTCTGTCTCTGTCTCTGTCTCTGTCTCTGTCTCTGTCTCTGTCTCTGTCTCTGTCTCTGTCCCTGTCTCTGTCTCTGTCTCTGTCTCTGTCTCTGTCTCTGTCTCTGTCTCTGTCTCTGTCTCTGTCTCTGTCTCTGTCTCTGTCTCTGTGTCTGTCTCTGTCTCTGACTCTGTCTCTGTCTCTGTCTCTGTCTCTGTCTCTGTCTCCGTCTATGTATCTGTTTGTGTCTCTGTCCCTGTCTCTGTCGCTGTCTCTGTTTCTGTCCCTGTCCCTGTCTCTATCTCTGTCGCTGTCTCCGTCTCTGTCCCTGTCACTGTCTCTGTCTCTGTCTGTGTTTCTGTCCATGTCTCTGTCTCTGTCTCTGTCTCTGTCTCTGTCTCTGTCTCTGTCTCTGTCTCTGTCTCTGTCTCTGTCTCTGTCTCTGTCTCTGTCTCTGTCTCTGTCTCTGTCTCTGTCTCTGTCTCTGTCTCTGTCTCTGTCTCTGTCTCTGTCTCTGTCGCTGTCTCTGTCTCTGTCTCTGTCTCTGTCTCTGTCTTCGTCTCTGTCCCTGTCACTGTCTCTGTCTCTGTCTGTGTTTCTGTCCATGCCTCTGTTCCTGTCTCTGTCTCTGTCTCTGTCTCTGTCTCTGTCTCTGTCTCTGTCTCTCTCTGTCTCTGTGTCTGTCTCTGTCTCTGACTCTGTCTCTGTCTCTGTCTCTGTCTCTGTCTCCGTCTATGTATCTGTTTGTGTCTCTGTCCCTGTCTCTGTCGCTGTCTCTGTCTCTGTCCCTGTCCCTGTCTCTATCTCTGTCGCTGTCTCCGTCTCTGTCCCTGTCTCTGTATCTGTCTCTGTCACTTTCACTGTCACTGTCGCTGTCACTGTCTCTGTCTCTGTCTCTGTCTCCGTCTCTGTCTCTGTCTCTGTCTCTGTCTCTGTCCCTGTCTCTGTCACTGTCCCTGTCTCTGTCTCTGTCTCTGTCTCTGCCTCTGTCTCTGTCTCTGCCTCTGTCTCTGTCTCAGTCTCTGTCTCTGTCTCTGTCTCTGTCTCCGTCTCTGTCCCTGTCTCTGTCTCCGTTTCTGTCTCTGTCTCTGTCTCTGTCTCTGTCTCAGTCTCTGTCTCTGTCTCTGTCTTCGTCTCTGTCCCTGTCTCTGTCACTGTCTCTGTCTCTGTCTCTGTCGCTGTCTCTGTATCTGTATCTGTCTCTGTCTCTGTCTCTGTCTCTGTCTCTGTCGCTGTCTCTGTCTCTGTCTCTGTCTCTGTCTCTGTCTTCGTCTCTGTCCCTGTCACTGTCTCTGTCTCTGTCTGTGTTTCTGTCCATGCCTCTGTTCCTGTCTCTGTCTCTGTCTCTGTCTCTGTCTCTGTCTCTGTCTCTCTCTGTCTCTGTGTCTGTCTCTGTCTCTGACTCTGTCTCTGTCTCTGTCTCTGTCTCTGTCTCTGTCTCTGTCTCTGTCTCTGTCTCTGTCTCTGTCTCTGTCTCTGTCTCTGTCTCTGTCTCTGTCTCTGTCTCTGTCTCTGTCTCTGTCTCTGTCTCTGTCTTCGTCTCTGTCCCTTTCTCTGTCACTGTCTCTGTCTCTGTCTGTGTTTCTGTCCATGTCTCTGTTCCTGTCTCTGTCTCTGTCTCTGTCTCTGTCTCTGTCCCTGTCTCTGCCTCTCTCTCTGTCCCTGTCTCTGTCTCTGTCCCTGTCTCTGTCTCTGTCTCTGCCTCTGTCTCTGTCTCTGTCTCTGTCTCTGTCTCTGTCTCTGTCTCTGTCTCTGTCTCTGTCTCTGTCTCTGTCTCTGTCTCTGTCTCTGTCTCTGTCTCTGTCTCTGTCTCTGTCTCTGTCTCTGTCTCTGTCTCTGTCTCTGTCTCTGTCTCTGTCTCTGTCTCTGTCTCTGTCTCTGTCTCTGTCTCTGTCTCTGTCTCTGTCTTCGTCTCTGTCCCTTTCTCTGTCATGTGTCTCTGTCTCTGTCTGTGTTTCTGTCCATGGCCCTGTTCCTGTCTCTGTCTCTGTCTCTGTCTCTGTCTCTGTCCCTGTCTCTGTCTCTGTCTCTGTCTCTGTCCCTGTCTCTGTCACTGTCTCTGCCTCTGTCTCTGTCTCTGTCTCTGTCTCTGTCTCAGTCTCTGTCTCTGTCTCTGTCTTCGTCTCTGTCCCTGTCTCTGTCACTGTCTCTGTCTCTGTCTCTGTCGCTGTCTCTGTATCTGTCGCTGTCTCTATCTCTGTCGCTGTCTCCGCCTCTGTCCCTGTCTCTGTATCTGTCCCTGCCTCTGTCTCTGTCACTGACACTGTCTCTGTATCTGTCTCTGTCTCTGTCTCTGCCTCTGTATATGTCTCCGTCTCTGTTCCTGTCTCTATCTCTGTCCCTGTCTCTGTCTCTGTCTCTGTCTCCGTCTCTGTCTCTGTCCCTGTCTCTGTCCCTGTCCCTGTCTCTGTCTCTGTCTCTGTCTCTGTCTCTGTCTCTGTCTCTGTCTCTGTCTCTGTCTCTGTCTCTGTCTCTGTCTCTGTGCCAATGCCGGTGTCTCTGTGTCTGTGTCTCTGTCTCCGTGTCGCCTTCCTCTGTGTCTCTGTCTCTGTCGCCGTCTCTGTCTCTGTCTCTGTCTCTGTATATGTCTCTATCTATGTCTCTGTCTCTGTCTCTGTCTCTGTCTCTGCCACTGTCTCTGTCTCTGTCTCTGTCTCTGTCTGAGCCTCTGCCTCCACCTTAGTCACTGTCCCTCTCACTCTCTCTGTCTCTGTATCTGTATATGTCTCTGTCTCTGTCTCTGTCCCTGTCTCTGTCACTGTCTCTGCCTCTGTCTCTGTCTCTGTCTCTGTCTCAGTCTCTGTCTCTGTCTCTGTCTTCGACTCTGTCCCTGTCTCTGTCACTGTCTCTGTCTCTGTCTCTGTCGCTGTCTCTGTATCTGTCCCTGTCTCTATCTCTGTCGCTGTCTCCGTCTCTGTCCCTGTCTCTGTATCTGTCTCTGTCACTTTCACTGTCACTGTCGCTCTCCCTGTCCCTGTCTCTGTATCTGTCCCTGCCTCTGTCTCTGTCACTGACACTGTCGCTGTCCCTGTCTCTGTCTCTGTCTCTGTCTCTGCCTCTGTCTCTGTATCTGTCTCTGTCCCTGTCTCTGTCTCTGTCTCTGCCTCTGTCTCTGTCTCTGTCTCTGCCTCTGTCTCTGTCTCTATCTCTGTCTCTGTCTCAGTCTCTGTCTCTGTCTCTGTCTCTGTCTCTGTCTCTGTATATGTCTCTATCTATGTCTCTGTCTCTGTCTCTGTCTCTGTCTCTGCCACTGTCTCTGTCTCTGTCTCTGTCTCTGTCTCTGTCTGAGCCTCTGCCTCCACCTTAGTCACTGTCCCTCTCACTCTCTCTGTCTCTGTCTCTGTATATGTCTCTGTATCTGTAGCTGTCTCTGTATATGTCTCTGTGTCTGTCGCTGTCTCTGTCTGTGTCTCTGTCTCTGTGTCTGTCCCTGTCTCTGTCTCTGTCACTGTCACTGTCGCTGTCTCTGTCGCTGTCTCTGTCTCTGTCTCTGTCTCTGTCTCTGTCTCTGTCTCTGTCTCTGTCTCAGTCTCTGTCTCTGTCCCTGTCTCTGTCCCTGTCTCTGACTTTGTCTGTGTCTCGGTATGTGTCTCGGCCTCTGTCACTGTCTCTGTCTCTGTCTCTGTCTATGCCTCAGTGTCTCTGCCTCTGCCTCTGTCTCTGTCTCTGTCTCTGTCTGGGCCTCTGCCTCAACCTTAGTCACTGTCCCTCTCACTCTCTCTGTCTCTGTCTCTGTATATGTCTCTGTATCTGTCGCTGTCTCTGTATCTGTCGCTGTCTCTGTATATGTCTCTGCCTCTGTCTGTGTCTCTGTCTCTGTATCTGTCCCTGTCTCTGTCTCTGTCACTGTCACTGTCGCTGTCGCTGTCTCTGTCTCTGCCCCTGTCTCTGTCTCTGTCTCTGTGTCTGTCTCTGTCTCTGTCTCTGTCTCTGTCTCTGTCTCTGTCTCTGTCTCTGTCTCTGTCTCTGTCTCTGTCCCTGTCTCTGTCTTTGTCTCTGTCTCCGTCTCTGTCCCTGTCTCTGTCTCCGTTTCTGTCTCTGTCTCTGTCTCTGTCTCTGTCTCTATCTCTGTCTCTGTCTCCATCTCTGTCTCTGTCTCTGTCTCTGTCTCTGTCTCTGTCTCTGTCTCTGTCTCTGTCTCTGTCTCTGTCTCTGTCTCTGTCTCTGTCTCTGTCTCTGTCTCTGTCTCTGTCTCTGTCTCTATCTCTGTCTATGCCTCAGTGTCTCTGCCTCTGCCTCTGTCTCTGTCTCTGTCTCTGTCTGGGCCTCTGCCTCAACCTTAGTCACTGTCCCTCTCACTCTCTCTGTCTCTGTCTCTGTATATGTCTCTGTATCTGTCGCTGTCTCTGTATATGTCTATGTATCTGTCCCTGCCTCTGTCTCTGTCACTGACTCTGTCGCTGTCCCTGTCTCTGTCTCTGTCTCTGTCTCTGTCTCTGTCTCTGTCTCTGTATCTGTCTCTGTCCCTGTCTCTGTCTCTGTCTCTGCCTCTGTCTCTGTCTCTGTCTCTGCCTCTCTCTCTGTCCCTGTCTCTGTCTCTGTCCCTGTCTCTGTCTCTGTCTCTGCCTCTGTCTCTGTCTCTGTCTCTGTCTCTGTCTCTGTCTCTGCCTCTGTCTCTGTCTCTATCTCTGTCTCTGTCTCTGTCTCAGTCTCTGTCTCTGTCTCTGTCTCTGTCTCTGTCTCTGTCCCTGTCTCTGTCTCTGTTTCTGTCTCTGTCTCTGTCTCTGTCTCTGTCTCTGTCTCTGTCCCTGTCTCTGTCCCTGTCCCTGTCTCTGTCTCTGTCTCTGTCTCTGTCTCTGTCTCTGTCTCTGTCTCTGTCTCTGTCTCTGTCTCTGTCTCTGTCTCTGTCTCTGTCTCTGTCTCTGTCTCTGTCTCTGTCTCTGTCTCTGTCTCTGTCCCTGTCTCTGTCACTGTCTCTGCCTCTGTCTCTGTCTCTGTCTCTGTCTCTGTCTCTGTCTCAGTCTCTGTCTCTGTCTCTGTCTTCGTCTCTGTCCCTGTCTCGGTCTCTGTCTCTGTCTCTGTCCCTGTCTCTGTCTCTGTCTCTGGCTTTGTCTCTGTCTCGGTATGTGTCTCGGCATCTGTCACTGTCTCTGTCTCTGTCTCTGTCTCTGTCTCTGTCTCTGTCTCTGTCTCTGTCTCTGTCTCTGTCTCTGTCTCTGTCTCTGTCTCTGTCTCTGTCTCTGTTTCTGTCTCTGTCTCGGTCTCAGTCTCTGTCTCTGTCCCTGTCTCTGACTCCGTCTCTGTCTCTGCCTCTGTATATGTCTCTGTCTCTGTTCCTGTCTCTATCTCTGTCCCTGTCTCTGTCTCTGTCACTGTCTCTGTCTCTGTCTCTGCCTCTGCCTCTGTCTCTGTCTCTGTCTCTGTCTCTGTCGCCGCCTCTGCCTCTGTCCCTTGTCTCTGTCCCTGTATCTGTGTCTATGTCTCTGTGCCAATGCCGGTGTCTCTGTGTCTGTGTCTCTGTCTCCGTGTCGCCTTCCTCTGTGTCTCTGTCTCTGTCGCCGTCTCTGTCTCTGTCTCTGTCTCTGTATATGTCTCTATCTATGTCTCTGTCTCTGTCTCTGTCTCTGTATCTGTCCCTGTCTCTGTCTCTGTCACTGTCACTGTCGCTGTCGCTGTCTCTGTCTCTGCCCCTGTCTCTGTCTCTGTCTCTGTGTCTGTCTCTGTCTCTGTCTCTGTCTCTGACTCCGTCTCTGTCTCTGTCTCTGTATATGTCTCTGTCTCTGTTCCTGTATCTATCTTTGTCCCTGTCTCTGTCTCTGTCACTATCTCTGTCTCTGTCTCTGTCTCTGTCTCTGTCTCTGTCCCTCTCTCTCTGATTGTGTCCCCGTCTCTGTCTCTGTCCCTCTCTCTCAGTCTCTGTCTCTGTCTGTGTCTCTGTCTCTGTCTCTGTCTCTGTCTCTGACTCTGTCTCTGTCTCTGTCTCTGTCTCCGTCTATGTATCT
>OX243800.1:17280000-17385000 GCA_945859595.2 Megachile willughbiella
CTGTCTCTGTCTCTGTCTCTGTCTCTGTCTTCGTCTCTGTCCCTTTCTCTGTCACTGTCTCTGTCTCTGTCTGTGTTTCTGTCCATGTCTCTGTTCCTGTCTCTGTCTCTGTCTCTGTCTCTGTCTCTGTCTCTGTCTCTGTCTCTGCCTCTCTCTCTGTCCCTGTCTCTGTCTCTGTCCCTGTCTCTGTCTCTGTCTCTGCCTCTGTCTCTGTCTCTGTCTCTGTCTCTGTCTCTGTCTCTGTCTCTGTCTCTGTCTCTGTCTCTGTCTCTGTCTCTGTCTCTGTCTCTGTCTCTGTCTCTGTCTCTGTCTCTGTCTCTGTCTCTGTCTCTGTCTCTGTCTCTGTCTCTGTCTCTGTCTCTGTCTCTGTCTCTGTCTCTGTCTCTGTCTCTGTCTCTGTCTCTGTCTCTGTCTCTGTCTCTGTCTCTGTCTCTGTCTCTGTCTCTGTCTTCGTCTCTGTCCCTTTCTCTGTCACTGTCTCTGTCTCTGTCTGTGTTTCTGTCCATGGCCCTGTTCCTGTCTCTGTCTCTGTCTCTGTCTCTGTCTCTGTCCCTGTCTCTGTCTCTGTCTCTGTCTCTGTCCCTGTCTCTGTCACTGTCTCTGCCTCTGTCTCTGTCTCTGTCTCTGTCTCTGTCTCAGTCTCTGTCTCTGTCTCTGTCTTCGTCTCTGTCCCTGTCTCTGTCACTGTCTCTGTCTCTGTCTCTGTCGCTGTCTCTGTATCTGTCGCTGTCTCTATCTCTGTCGCTGTCTCCGTCTCTGTCCCTGTCTCTGT
This sequence comes from Megachile willughbiella, assembly GCA_945859595.2. Taxonomy (NCBI): domain Eukaryota; kingdom Metazoa; phylum Arthropoda; class Insecta; order Hymenoptera; family Megachilidae; genus Megachile; species Megachile willughbiella. The sequence goes on from OX243800.1 coordinate 17,280,773, forward strand.
ATCTGTCCCTGCCTCTGTCTCTGTCACTGACACTGTCTCTGTCTCTGTCTCTGTCTCTGTCTCTGCCTCTGTATATGTCTCTGTCTCTGTTCCTGTCTCTATCTCTGTCCCTGTCTCTGTCTCTGTCTCTGTCTCCGTCTCTGTCTCTGTCCCTGTCTCTGTCCCTGTCCCTGTCTCTGTCTCTGTCTCTGTCTCTGTCTCTGTCTCTGTCTCTGTCTCTGTCTCTGTCTCTGTCTCTGTGCCAATGCCGGTGTCTCTGTGTCTGTGTCTCTGTCTCCGTGTCGCCTTCCTCTGTGTCTCTGTCTCTGTCGCCGTCTCTGTCTCTGTCTCTGTCTCTGTATATGTCTCTATCTATGTCTCTGTCTCTGTCTCTGTCTCTGTCTCTGTCTCTGTCTCTGCCACTGTCTCTGTCTCTGTCTCTGTCTCTGTCTGAGCCTCTGCCTCCACCTTAGTCACTGTCCCTCTCACTCTCTCTGTCTCTGTCTCTGTATATGTCTCTGTCTCTGTCTCTGTCCCTGTCTCTGTCACTGTCTCTGCCTCTGTCTCCTTCTCTGTCTCTGTCTCTGTCTCAGTCTCTGTCTCTGTCTCTGTCTTCGACTCTGTCCCTGTCTCTGTCACTGTCTCTGTCTCTGTCTCTGTCGCTGTCTCTGTATCTGTCCCTGTCTCGATCTCTGTCGCTGTCTCCGTCTCTGTCCCTGTCTCTGTATCTGTCTCTGTCACTTTCACTGTCACTGTCGCTCTCCCTGTCCCTGTCTCTGTATCTGTCCCTGCCTCTGTCTCTGTCACTGACACTGTCGCTGTCCCTGTCTCTGTCTCTGTCTCTGTCTCTGCCTCTGTCTCTGTATCTGTCTCTGTCCCTGTCTCTGTCTCTGTCTCTGCCTCTGTCTCTGTCTCTGTCTCTGCCTCTGTCTCTGTCTTTATCTCTGTCTCTGTCTCAGTCTCTGTCTCTGTCTCTGTCTCTGTCTCTGTCCCTGTCTCTGTCTCTGTTTCTGTCTCTGTCTCTGTCTCTGTCTCTGTCTCTGTCTCCGTCTCTGTCTCTGTCCCTGTCTCTGTCCCTGTCCCTGTCTCTGTCTCTGTCTCTGTCTCTGTCTCTGTCTCTGTCTCTGTCTCTGTCTCTGTCTTTGTCTCTGTGCCAATGCCGGTGTCTCTGTGTCTGTGTCTCTGTCTCCGTGTCGCCTTCCTCTGTGTCTCTGTCTCTGTCGCCGTCTCTGTCTCTGTCTCTGTCTCTGTATATGTCTCTATCTATGTCTCTGTCTCTGTCTCTGTCTCTGTCTCTGCCACTGTCTCTGTCTCTGTCTCTGTCTCTGTCTGAGCCTCTGCCTCCACCTTAGTCACTGTCCCTCTCACTCTCTCTGTCTCTGTCTCTGTATATGTCTCTGTATCTGTAGCTGTCTCTGTATATGTCTCTGTGTCTGTCGCTGTCTCTGTCTGTGTCTCTGTCTCTGTGTCTGTCCCTGTCTCTGTCTCTGTCACTGTCACTGTCGCTGTCTCTGTCGCTGTCTCTGTCTCTGTCTCTGTCTCTGTCTCTGTCTCTGTCTCTGTCTCAGTCTCTGTCTCTGTCCCTGTCTCTGTCCCTGTCCCTGTCTCTGTCTCTGTCCCTGTCTCTGTCTCTGTCTCTGTCTCTGTCTCTGTCTCTGTCTCTGCCTCTGTCCCTGTCCCTGTCTCTGTCCCTGTCCCTGTCTCTGTCTCTGTCTCTGTCTCTGTCACTGTCTCTGTCCCTGTCTCGGTCTCTGTCTCTGTCTCTGTCCCTGTCTCTGTCTCTGTCTCTGACTTTGTCTGTGTCTCGGTATGTGTCTCGGCCTCTGTCACTGTCTCTGTCTCTGTCTCTGTCTATGCCTCAGTGTCTCTGCCTCTGCCTCTGTCTCTGTCTCTGTCTCTGTCTGGGCCTCTGCCTCAACCTTAGTCACTGTCCCTCTCACTCTCTCTGTCTCTGTCTCTGTATATGTCTCTGTATCTGTCGCTGTCTCTGTATCTGTCGCTGTCTCTGTATATGTCTCTGCCTCTGTCTGTGTCTCTGTCTCTGTATCTGTCCCTGTCTCTGTCTCTGTCACTGTCACTGTCGCTGTCGCTGTCTCTGTCTCTGCCCCTGTCTCTGTCTCTGTCTCTGTGTCTGTCTCTGTCTCTGTCTCTGTCTCTGTCTCTGTCTCTGTCTCTGTCTCTGTCTCTGTCTCTGTCCCTGTCTCTGTCTCTGTTTCTGTCTCTGTCTCTGTCTCTGTCTCTGTCTCTGTCTCTGTCCCTGTCTCTGTCCCTGTCCCTGTCTCTGTCTCTGTCTCTGTCTCTGTCTCTGTCTCTGTCTCTGTCTCTGTCTCTGTCTCTGTCTCTGTCTCTGTCTCTGTCTCTGTCTCTGTCTCTGTCTCTGTCTCTGTCTCTGTCTTCGTCTCTGTCCCTTTCTCTGTCACTGTCTCTGTCTCTGTCTGTGTTTCTGTCCATGTCTCTGTTCCTGTCTCTGTCTCTGTCTCTGTCCCTGTCTCTGTCTCTGTCTCTGTCTCTGCCTCTGTCTCTGTCTCTGCCTCTGTCTCTGTCTCAGTCTCTGTCTCTGTCTTTGTCTCTGTCTCCGTCTCTGTCCCTGTCTCTGTCTCCGTTTCTGTCTCTGTCTCTGTCTCTGTCTCTGTCTCTATCTCTGTCTCTGTCTCCGTCTCTGTCTCTGTCTCTGTCTCTGTCTCTGTCTCTGTCTCTGTCTCTGTCTCTGTCTCTGTCTCTGTCTCTGTCTCTGTCTCTGTCTCTGTCTCTGTCTCTGTCTCTGTCTCTGTCTCTGTCTCTGTCTCTGTCTCTGTCTCTATCTCTGTCTATGCCTCAGTGTCTCTGCCTCTGCCTCTGTCTCTGTCTCTGTCTCTGTCTGGGCCTCTGCCTCAACCTTAGTCACTGTCCCTCTCACTCTCTCTGTCTCTGTCTCTGTATATGTCTCTGTATCTGTCGCTGTCTCTGTATATGTCTATGTATCTGTCCCTGCCTCTGTCTCTGTCACTGACTCTGTCGCTGTCCCTGTCTCTGTCTCTGTCTCTGTCTCTGTCTCTGTCTCTGTATCTGTCTCTGTCCCTGTCTCTGTCTCTGTCTCTGCCTCTGTCTCTGTCTCTGTCTCTGCCTCTCTCTCTGTCCCTGTCTCTGTCTCTGTCCCTGTCTCTGTCTCTGTCTCTGCCTCTGTCTCTGTCTCTGTCTCTGTCTCTGTCTCTGTCTCTGCCTCTGTCTCTGTCTCTATCTCTGTCTCTGTCTCTGTCTCAGTCTCTGTCTCTGTCTCTGTCTCTGTCTCTGTCTCTGTCCCTGTCTCTGTCTCTGTTTCTGTCTCTGTCTCTGTCTCTGTCTCTGTCTCTGTCTCTGTCCCTGTCTCTGTCCCTGTCCCTGTCTCTGTCTCTGTCTCTGTCTCTGTCTCTGTCTCTGTCTCTGTCTCTGTCTCTGTCTCTGTCTCTGTCTCTGTCTCTGTCTCTGTCTCTGTCTCTGTCTCTGTCCCTGTCTCTGTCACTGTCTCTGCCTCTGTCTCTGTCTCTGTCTCTGTCTCTGTCTCTGTCTCAGTCTCTGTCTCTGTCTCTGTCTTCGTCTCTGTCCCTGTCTCGGTCTCTGTCTCTGTCTCTGTCCCTGTCTCTGTCTCTGTCTCTGGCTTTGTCTCTGTCTCGGTATGTGTCTCGGCATCTGTCACTGTCTCTGTCTCTGTCTCTGTCTCTGTCTCTGTCTCTGTCTCTGTCTCTGTCTCTGTCTCTGTCTCTGTCTCTGTCTCTGTCTCTGTCTCTGTCTCTGTTTCTGTCTCTGTCTCGGTCTCAGTCTCTGTCTCTGTCCCTGTCTCTGACTCCGTCTCTGTCTCTGCCTCTGTATATGTCTCTGTCTCTGTTCCTGTCTCTATCTCTGTCCCTGTCTCTGTCTCTGTCACTGTCTCTGTCTCTGTCTCTGCCTCTGCCTCTGTCTCTGTCTCTGTCTCTGTCTCTGTCGCCGCCTCTGCCTCTGTCCCTTGTCTCTGTCCCTGTATCTGTGTCTATGTCTCTGTGCCAATGCCGGTGTCTCTGTGTCTGTGTCTCTGTCTCCGTGTCGCCTTCCTCTGTGTCTCTGTCTCTGTCGCCGTCTCTGTCTCTGTCTCTGTCTCTGTATATGTCTCTATCTATGTCTCTGTCTCTGTCTCTGTCTCTGTATCTGTCCCTGTCTCTGTCTCTGTCACTGTCACTGTCGCTGTCGCTGTCTCTGTCTCTGCCCCTGTCTCTGTCTCTGTCTCTGTGTCTGTCTCTGTCTCTGTCTCTGTCTCTGACTCCGTCTCTGTCTCTGTCTCTGTATATGTCTCTGTCTCTGTTCCTGTATCTATCTTTGTCCCTGTCTCTGTCTCTGTCACTATCTCTGTCTCTGTCTCTGTCTCTGTCTCTGTCTCTGTCCCTCTCTCTCTGATTGTGTCCCCGTCTCTGTCTCTGTCCCTCTCTCTCAGTCTCTGTCTCTGTCTGTGTCTCTGTCTCTGTCTCTGTCTCTGACTCTGTCTCTGTCTCTGTCTCTGTCTCCGTCTATGTATCTGTTTGTGTCTCTGTCCCTGTCTCTGTCGCTGTCTCTGTCTCTGTCCCTGTCCCTGTCTCTATCTCTGTCGCTGTCTCCGTCTCTGTCCCTGTCTCTGTATCTGTCTCTGTCACTTTCACTGTCACTGTCGCTGTCACTGTCTCTGTCTCTGTCTCTGTCTCCGTCTCTGTCTCTGTCTCTGTCTCTGTCTCTGTCTCTGTCTCTGTCTCAGTCTCTGTCTCTGTCTCTGTCTCTGTCTCTGTCTCTGTCCCTGTCTCAGTCTCTGTCTCTGTCTCTGTCTCTGTCTCTGTCTCTGTCCCTGTCTCTGTCTCTGTTTCTGTCTCTGTCTCTGTCTCTGTCTCTGTCTCTGTCTCCGTCTCTGTCTCTGTCCCTGTCTCTGTCCCTGTCCCTGTCTCTGTCTCTGTCTCTGTTTCTGTCTCTGTCTCTGTCTCTGTCTCTGTCTCTGTCTCTGTCTTTGTCTCTGTGCCAATGCCGGTGTCTCTGTGTCTGTGTCTCTGTCTCCGTGTCGCCTTCCTCTGTGTCTCTGTCTCTGTCGCCGTCTCTGTCTCTGTCTCTGTCTCTGTATATGTCTCTATCTATGTCTCTGTCTCTGTCTCTGTCTCTGTCTCTGCCACTGTCTCTGTCTCTGTCTCTGTCTCTGTCTGAGCCTCTGCCTCCACCTTAGTCACTGTCCCTCTCACTCTCTCTGTCTCTGTCTCTGTATATGTCTCTGTATCTGTAGCTGTCTCTGTATATGTCTCTGTGTCTGTCGCTGTCTCTGTCTGTGTCTCTGTCTCTGTGTCTGTCCCTGTCTCTGTCTCTGTCACTGTCACTGTCGCTGTCTCTGTCGCTGTCTCTGTCTCTGTCTCTGTCTCTGTCTCTGTCTCTGTCTCTGTCTCAGTCTCTGTCTCTGTCCCTGTCTCTGTCCCTGTCCCTGTCTCTGTCTCTGTCCCTGTCTCTGTCTCTGTCTCTGTCTCTGTCTCTGTCTCTGTCTCTGTCTCTGCCTCTGTCCCTGTCCCTGTCTCTGTCCCTGTCCCTGTCTCTGTCTCTGTCTCTGTCTCTGTCACTGTCTCTGTCCCTGTCTCGGTCTCTGTCTCTGTCTCTGTCCCTGTCTCTGTCTCTGTCTCTGACTTTGTCTGTGTCTCGGTATGTGTCTCGGCCTCTGTCACTGTCTCTGTCTCTGTCTCTGTCTATGCCTCAGTGTCTCTGCCTCTGCCTCTGTCTCTGTCTCTGTCTCTGTCTGGGCCTCTGCCTCAACCTTAGTCACTGTCCCTCTCACTCTCTCTGTCTCTGTCTCTGTATATGTCTCTGTATCTGTCGCTGTCTCTGTATCTGTCGCTGTCTCTGTATATGTCTCTGCCTCTGTCTGTGTCTCTGTCTCTGTATCTGTCCCTGTCTCTGTCTCTGTCACTGTCACTGTCGCTGTCGCTGTCTCTGTCTCTGCCCCTGTCTCTGTCTCTGTCTCTGTGTCTGTCTCTGTCTCTGTCTCTGTCTCTGTCTCTGTCTCTGTCTCTGTCTCTGTCTCTGTCTCTTTCCCTGTCTCTGTCTCTGTTTCTGTCTCTGTCTCTGTCTCTGTCTCTGTCTCTGTCTCTGTCCCTGTCTCTGTCCCTGTCCCTGTCTCTGTCTCTGTCTCTGTCTCTGTCTCTGTCTCTGTCTCTGTCTCTGTCTCTGTCTCTGTCTCTGTCTCTGTCTCTGTCTCTGTCTCTGTCTCTGTCTCTGTCTCTGTCTCTGTCTCTGTCTCTGTCTTCGTCTCTGTCCCTTTCTCTGTCACTGTCTCTGTCTCTGTCTGTGTTTCTGTCCATGTCTCTGTTCCTGTCTCTGTCTCTGTCTCTGTCCCTGTCTCTGTCTCTGTCTCTGTCTCTGCCTCTGTCTCTGTCTCTGCCTCTGTCTCTGTCTCAGTCTCTGTCTCTGTCTTTGTCTCTGTCTCCGTCTCTGTCCCTGTCTCTGTCTCCGTTTCTGTCTCTGTCTCTGTCTCTGTCTCTGTCTCTATCTCTGTCTCTGTCTCCGTCTCTGTCTCTGTCTCTGTCTCTGTCTCTGTCTCTGTCTCTGTCTCTGTCTCTGTCTCTGTCTCTGTCTCTGTCTCTGTCTCTGTCTCTGTCTCTGTCTCTGTCTCTGTCTCTGTCTCTGTCTCTGTCTCTGTCTCTATCTCTGTCTATGCCTCAGTGTCTCTGCCTCTGCCTCTGTCTCTGTCTCTGTCTCTGTCTGGGCCTCTGCCTCAACCTTAGTCACTGTCCCTCTCACTCTCTCTGTCTCTGTCTCTGTATATGTCTCTGTCTCTGTCCCTGTCTCTGTCCCTGTCCCTGTCTCTGTCTCTGTCTCTGTCTCTGTCTCTGTCTCTGTCTCTGTCTCTGTCTCTGTCTCTGTCTCTGTCTCTGTCTCTGTCTCTGTCTCTGTCTCTGTCTCTGTCTCTGTCTCTGTCTTCGTCTCTGTCCCTTTCTCTGTCACTGTCTCTGTCTCTGTCTGTGTTTCTGTCCATGTCTCTGTTCCTGTCTCTGTCTCTGTCTCTGTCCCTGTCTCTGTCTCTGTCTCTGTCTCTGCCTCTGTCTCTGTCTCTGCCTCTGTCTCTGTCTCAGTCTCTGTCTCTGTCTTTGTCTCTGTCTCCGTCTCTGTCCCTGTCTCTGTCTCCGTTTCTGTCTCTGTCTCTGTCGCAGTCTCTGTCTCTGTCTCTGTCTCTGTCTCTGTCTCTGTCTCTGTCTCTGTCTCTGTCTCTGTCTCTGTCTCTGTCTCTGTCTCTGTCTCTGTCTCTGTCTCTGTCTCTGTCTCTGTCTCTGTCTCTGTCTCTGTCTCTGTCTCTGTCTCTGTCTCTGTCTCTGTCTCTGTCTCTGTCTCTGTCTCTGTCTCTGTCTCTGTCTCTGTCTCTGTCTCTGTCTCTGTCTCTGTCTTCGTCTCTGTCCCTTTCTCTGTCACTGTCTCTGTCTCTGTCTGTGTTTCTGTCCATGTCTCTGTTCCTGTCTCTGTCTCTGTCTCTGTCTCTGTCTCTGTCTCTGTCTCTGTCTCTGCCTCTCTCTCTGTCCCTGTCTCTGTCTCTGTCCCTGTCTCTGTCTCTGTCTCTGCCTCTGTCTCTGTCTCTGTCTCTGTCTCTGTCTCTGTCTCTGTCTCTGTCTCTGTCTCTGTCTCTGTCTCTGTCTCTGTCTCTGTCTCTGTCTCTGTCTCTGTCTCTGTCTCTGTCTCTGTCTCTGTCTCTGTCTCTGTCTCTGTCTCTGTCTCTGTCTCTGTCTCTGTCTCTGTCTCTGTCTCTGTCTCTGTCTCTGTCTCTGTCTCTGTCTCTGTCTCTGTCTCTGTCTCTGTCTCTGTCTCTGTCTTCGTCTCTGTCCCTTTCTCTGTCACTGTCTCTGTCTCTGTCTGTGTTTCTGTCCATGGCCCTGTTCCTGTCTCTGTCTCTGTCTCTGTCTCTGTCTCTGTCCCTGTCTCTGTCTCTGTCTCTGTCTCTGTCCCTGTCTCTGTCACTGTCTCTGCCTCTGTCTCTGTCTCTGTCTCTGTCTCTGTCTCAGTCTCTGTCTCTGTCTCTGTCTTCGTCTCTGTCCCTGTCTCTGTCACTGTCTCTGTCTCTGTCTCTGTCGCTGTCTCTGTATCTGTCGCTGTCTCTATCTCTGTCGCTGTCTCCGTCTCTGTCCCTGTCTCTGTATCTGTCCCTGCCTCTGTCTCTGTCACTGACACTGTCTCTGTCTCTGTCTCTGTCTCTGTCTCTGCCTCTGTATATGTCTCTGTCTCTGTTCCTGTCTCTATCTCTGTCCCTGTCTCTGTCTCTGTCTCTGTCTCCGTCTCTGTCTCTGTCCCTGTCTCTGTCCCTGTCCCTGTCTCTGTCTCTGTCTCTGTCTCTGTCTCTGTCTCTGTCTCTGTCTCTGTCTCTGTCTCTGTCTCTGTGCCAATGCCGGTGTCTCTGTGTCTGTGTCTCTGTCTCCGTGTCGCCTTCCTCTGTGTCTCTGTCTCTGTCGCCGTCTCTGTCTCTGTCTCTGTCTCTGTATATGTCTCTATCTATGTCTCTGTCTCTGTCTCTGTCTCTGTCTCTGTCTCTGTCTCTGCCACTGTCTCTGTCTCTGTCTCTGTCTCTGTCTGAGCCTCTGCCTCCACCTTAGTCACTGTCCCTCTCACTCTCTCTGTCTCTGTCTCTGTATATGTCTCTGTCTCTGTCTCTGTCCCTGTCTCTGTCACTGTCTCTGCCTCTGTCTCCTTCTCTGTCTCTGTCTCTGTCTCAGTCTCTGTCTCTGTCTCTGTCTTCGACTCTGTCCCTGTCTCTGTCACTGTCTCTGTCTCTGTCTCTGTCGCTGTCTCTGTATCTGTCCCTGTCTCGATCTCTGTCGCTGTCTCCGTCTCTGTCCCTGTCTCTGTATCTGTCTCTGTCACTTTCACTGTCACTGTCGCTCTCCCTGTCCCTGTCTCTGTATCTGTCCCTGCCTCTGTCTCTGTCACTGACACTGTCGCTGTCCCTGTCTCTGTCTCTGTCTCTGTCTCTGCCTCTGTCTCTGTATCTGTCTCTGTCCCTGTCTCTGTCTCTGTCTCTGCCTCTGTCTCTGTCTCTGTCTCTGCCTCTGTCTCTGTCTTTATCTCTGTCTCTGTCTCAGTCTCTGTCTCTGTCTCTGTCTCTGTCTCTGTCCCTGTCTCTGTCTCTGTTTCTGTCTCTGTCTCTGTCTCTGTCTCTGTCTCTGTCTCCGTCTCTGTCTCTGTCCCTGTCTCTGTCCCTGTCCCTGTCTCTGTCTCTGTCTCTGTCTCTGTCTCTGTCTCTGTCTCTGTCTCTGTCTCTGTCTTTGTCTCTGTGCCAATGCCGGTGTCTCTGTGTCTGTGTCTCTGTCTCCGTGTCGCCTTCCTCTGTGTCTCTGTCTCTGTCGCCGTCTCTGTCTCTGTCTCTGTCTCTGTATATGTCTCTATCTATGTCTCTGTCTCTGTCTCTGTCTCTGTCTCTGCCACTGTCTCTGTCTCTGTCTCTGTCTCTGTCTGAGCCTCTGCCTCCACCTTAGTCACTGTCCCTCTCACTCTCTCTGTCTCTGTCTCTGTATATGTCTCTGTATCTGTAGCTGTCTCTGTATATGTCTCTGTGTCTGTCGCTGTCTCTGTCTGTGTCTCTGTCTCTGTGTCTGTCCCTGTCTCTGTCTCTGTCACTGTCACTGTCGCTGTCTCTGTCGCTGTCTCTGTCTCTGTCTCTGTCTCTGTCTCTGTCTCTGTCTCTGTCTCAGTCTCTGTCTCTGTCCCTGTCTCTGTCCCTGTCCCTGTCTCTGTCTCTGTCCCTGTCTCTGTCTCTGTCTCTGTCTCTGTCTCTGTCTCTGTCTCTGCCTCTGTCCCTGTCCCTGTCTCTGTCCCTGTCCCTGTCTCTGTCTCTGTCTCTGTCTCTGTCACTGTCTCTGTCCCTGTCTCGGTCTCTGTCTCTGTCTCTGTCCCTGTCTCTGTCTCTGTCTCTGACTTTGTCTGTGTCTCGGTATGTGTCTCGGCCTCTGTCACTGTCTCTGTCTCTGTCTCTGTCTATGCCTCAGTGTCTCTGCCTCTGCCTCTGTCTCTGTCTCTGTCTCTGTCTGGGCCTCTGCCTCAACCTTAGTCACTGTCCCTCTCACTCTCTCTGTCTCTGTCTCTGTATATGTCTCTGTATCTGTCGCTGTCTCTGTATCTGTCGCTGTCTCTGTATATGTCTCTGCCTCTGTCTGTGTCTCTGTCTCTGTATCTGTCCCTGTCTCTGTCTCTGTCACTGTCACTGTCGCTGTCGCTGTCTCTGTCTCTGCCCCTGTCTCTGTCTCTGTCTCTGTGTCTGTCTCTGTCTCTGTCTCTGTCTCTGTCTCTGTCTCTGTCTCTGTCTCTGTCTCTGTCTCTGTCCCTGTCTCTGTCTCTGTTTCTGTCTCTGTCTCTGTCTCTGTCTCTGTCTCTGTCTCTGTCCCTGTCTCTGTCCCTGTCCCTGTCTCTGTCTCTGTCTCTGTCTCTGTCTCTGTCTCTGTCTCTGTCTCTGTCTCTGTCTCTGTCTCTGTCTCTGTCTCTGTCTCTGTCTCTGTCTCTGTCTCTGTCTCTGTCTCTGTCTTCGTCTCTGTCCCTTTCTCTGTCACTGTCTCTGTCTCTGTCTGTGTTTCTGTCCATGTCTCTGTTCCTGTCTCTGTCTCTGTCTCTGTCCCTGTCTCTGTCTCTGTCTCTGTCTCTGCCTCTGTCTCTGTCTCTGCCTCTGTCTCTGTCTCAGTCTCTGTCTCTGTCTTTGTCTCTGTCTCCGTCTCTGTCCCTGTCTCTGTCTCCGTTTCTGTCTCTGTCTCTGTCTCTGTCTCTGTCTCTATCTCTGTCTCTGTCTCCGTCTCTGTCTCTGTCTCTGTCTCTGTCTCTGTCTCTGTCTCTGTCTCTGTCTCTGTCTCTGTCTCTGTCTCTGTCTCTGTCTCTGTCTCTGTCTCTGTCTCTGTCTCTGTCTCTGTCTCTGTCTCTGTCTCTGTCTCTGTCTCTATCTCTGTCTATGCCTCAGTGTCTCTGCCTCTGCCTCTGTCTCTGTCTCTGTCTCTGTCTGGGCCTCTGCCTCAACCTTAGTCACTGTCCCTCTCACTCTCTCTGTCTCTGTCTCTGTATATGTCTCTGTATCTGTCGCTGTCTCTGTATATGTCTATGTATCTGTCCCTGCCTCTGTCTCTGTCACTGACTCTGTCGCTGTCCCTGTCTCTGTCTCTGTCTCTGTCTCTGTCTCTGTCTCTGTATCTGTCTCTGTCCCTGTCTCTGTCTCTGTCTCTGCCTCTGTCTCTGTCTCTGTCTCTGCCTCTCTCTCTGTCCCTGTCTCTGTCTCTGTCCCTGTCTCTGTCTCTGTCTCTGCCTCTGTCTCTGTCTCTGTCTCTGTCTCTGTCTCTGTCTCTGCCTCTGTCTCTGTCTCTATCTCTGTCTCTGTCTCTGTCTCAGTCTCTGTCTCTGTCTCTGTCTCTGTCTCTGTCTCTGTCCCTGTCTCTGTCTCTGTTTCTGTCTCTGTCTCTGTCTCTGTCTCTGTCTCTGTCTCTGTCCCTGTCTCTGTCCCTGTCCCTGTCTCTGTCTCTGTCTCTGTCTCTGTCTCTGTCTCTGTCTCTGTCTCTGTCTCTGTCTCTGTCTCTGTCTCTGTCTCTGTCTCTGTCTCTGTCTCTGTCTCTGTCCCTGTCTCTGTCACTGTCTCTGCCTCTGTCTCTGTCTCTGTCTCTGTCTCTGTCTCTGTCTCAGTCTCTGTCTCTGTCTCTGTCTTCGTCTCTGTCCCTGTCTCGGTCTCTGTCTCTGTCTCTGTCCCTGTCTCTGTCTCTGTCTCTGGCTTTGTCTCTGTCTCGGTATGTGTCTCGGCATCTGTCACTGTCTCTGTCTCTGTCTCTGTCTCTGTCTCTGTCTCTGTCTCTGTCTCTGTCTCTGTCTCTGTCTCTGTCTCTGTCTCTGTCTCTGTCTCTGTCTCTGTTTCTGTCTCTGTCTCGGTCTCAGTCTCTGTCTCTGTCCCTGTCTCTGACTCCGTCTCTGTCTCTGCCTCTGTATATGTCTCTGTCTCTGTTCCTGTCTCTATCTCTGTCCCTGTCTCTGTCTCTGTCACTGTCTCTGTCTCTGTCTCTGCCTCTGCCTCTGTCTCTGTCTCTGTCTCTGTCTCTGTCGCCGCCTCTGCCTCTGTCCCTTGTCTCTGTCCCTGTATCTGTGTCTATGTCTCTGTGCCAATGCCGGTGTCTCTGTGTCTGTGTCTCTGTCTCCGTGTCGCCTTCCTCTGTGTCTCTGTCTCTGTCGCCGTCTCTGTCTCTGTCTCTGTCTCTGTATATGTCTCTATCTATGTCTCTGTCTCTGTCTCTGTCTCTGTATCTGTCCCTGTCTCTGTCTCTGTCACTGTCACTGTCGCTGTCGCTGTCTCTGTCTCTGCCCCTGTCTCTGTCTCTGTCTCTGTGTCTGTCTCTGTCTCTGTCTCTGTCTCTGACTCCGTCTCTGTCTCTGTCTCTGTATATGTCTCTGTCTCTGTTCCTGTATCTATCTTTGTCCCTGTCTCTGTCTCTGTCACTATCTCTGTCTCTGTCTCTGTCTCTGTCTCTGTCTCTGTCCCTCTCTCTCTGATTGTGTCCCCGTCTCTGTCTCTGTCCCTCTCTCTCAGTCTCTGTCTCTGTCTGTGTCTCTGTCTCTGTCTCTGTCTCTGACTCTGTCTCTGTCTCTGTCTCTGTCTCCGTCTATGTATCTGTTTGTGTCTCTGTCCCTGTCTCTGTCGCTGTCTCTGTCTCTGTCCCTGTCCCTGTCTCTATCTCTGTCGCTGTCTCCGTCTCTGTCCCTGTCTCTGTATCTGTCTCTGTCACTTTCACTGTCACTGTCGCTGTCACTGTCTCTGTCTCTGTCTCTGTCTCCGTCTCTGTCTCTGTCTCTGTCTCTGTCTCTGTCTCTGTCTCTGTCTCAGTCTCTGTCTCTGTCTCTGTCTCTGTCTCTGTCTCTGTCCCTGTCTCAGTCTCTGTCTCTGTCTCTGTCTCTGTCTCTGTCTCTGTCCCTGTCTCTGTCTCTGTTTCTGTCTCTGTCTCTGTCTCTGTCTCTGTCTCTGTCTCCGTCTCTGTCTCTGTCCCTGTCTCTGTCCCTGTCCCTGTCTCTGTCTCTGTTTCTGTCTCTGTCTCTGTCTCTGTCTCTGTCTCTGTCTCTGTCTTTGTCTCTGTGCCAATGCCGGTGTCTCTGTGTCTGTGTCTCTGTCTCCGTGTCGCCTTCCTCTGTGTCTCTGTCTCTGTCGCCGTCTCTGTCTCTGTCTCTGTCTCTGTATATGTCTCTATCTATGTCTCTGTCTCTGTCTCTGTCTCTGTCTCTGCCACTGTCTCTGTCTCTGTCTCTGTCTCTGTCTGAGCCTCTGCCTCCACCTTAGTCACTGTCCCTCTCACTCTCTCTGTCTCTGTCTCTGTATATGTCTCTGTATCTGTAGCTGTCTCTGTATATGTCTCTGTGTCTGTCGCTGTCTCTGTCTGTGTCTCTGTCTCTGTGTCTGTCCCTGTCTCTGTCTCTGTCACTGTCACTGTCGCTGTCTCTGTCGCTGTCTCTGTCTCTGTCTCTGTCTCTGTCTCTGTCTCTGTCTCTGTCTCAGTCTCTGTCTCTGTCCCTGTCTCTGTCCCTGTCCCTGTCTCTGTCTCTGTCCCTGTCTCTGTCTCTGTCTCTGTCTCTGTCTCTGTCTCTGTCTCTGTCTCTGCCTCTGTCCCTGTCCCTGTCTCTGTCCCTGTCCCTGTCTCTGTCTCTGTCTCTGTCTCTGTCACTGTCTCTGTCCCTGTCTCGGTCTCTGTCTCTGTCTCTGTCCCTGTCTCTGTCTCTGTCTCTGACTTTGTCTGTGTCTCGGTATGTGTCTCGGCCTCTGTCACTGTCTCTGTCTCTGTCTCTGTCTATGCCTCAGTGTCTCTGCCTCTGCCTCTGTCTCTGTCTCTGTCTCTGTCTGGGCCTCTGCCTCAACCTTAGTCACTGTCCCTCTCACTCTCTCTGTCTCTGTCTCTGTATATGTCTCTGTATCTGTCGCTGTCTCTGTATCTGTCGCTGTCTCTGTATATGTCTCTGCCTCTGTCTGTGTCTCTGTCTCTGTATCTGTCCCTGTCTCTGTCTCTGTCACTGTCACTGTCGCTGTCGCTGTCTCTGTCTCTGCCCCTGTCTCTGTCTCTGTCTCTGTGTCTGTCTCTGTCTCTGTCTCTGTCTCTGTCTCTGTCTCTGTCTCTGTCTCTGTCTCTGTCTCTTTCCCTGTCTCTGTCTCTGTTTCTGTCTCTGTCTCTGTCTCTGTCTCTGTCTCTGTCTCTGTCCCTGTCTCTGTCCCTGTCCCTGTCTCTGTCTCTGTCTCTGTCTCTGTCTCTGTCTCTGTCTCTGTCTCTGTCTCTGTCTCTGTCTCTGTCTCTGTCTCTGTCTCTGTCTCTGTCTCTGTCTCTGTCTCTGTCTCTGTCTCTGTCTCTGTCTTCGTCTCTGTCCCTTTCTCTGTCACTGTCTCTGTCTCTGTCTGTGTTTCTGTCCATGTCTCTGTTCCTGTCTCTGTCTCTGTCTCTGTCCCTGTCTCTGTCTCTGTCTCTGTCTCTGCCTCTGTCTCTGTCTCTGCCTCTGTCTCTGTCTCAGTCTCTGTCTCTGTCTTTGTCTCTGTCTCCGTCTCTGTCCCTGTCTCTGTCTCCGTTTCTGTCTCTGTCTCTGTCTCTGTCTCTGTCTCTATCTCTGTCTCTGTCTCCGTCTCTGTCTCTGTCTCTGTCTCTGTCTCTGTCTCTGTCTCTGTCTCTGTCTCTGTCTCTGTCTCTGTCTCTGTCTCTGTCTCTGTCTCTGTCTCTGTCTCTGTCTCTGTCTCTGTCTCTGTCTCTGTCTCTGTCTCTATCTCTGTCTATGCCTCAGTGTCTCTGCCTCTGCCTCTGTCTCTGTCTCTGTCTCTGTCTGGGCCTCTGCCTCAACCTTAGTCACTGTCCCTCTCACTCTCTCTGTCTCTGTCTCTGTATATGTCTCTGTCTCTGTCCCTGTCTCTGTCCCTGTCCCTGTCTCTGTCTCTGTCTCTGTCTCTGTCTCTGTCTCTGTCTCTGTCTCTGTCTCTGTCTCTGTCTCTGTCTCTGTCTCTGTCTCTGTCTCTGTCTCTGTCTCTGTCTCTGTCTCTGTCTTCGTCTCTGTCCCTTTCTCTGTCACTGTCTCTGTCTCTGTCTGTGTTTCTGTCCATGTCTCTGTTCCTGTCTCTGTCTCTGTCTCTGTCCCTGTCTCTGTCTCTGTCTCTGTCTCTGCCTCTGTCTCTGTCTCTGCCTCTGTCTCTGTCTCAGTCTCTGTCTCTGTCTTTGTCTCTGTCTCCGTCTCTGTCCCTGTCTCTGTCTCCGTTTCTGTCTCTGTCTCTGTCGCAGTCTCTGTCTCTGTCTCTGTCTCTGTCTCTGTCTCTGTCCCTGTCCCTGTCTCTGTCTCTGTTTCTGTCTCTGTCTCTGTCTCTGTCTCTGTCTCTGTCCCTGTCCCTGTCCCTGTCTCTGTCTCTGTCTCTGTCTCTGTCTCTGTCTCTGTCTCTGTCTCTGTCTCTGTCTCTGTCTCTGTCTCTGTCTCTGTCTCTGTCTCTGTCTCTGTCTCTGTCTCTGTCTCTGTCTCTGTCTCTGTCTCTGTCTCTGTCTCTGTCTCTGTCTCTGTCTCTGTCTCTGCCTCTGCCTCTGTCTCTGTCTCTGTCTCTGTCTCTGTCGCCGCCTCTGCCTCTGTCCCTTGTCTCTGTCCCTGTATCTGTGTCTATGTCTCTGTGCCAATGCCGGTGTCTCTGTGTCTGTGTCTCTGTCTCCGTGTCGCCTTCCTCTGTGTCTCTGTCTCTGTCGCCGTCTCTGTCTCTGTCTCTGTCTCTGTATATGTCTCTATCTATGTCTCTGTCTCTGTCTCTGTCTCTGTATCTGTCCCTGTCTCTGTCTCTGTCACTGTCACTGTCGCTGTCGCTGTCTCTGTCTCTGCCCCTGTCTCTGTCTCTGTCTCTGTGTCTGTCTCTGTCTCTGTCTCTGTCTCTGACTCCGTCTCTGTCTCTGTCTCTGTATATGTCTCTGTCTCTGTTCCTGTATCTATCTTTGTCCCTGTCTCTGTCTCTGTCACTATCTCTGTCTCTGTCTCTGTCTCTGTCTCTGTCTCTGTCCCTCTCTCTCTGATTGTGTCCCCTTCTCTGTCTCTGTCCCTCTCTCTCAGTCTCTGTCTCTGTCTGTGTCTCTGTCTCTGTCTCTGTCTCTGACTCTGTCTCTGTCTCTGTCTCTGTCTCCGTCTATGTATCTGTTTGTGTCTCTGTCCCTGTCTCTGTCGCTGTCTCTGTCTCTGTCCCTGTCCCTGTCTCTATCTCTGTCGCTGTCTCCGTCTCTGTCCCTGTCTCTGTATCTGTCTCTGTCACTTTCACTGTCACTGTCGCTGTCACTGTCTCTGTCTCTGTCTCTGTCTCCGTCTCTGTCTCTGTCTCTGTCTCTGTCTCTGTCCCTGTCTCTGTCTCAGTCTCTGTCTCTGCCTCTGCCTCTGTCTCTGTCTCTGTCTCTGTCTGGGCCTCTGCCTCAACCTTAGTCACTGTCCCTCTCACTCTCTCTGTCTCTGTCTCTGTATATGTCTCTGTCTCTGTCTCTGTCTCTGTCTCTGTCTCTGTCTCTGTCTCTGTCTCTGTCTCTGTCTCTGTCTCTGTCTCTGTTTCTGTCTCTGTCTCGGTCTCAGTCTCTGTCTCTGTCCCTGTCTCTGACTCCGTCTCTGTCTCTGCCTCTGTATATGTCTCTGTCTCTGTTCCTGTCTCTATCTCTGTCCCTGTCTCTGTCTCTGTCACTGTCTCTGTCTCTGTCTCTGCCTCTGCCTCTGTCTCTGTCTCTGTCTCTGTCTCTGTCGCCGCCTCTGCCTCTGTCCCTTGTCTCTGTCCCTGTATCTGTGTCTACGTCTCTGTGCCAATGCCGGTGTCTCTGTGTCTGTGTCTCTGTCTCCGTGTCGCCTTCCTCTGTGTCTCTGTCTCTGTCGCCGTCTCTGTCTCTGTCTCTGTCTCTGTATATGTCTCTATCTATGTCTCTGTCTCTGTCTCTGTCTCTGTATCTGTCCCTGTCTCTGTCTCTGTCACTGTCACTGTCGCTGTCGCTGTCTCTGTCTCTGCCCCTGTCTCTGTCTCTGTCTCTGTGTCTGTCTCTGTCTCTGTCTCTGTCTCTGACTCCGTCTCTGTCTCTGTCTCTGTATATGTCTCTGTCTCTGTTCCTGTATCTATCTTTGTCCCTGTCTCTGTCTCTGTCACTATCTCTGTCTCTGTCTCTGTCTCTGTCTCTGTCTCTGTCCCTCTCTCTCTGATTGTGTCCCCGTCTCTGTCTCTGTCCCTCTCTCTCAGTCTCTGTCTCTGTCTGTGTCTCTGTCTCTGTCTCTGTCTCTGACTCTGTCTCTGTCTCTGTCTCTGTCTCCGTCTATGTATCTGTTTGTGTCTCTGTCCCTGTCTCTGTCGCTGTCTCTGTCTCTGTCCCTGTCCCTGTCTCTATCTCTGTCGCTGTCTCCGTCTCTGTCCCTGTCTCTGTATCTGTCTCTGTCACTTTCACTGTCACTGTCGCTGTCACTGTCTCTGTCTCTGTCTCTGTCTCCGTCTCTGTCTCTGTCTCTGTCTCTGTCTCTGTCCCTGTCTCTGTCTCAGTCTCTGTCTCTGTCTCTGTCTCTGTCTCTGTCTCTGTCCCTGTCTCAGTCTCTGTCTCTGTCTCTGTCTCTGTCTCTGTCTCTGTCCCTGTCTCTGTCTCTGTTTCTGTCTCTGTCTCTGTCTCTGTCTCTGTCTCTGTCTCCGTCTCTGTCTCTGTCCCTGTCTCTGTCCCTGTCCCTGTCTCTGTCTCTGTTTCTGTCTCTGTCTCTGTCTCTGTCTCTGTCTCTGTCTCTGTCTTTGTCTCTGTGCCAATGCCGGTGTCTCTGTGTCTGTGTCTCTGTCTCCGTGTCGCCTTCCTCTGTGTCTCTGTCTCTGTCGCCGTCTCTGTCTCTGTCTCTGTCTCTGTATATGTCTCTATCTATGTCTCTGTCTCTGTCTCTGTCTCTGTCTCTGCCACTGTCTCTGTCTCTGTCTCTGTCTCTGTCTGAGCCTCTGCCTCCACCTTAGTCACTGTCCCTCTCACTCTCTCTGTCTCTGTCTCTGTATATGTCTCTGTATCTGTAGCTGTCTCTGTATATGTCTCTGTGTCTGTCGCTGTCTCTGTCTGTGTCTCTGTCTCTGTGTCTGTCCCTGTCTCTGTCTCTGTCACTGTCACTGTCGCTGTCTCTGTCGCTGTCTCTGTCTCTGTCTCTGTCTCTGTCTCTGTCTCTGTCTCAGTCTCTGTCTCTGTCCCTGTCTCTGTCCCTGTCCCTGTCTCTGTCTCTGTCCCTGTCTCTGTCTCTGTCTCTGTCTCTGTCTCTGTCTCTGTCTCTGCCTCTGTCCCTGTCCCTGTCTCTGTCCCTGTCCCTGTCTCTGTCTCTGTCTCTGTCTCTGTCACTGTCTCTGTCCCTGTCTCGGTCTCTGTCTCTGTCTCTGTCCCTGTCTCTGTCTCTGTCTCTGACTTTGTCTGTGTCTCGGTATGTGTCTCGGCCTCTGTCACTGTCTCTGTCTCTGTCTCTGTCTATGCCTCAGTGTCTCTGCCTCTGCCTCTGTCTCTGTCTCTGTCTCTGTCTGGGCCTCTGCCTCAACCTTAGTCACTGTCCCTCTCACTCTCTCTGTCTCTGTCTCTGTATATGTCTCTGTATCTGTCGCTGTCTCTGTATCTGTCGCTGTCTCTGTATATGTCTCTGCCTCTGTCTGTGTCTCTGTCTCTGTATCTGTCCCTGTCTCTGTCTCTGTCACTGTCACTGTCGCTGTCGCTGTCTCTGTCTCTGCCCCTGTCTCTGTCTCTGTCTCTGTGTCTGTCTCTGTCTCTGTCTCTGTCTCTGTCTCTGTCTCTGTCTCTGTCTCTGTCTCTGTCTCTGTCCCTGTCTCTGTCTCTGTTTCTGTCTCTGTCTCTGTCTCTGTCTCTGTCTCTGTCTCTGTCCCTGTCTCTGTCCCTGTCCCTGTCTCTGTCTCTGTCTCTGCCTCTGTCTCTGTCTCTGTCTCTGCCTCTCTCTCTGTCCCTGTCTCTGTCTCTGTCCCTGTCTCTGTCTCTGTCTCTGCCTCTGTCTCTGTCTCTGTCTCTGTCTCTGTCTCTGTCTCTGCCTCTGTCTCTGTCTCTATCTCTGTCTCTGTCTCTGTCTCAGTCTCTGTCTCTGTCTCTGTCTCTGTCTCTGTCTCTGTCCCTGTCTCTGTCTCTGTTTCTGTCTCTGTCTCTGTCTCTGTCTCTGTCTCTGTCTCTGTCTCTGTCCCTGTCTCTGTCCCTGTCCCTGTCTCTGTCTCTGTCTCTGTCTCTGTCTCTGTCTCTGTCTCTGTCTCTGTCCCTGTCTCTGTCTCTGTTTCTGTCTCTGTCTCTGTCTCTGTCTCTGTCTCTGTCTCTGTCCCTGTCTCTGTCCCTGTCCCTGTCTCTGTCTCTGTCTCTGTCTCTGTCTCTGTCTCTGTCTCTGTCTCTGTCTCTGTCTCTGTCTCTGTCTCTGTCTCTGTCTCTGTCTCTGTCTCTGTCTTCGTCTCTGTCCCTTTCTCTGTCACTGTCTCTGTCTCTGTCTGTGTTTCTGTCCATGTCTCTGTTCCTGTCTCTGTCTCTGTCTCTGTCCCTGTCTCTGTCTCTGTCTCTGTCTCTGCCTCTGTCTCTGTCTCTGCCTCTGTCTCTGTCTCAGTCTCTGTCTCTGTCTTTGTCTCTGTCTCCGTCTCTGTCCCTGTCTCTGTCTCCGTTTCTGTCTCTGTCTCTGTCGCAGTCTCTGTCTCTGTCTCTGTCTCTGTCTCTGTCTCTGTCCCTGTCCCTGTCTCTGTCTCTGTTTCTGTCTCTGTCTCTGTCTCTGTCTCTGTCTCTGTCCCTGTCCCTGTCCCTGTCTCTGTCTCTGTCTCTGTCTCTGTCTCTGTCTCTGTCTCTGTCTCTGTCTCTGTCTCTGTCTCTGTCTCTGTCTCTGTCTCTGTCTCTGTCTCTGTCTCTGTCTCTGTCTCTGTCTCTGTCTCTGTCTCTGTCTCTGTCTCTGTCTCTGTCTCTGTCTCTGTCTCTGTCTCTGTCTCTGTATATGTCTCTGTCTCTGTCTCTGTCCCTGTCTCTGTCACTGTCTCTGCCTCTGTCTCCTTCTCTGTCTCTGTCTCTGTCTCAGTCTCTGTCTCTGTCTCTGTCTTCGACTCTGTCCCTGTCTCTGTCACTGTCTCTGTCTCTGTCTCTGTCGCTGTCTCTGTATCTGTCCCTGTCTCGATCTCTGTCGCTGTCTCCGTCTCTGTCCCTGTCTCTGTATCTGTCTCTGTCACTTTCACTGTCACTGTCGCTCTCCCTGTCCCTGTCTCTGTATCTGTCCCTGCCTCTGTCTCTGTCACTGACACTGTCGCTGTCCCTGTCTCTGTCTCTGTCTCTGTCTCTGCCTCTGTCTCTGTATCTGTCTCTGTCCCTGTCTCTGTCTCTGTCTCTGCCTCTGTCTCTGTCTCTGTCTCTGCCTCTGTCTCTGTCTTTATCTCTGTCTCTGTCTCAGTCTCTGTCTCTGTCTCTGTCTCTGTCTCTGTCTCTGTCCCTGTCTCTGTCTCTGTTTCTGTCTCTGTCTCTGTCTCTGTCTCTGTCTCTGTCTCCGTCTCTGTCTCTGTCCCTGTCTCTGTCCCTGTCCCTGTCTCTGTCTCTGTCTCTGTCTCTGTCTCTGTCTCTGTCTCTGTCTCTGTCTCTGTCTTTGTCTCTGTGCCAATGCCGGTGTCTCTGTGTCTGTGTCTCTGTCTCCGTGTCGCCTTCCTCTGTGTCTCTGTCTCTGTCGCCGTCTCTGTCTCTGTCTCTGTCTCTGTATATGTCTCTATCTATGTCTCTGTCTCTGTCTCTGTCTCTGTCTCTGCCACTGTCTCTGTCTCTGTCTCTGTCTCTGTCTGAGCCTCTGCCTCCACCTTAGTCACTGTCCCTCTCACTCTCTCTGTCTCTGTCTCTGTATATGTCTCTGTATCTGTAGCTGTCTCTGTATATGTCTCTGTGTCTGTCGCTGTCTCTGTCTGTGTCTCTGTCTCTGTGTCTGTCCCTGTCTCTGTCTCTGTCACTGTCACTGTCGCTGTCTCTGTCGCTGTCTCTGTCTCTGTCTCTGTCTCTGTCTCTGTCTCTGTCTCTGTCTCTGTCTCTGTCTCTGTCTCTGTCTGAGCCTCTGCCTCCACCTTAGTCACTGTCCCTCTCACTCTCTCTGTCTCTGTCTCTGTATATGTCTCTGTATCTGTAGCTGTCTCTGTATATGTCTCTGTGTCTGTCGCTGTCTCTGTCTGTGTCTCTGTCTCTGTGTCTGTCCCTGTCTCTGTCTCTGTCACTGTCACTGTCGCTGTCTCTGTCGCTGTCTCTGTCTCTGTCTCTGTCTCTGTCTCTGTCTCTGTCTCTGTCTCTGTCTCAGTCTCTGTCTCTGTCCCTGTCTCTGTCCCTGTCCCTGTCTCTGTCTCTGTCCCTGTCTCTGTCTCTGTCTCTGTCTCTGTCTCTGTCTCTGTCTCTGCCTCTGTCCCTGTCCCTGTCTCTGTCCCTGTCCCTGTCTCTGTCTCTGTCTCTGTCTCTGTCACTGTCTCTGTCCCTGTCTCGGTCTCTGTCTCTGTCTCTGTCCCTGTCTCTGTCTCTGTCTCTGACTTTGTCTGTGTCTCGGTATGTGTCTCGGCCTCTGTCACTGTCTCTGTCTCTGTCTCTGTCTATGCCTCAGTGTCTCTGCCTCTGCCTCTGTCTCTGTCTCTGTCTCTGTCTGGGCCTCTGCCTCAACCTTAGTCACTGTCCCTCTCACTCTCTCTGTCTCTGTCTCTGTATATGTCTCTGTATCTGTCTCTGTCTTTGTCTCTGTCTCCGTCTCTGTCCCTGTCTCTGTCTCCGTTTCTGTCTCTGTCTCTGTCTCTGTCTCTGTCTCTATCTCTGTCTCTGTCTCCGTCTCTGTCTCTGTCTCTGTCTCTGTCTCTGTCTCTGTCTCTGTCTCTGTCTCTGTCTCTGTCTCTGTCTCTGTCTCTGTCTCTGTCTCTGTCTCTGTCTCTGTCTCTGTCTCTGTCTCTGTCTCTGTCTCTGTCTCTGTCTCTGTCTCTATCTCTGTCTATGCCTCAGTGTCTCTGCCTCTGCCTCTGTCTCTGTCTCTGTCTCTGTCTGGGCCTCTGCCTCAACCTTAGTCACTGTCCCTCTCACTCTCTCTGTCTCTGTCTCTGTATATGTCTCTGTATCTGTCGCTGTCTCTGTATATGTCTATGTATCTGTCCCTGCCTCTGTCTCTGTCACTGACTCTGTCGCTGTCCCTGTCTCTGTCTCTGTCTCTGTCTCTGTCTCTGTCTCTGTATCTGTCTCTGTCCCTGTCTCTGTCTCTGTCTCTGCCTCTGTCTCTGTCTCTGTCTCTGCCTCTCTCTCTGTCCCTGTCTCTGTCTCTGTCCCTGTCTCTGTCTCTGTCTCTGCCTCTGTCTCTGTCTCTGTCTCTGTCTCTGTCTCTGTCTCTGCCTCTGTCTCTGTCTCTATCTCTGTCTCTGTCTCTGTCTCAGTCTCTGTCTCTGTCTCTGTCTCTGTCTCTGTCTCTGTCCCTGTCTCTGTCTCTGTTTCTGTCTCTGTCTCTGTCTCTGTCTCTGTCTCTGTCTCTGTCCCTGTCTCTGTCCCTGTCCCTGTCTCTGTCTCTGTCTCTGTCTCTGTCTCTGTCTCTGTCTCTGTCTCTGTCTCTGTCTCTGTCTCTGTCTCTGTCTCTGTCTCTGTCTCTGTCTCTGTCTCTGTCCCTGTCTCTGTCACTGTCTCTGCCTCTGTCTCTGTCTCTGTCTCTGTCTCTGTCTCTGTCTCAGTCTCTGTCTCTGTCTCTGTCTTCGTCTCTGTCCCTGTCTCGGTCTCTGTCTCTGTCTCTGTCCCTGTCTCTGTCTCTGTCTCTGGCTTTGTCTCTGTCTCGGTATGTGTCTCGGCATCTGTCACTGTCTCTGTCTCTGTCTCTGTCTCTGTCTCTGTCTCTGTCTCTGTCTCTGTCTCTGTCTCTGTCTCTGTCTCTGTCTCTGTCTCTGTCTCTGTCTCTGTTTCTGTCTCTGTCTCGGTCTCAGTCTCTGTCTCTGTCCCTGTCTCTGACTCCGTCTCTGTCTCTGCCTCTGTATATGTCTCTGTCTCTGTTCCTGTCTCTATCTCTGTCCCTGTCTCTGTCTCTGTCACTGTCTCTGTCTCTGTCTCTGCCTCTGCCTCTGTCTCTGTCTCTGTCTCTGTCTCTGTCGCCGCCTCTGCCTCTGTCCCTTGTCTCTGTCCCTGTATCTGTGTCTATGTCTCTGTGCCAATGCCGGTGTCTCTGTGTCTGTGTCTCTGTCTCCGTGTCGCCTTCCTCTGTGTCTCTGTCTCTGTCGCCGTCTCCGTCTCTGTCTCTGTCTCTGTATATGTCTCTATCTATGTCTCTGTCTCTGTCTCTGTCTCTGTATCTGTCCCTGTCTCTGTCTCTGTCACTGTCACTGTCGCTGTCGCTGTCTCTGTCTCTGCCCCTGTCTCTGTCTCTGTCTCTGTGTCTGTCTCTGTCTCTGTCTCTGTCTCTGACTCCGTCTCTGTCTCTGTCTCTGTATATGTCTCTGTCTCTGTTCCTGTATCTATCTTTGTCCCTGTCTCTGTCTCTGTCACTATCTCTGTC
Organism: Megachile willughbiella; assembly: GCA_945859595.2. Classification (NCBI taxonomy): domain Eukaryota; kingdom Metazoa; phylum Arthropoda; class Insecta; order Hymenoptera; family Megachilidae; genus Megachile; species Megachile willughbiella. The sequence goes on from OX243800.1 coordinate 17,304,170, forward strand.
TCTGTCTCTGTCTCTGTCTCTGTCTCTGTCCCTCTCTCTCTGATTGTGTCCCCGTCTCTGTCTCTGTCCCTCTCTCTCAGTCTCTGTCTCTGTCTGTGTCTCTGTCTCTGTCTCTGTCTCTGACTCTGTCTCTGTCTCTGTCTCTGTCTCCGTCTATGTATCTGTTTGTGTCTCTGTCCCTGTCTCTGTCGCTGTCTCTGTCTCTGTCCCTGTCCCTGTCTCTATCTCTGTCGCTGTCTCCGTCTCTGTCCCTGTCTCTGTATCTGTCTCTGTCACTTTCACTGTCACTGTCGCTGTCACTGTCTCTGTCTCTGTCTCTGTCTCCGTCTCTGTCTCTGTCTCTGTCTCTGTCTCTGTCCCTGTCTCTGTCTCAGTCTCTGTCTCTGTCTCTGTCTCTGTCTCTGTCTCTGTCCCTGTCTCAGTCTCTGTCTCTGTCTCTGTCTCTGTCTCTGTCCCTGTCTCTGTCTCTGTTTCTGTCTCTGTCTCTGTCTCTGTCTCTGTCTCTGTCTCCGTCTCTGTCTCTGTCCCTGTCTCTGTCCCTGTCCCTGTCTCTGTCTCTGTTTCTGTCTCTGTCTCTGTCTCTGTCTCTGTCTCTGTCTCTGTCTTTGTCTCTGTGCCAATGCCGGTGTCTCTGTGTCTGTGTCTCTGTCTCCGTGTCGCCTTCCTCTGTGTCTCTGTCTCTGTCGCCGTCTCTGTCTCTGTCTCTGTCTCTGTATATGTCTCTATCTATGTCTCTGTCTCTGTCTCTGTCTCTGTCTCTGCCACTGTCTCTGTCTCTGTCTCTGTCTCTGTCTGAGCCTCTGCCTCCACCTTAGTCACTGTCCCTCTCACTCTCTCTGTCTCTGTCTCTGTATATGTCTCTGTATCTGTAGCTGTCTCTGTATATGTCTCTGTGTCTGTCGCTGTCTCTGTCTGTGTCTCTGTCTCTGTGTCTGTCCCTGTCTCTGTCTCTGTCACTGTCACTGTCGCTGTCTCTGTCGCTGTCTCTGTCTCTGTCTCTGTCTCTGTCTCTGTCTCTGTCTCAGTCTCTGTCTCTGTCCCTGTCTCTGTCCCTGTCCCTGTCTCTGTCTCTGTCCCTGTCTCTGTCTCTGTCTCTGTCTCTGTCTCTGTCTCTGTCTCTGCCTCTGTCCCTGTCCCTGTCTCTGTCCCTGTCCCTGTCTCTGTCTCTGTCTCTGTCTCTGTCACTGTCTCTGTCCCTGTCTCGGTCTCTGTCTCTGTCTCTGTCCCTGTCTCTGTCTCTGTCTCTGACTTTGTCTGTGTCTCGGTATGTGTCTCGGCCTCTGTCACTGTCTCTGTCTCTGTCTCTGTCTATGCCTCAGTGTCTCTGCCTCTGCCTCTGTCTCTGTCTCTGTCTCTGTCTGGGCCTCTGCCTCAACCTTAGTCACTGTCCCTCTCACTCTCTCTGTCTCTGTCTCTGTATATGTCTCTGTATCTGTCGCTGTCTCTGTATCTGTCGCTGTCTCTGTATATGTCTCTGCCTCTGTCTGTGTCTCTGTCTCTGTATCTGTCCCTGTCTCTGTCTCTGTCACTGTCACTGTCGCTGTCGCTGTCTCTGTCTCTGCCCCTGTCTCTGTCTCTGTCTCTGTGTCTGTCTCTGTCTCTGTCTCTGTCTCTGTCTCTGTCTCTGTCTCTGTCTCTGTCTCTGTCTCTGTCCCTGTCTCTGTCTCTGTTTCTGTCTCTGTCTCTGTCTCTGTCTCTGTCTCTGTCTCTGTCCCTGTCTCTGTCCCTGTCCCTGTCTCTGTCTCTGTCTCTGTCTCTGTCTCTGTCTCTGTCTCTGTCTCTGTCTCTGTCTCTGTCTCTGTCTCTGTCTCTGTCTCTGTCTCTGTCTCTGTCTCTGTCTCTGTCTTCGTCTCTGTCCCTTTCTCTGTCACTGTCTCTGTCTCTGTCTGTGTTTCTGTCCATGTCTCTGTTCCTGTCTCTGTCTCTGTCTCTGTCCCTGTCTCTGTCTCTGTCTCTGTCTCTGCCTCTGTCTCTGTCTCTGCCTCTGTCTCTGTCTCAGTCTCTGTCTCTGTCTTTGTCTCTGTCTCCGTCTCTGTCCCTGTCTCTGTCTCCGTTTCTGTCTCTGTCTCTGTCTCTGTCTCTGTCTCTATCTCTGTCTCTGTCTCCGTCTCTGTCTCTGTCTCTGTCTCTGTCTCTGTCTCTGTCTCTGTCTCTGTCTCTGTCTCTGTCTCTGTCTCTGTCTCTGTCTCTGTCTCTGTCTCTGTCTCTGTCTCTGTCTCTGTCTCTGTCTCTGTCTCTATCTCTGTCTATGCCTCAGTGTCTCTGCCTCTGCCTCTGTCTCTGTCTCTGTCTCTGTCTGGGCCTCTGCCTCAACCTTAGTCACTGTCCCTCTCACTCTCTCTGTCTCTGTCTCTGTATATGTCTCTGTATCTGTCGCTGTCTCTGTATATGTCTATGTATCTGTCCCTGCCTCTGTCTCTGTCACTGACTCTGTCGCTGTCCCTGTCTCTGTCTCTGTCTCTGTCTCTGTCTCTGTCTCTGTATCTGTCTCTGTCCCTGTCTCTGTCTCTGTCTCTGCCTCTGTCTCTGTCTCTGTCTCTGCCTCTCTCTCTGTCCCTGTCTCTGTCTCTGTCCCTGTCTCTGTCTCTGTCTCTGCCTCTGTCTCTGTCTCTGTCTCTGTCTCTGTCTCTGTCTCTGCCTCTGTCTCTGTCTCTATCTCTGTCTCTGTCTCTGTCTCAGTCTCTGTCTCTGTCTCTGTCTCTGTCTCTGTCTCTGTCCCTGTCTCTGTCTCTGTTTCTGTCTCTGTCTCTGTCTCTGTCTCTGTCTCTGTCTCTGTCTCTGTCCCTGTCTCTGTCCCTGTCCCTGTCTCTGTCTCTGTCTCTGTCTCTGTCTCTGTCTCTGTCTCTGTCTCTGTCTCTGTCTCTGTCTCTGTCTCTGTCTCTGTCTCTGTCTCTGTCTCTGTCTCTGTCTCTGTCCCTGTCTCTGTCACTGTCTCTGCCTCTGTCTCTGTCTCTGTCTCTGTCTCTGTCTCTGTCTCAGTCTCTGTCTCTGTCTCTGTCTTCGTCTCTGTCCCTGTCTCGGTCTCTGTCTCTGTCTCTGTCCCTGTCTCTGTCTCTGTCCCCGTCTCTGTCTCTGTCCCTCTCTCTCAGTCTCTGTCTCTGTCTGTGTCTCTGTCTCTGTCTCTGACTCTGTCTCTGTCTCTGTCTCTGTCTCCGTCTATGTATCTGTTTGTGTCTCTGTCCCTGTCTCTGTCGCTGTCTCTGTCTCTGTCCCTGTCCCTGTCTCTATCTCTGTCGCTGTCTCCGTCTCTGTCCCTGTCTCTGTATCTGTCTCTGTCACTTTCACTGTCACTGTCGCTGTCACTGTCTCTGTCTCTGTCTCTGTCTCCGTCTCTGTCTCTGTCTCTGTCTCTGTCTCTGTCCCTGTCTCTGTCACTGTCCCTGTCTCTGTCTCTGTCTCTGTCTCTGCCTCTGTCTCTGTCTCTGCCTCTGTCTCTGTCTCAGTCTCTGTCTCTGTCTCTGTCTCTGTCTCCGTCTCTGTCCCTGTCTCTGTCTCCGTTTCTGTCTCTGTCTCTGTCTCTGTCTCTGTCTCTGTCTCTGTCTCTGTCTCTGTCTCTGTCTCTGTCTCTGTCTCTGTCTCTGTCACTGTCCCTGTCTCTGTCCCTGTCTCTGTCCCTGTCCCTGTCTCTGTCTCTGTCTCTGTCTCTGTCTCTGTCTCTGTATCTGTCTCTGTCCCTGTCTCTGTCTCTGTCTCTGCCTCTGTCTCTGTCTCTGTCTCTGCCTCTGTCTCTGTCTCTGTCTCTGTCTCTGTCCCTGTCTCTGTCTCTGTCTCTGCCTCTGTCTCTGTCTCTGTCTCTGTCTCTGTCTCTGTCTCTGTCTCTGTCTCTGTCTCTGTCTCTGTCTCTGTCTCTGTCTCTGTCTCTGTCTCTGTCTCTGTCTTCGTCTCTGTCCCTTTCTCTGTCACTGTCTCTGTCTCTGTCTGTGTTTCTGTCCATGTCTCTGTTCCTGTCTCTGTCTCTGTCTCTGTCTCTGTCTCTGTCCCTGTCTCTGTCTCTGTCTCTGTCTCTGTCCCTGTCTCTGTCACTGTCTCTGCCTCTGTCTCTGTCTCTGTCTCTGTCTCTGTCTCAGTCTCTGTCTCTGTCTCTGTCTTCGTCTCTGTCCCTGTCTCTGTCACTGTCTCTGTCTCTGTCTCTGTCTCTGTCGCTGTCTCTGTATCTGTCCCTGTCTCTATCTCTGTCGCTGTCTCCGTCTCTGTCCCTGTCTCTGTATCTGTCTCTGTCACTTTCACTGTCACTGTCGCTCTCCCTGTCCCTGTCTCTGTATCTGTCCCTGCCTCTGTCTCTGTCACTGACACTGTCGCTGCCCCTGTCTCTGTCTCTGTCTCTGTCTCTGTCTCTGTCTCTGTATCTGTCTCTGTCCCTGTCTCTGTCTCTGTCTCTGCCTCTGTCTCTGTCTCTGTCTCTGTCTCTGTCTCTGTCTCTGTCTCTGTCTCTGTCTCTGTCTCTGTCTCTGTCTCTGTCTCTGTCTCTGTCTCTGTCTCTGCCTCTGTCCCTGCCTCTGTCTCTGTCTCTGTCCCTGTCTCTGTCTCCGTCTCTGTCTCTGTCTCCGTCTCTGTCTCTGTCTCTGTCTCTGCCTCTGTCTCCCTCTCTGTCTCTGTCTCTGCCTCTGTCTCTGCCTCTGTCTCTGCCTCTGTCTCTGCCCTGTCTCTGTCTCTGTCGCTGTCTCTGTCTCTGTCTCTATCTCCGTTTCTGTCTCTGCCTCTGTCTCTGTCTCTGTCTCTGTCTCTGTCTCTGTCTCTGTCTCAGTCTCTGCCTCTGTCTCTGCCTCTGTCTCTGTCTCTGTCTCTGACTCTGTCTCTGTCTCTGTCTCTGTCTCTGTCCCTGTCTCTGTCTCTGTCTCTGTCTCTGTCTCTGTCTCTGCCTCTGTCTCTGTCTCTGTCTCTGTCTCTGTCTCTGTCTCTGCCTCCGTCACAGTCTCTGCGTCTGTCTCGGTCTCTGTCTCTGTCTCTGTCTCTGTCTCTGTCTCTGTCTCTGCATCTGTCTCTTCCTCGGTCTGTGTCTCTGTCTCCGCCTCTGTCTCTGTCTCCGTCTCTGTCTCTGTATCGGTCTTTGTCTCTGTCTCAGTCTCTGTCTCTGTCTCTGTCTCTGTCTCTGTCTCTGCCTCTGTCTCTGTCTCTGTCTCTGTCTCTGTCTCTGCCTCTGTCTCTGCCTCTGTCTCTGTCTCTGTCTCCGTTTCTGTCTGTGTCTCTGTCTCCGTCTCTGTCTCTGTCTCTGTCTCTGTCTCTGTCTCTGTCTCTGCCTTTGTCTCTGTCTATGTCTCTGTCTCTGTCTCTGTCTCTGTCTCTGCCTTTGTCTCCGTCTATGTCTCTTTCTCTGTCTCTGTCTGTGTCGCTGCCTCTGTCTCTGTCTCTGTCTCTGTCTCTGTCTCTGTCTCTGTCTCTGTCTCTGTCTCTGTCTCTGTCTCTGTCTCTGTCTCTGTCTCTGTCTCTGTCTCTGTCTCTGTCTCTGTCTCTGTCTCTGTCTCAGTCTCAGTCTCTGCCTCTGTCTCTGCCTCTGTCTCTGTCTCTGTCTCTGACTCTGTCTCTGTCTCCGTCTCTGTCTCTGTCTCTGTCTCTGTCTCTGTCTCTGTCTCTGTCTCTGTCTCTGTCTCTGTCTCGGTCTCTGTCTCTGTCCCTGTCTCTGTCTCTGTCTCTGTCTCTGTCTCTGTCTCTGTCTCTGTCTCTGTCTCTGTCTCTGTCTCTGTCTCTGTCTCTGTCTCTGTCTCTGTCTCTGCCTCCGTCACAGTCTCTGCGTCTGTCTCGGTCTCTGTCTCTGTCTCTGTCTCTGTCTCTGCATCTGTCTCTTCCTCGGTCTGTGTCTCTGTCTCCGCCTCTGTCTCTGTCTCCGTCTCTGTCTCTGCATCGGTCTTTGTCTCTGTCTCTGTCTCTGTCTCTGTCTCTGTCTCTGTCTCTGTCTCTGTCTCTGTCTCTGTCTCTGTCTCTGTCTCTGTCTCTGTCTCTGTCTCTGTCTCTGTCTCTGTCTCTGTCTCTGCCTCTGTCTCTGCCTCTGTCTCTGTCTCTGTCTCCGTTTCTGTCTGTGTCTCTGTCTCTGTCTCTGTCTCTGTCTCTGTCTCTGTCTCTGTCTCTGCCTCTGTCTCTGCCTCTGTCTCTGTCTCTGTCTCCGTTTCTGTCTGTGTCTCTGTCTCCGTCTCTGTCTCTGTCTCTGTCTCTGTCTCTGTCTCTGCCTTTGTCTCTGTCTATGTCTCTGTCTCTGTCTCTGTCTCTGTCTCTGTCTCTGTCTCTGTCTCTGTCTCTGTCTCTGTCTCGGTCTTTGTCTCCGTCTCTGTCTCTGTCTCTGTCTCTGTCTGTGTCTCTGCCTCTGTCTCGGTCTTTGTCTCCGTCTCTGTTTCTGTTTCTGTCTCTGTCTCAGTCTCAGTCCCTGCCTCTGTCTCTGCCTCTGTCTCTGTCTCTGTCTCTGTCTCTGTCTCTGTCTCTGTCTCTGTCTCTGCATCTGTCTCTTCCTCGGTCTGTGTCTCTGTCTCCGCCTCTGTCTCTGTCTCCGTCTCTGTCTCTGTATCGGTCTTTGTCTCTGTCTCTGTCTTTGCCTCTGTGTCTGCCTCTGTCTCTGTCTCTGTCTCTGTCTCTGTCTCTGCCTGTGTCTCTGTCTCTGTCTCTGTCTCTGCCTCTGTCTCTGTCCCTGAAACTGACTCTGTCTCTGTTTCTGTCTGTGTCTCTGTCTCTGTCTCTGTCTCTGTCTCTGCCGCTGCCTCTGCCTCTGTCTCGGTCTTTGTCTCCGTTTCTGTCCCTGTCTCTGTTTCTGTTTCTGTCTCCGTCTCTGCCTCTGTCTCTGTTTCTGTCTCTGTCTCTGCCTCAGTCTCTGTCTCTGTCTCTGTCTCTGCCTCTGTCTCCCTCTCTGTCTCTGTCTCTGCCTCTGTCTCTGCCTCTGTCTCTGCCTCTGTCTCTGCCCTGTCTCTGTCTCTGTCGCTGTCTCTGTCTCTGTCTCTATCTCCGTTTCTGTCTCTGCCTCTGTCTCTGTCTCTGTCTCTGTCTCTGTCTCAGTCTCTGCCTCTGTCTCTGCCTCTGTCTCTGTCTCTGTCTCTGACTCTGTCTCTGTCTCTGTCTCTGTCTCTGTCCCTGTCTCTGTCTCTGTCTCTGTCTCTGTCTCTGTCTCTGTCTCTGTCTCTGTCTCTGTCTCTGTCTCTGTCTCTGTCTCTGTCTCTGTCTCTGTCTCTGCCTCCGTCACAGTCTCTGCGTCTGTCTCGGTCTCTGTCTCTGTCTCTGTCTCTGTCTCTGTCTCTGTCTCTGCATCTGTCTCTTCCTCGGTCTGTGTCTCTGTCTCCGCCTCTGTCTCTGTCTCCGTCTCTGTCTCTGTATCGGTCTTTGTCTCTGTCTCTGTCTCTGTCTCTGTCTCTGTCTCTGTCTCTGTCTCTGCCTCTGTCTCTGTCTCTGTCTCTGTCTCTGTCTCTGCCTCTGTCTCTGCCTCTGTCTCTGTCTCTGTCTCCGTTTCTGTCTGTGTCTCTGTCTCCGTCTCTGTCTCTGTCTCTGTCTCTGTCTCTGTCTCTGCCTTTGTCTCTGTCTATGTCTCTGTCTCTGTCTCTGTCTCTGTCTCTGCCTTTGTCTCCGTCTATGTCTCTTTCTCTGTCTCTGTCTGTGTCGCTGCCTCTGTCTCTGTCTCTGTCTCTGTCTCTGTCTCTGTCTCTGTCTCTGTCTCTGTCTCTGTCTCTGTCTCTGTCTCTGTCTCTGTCTCTGTCTCTGTCTCTGTCTCTGTCTCTGTCTCTGTCTCTGTCACTGTCTCTGTCTCTGTCTCTGTCTCTGTCTCTGTCTCTGTCTCTGTCTCAGTCTCAGTCTCTGCCTCTGTCTCTGCCTCTGTCTCTGTCTCTGTCTCTGACTCTGTCTCTGTCTCTGTCTCTGTCTCTGTCCCTGTCTCTGTCTCTGTCTCTGTCTCTGTCTCTGTCTCTGTCTCTGTCTCTGTCTCTGTCTCTGTCTCTGTCTCTGCCTCCGTCACAGTCTCTGCGTCTGTCTCGGTCTCTGTCTCTGTCTCTGTCTCTGTCTCTGTCTCTGTCTCTGTCTCTGTATCTGTCTCTTCCTCGGACTGTGTCTCTGTCTCTGCCTCTGTCTCTGTCTCCGTCTCTGTCTCTGTATCGGTCTTTGTCTCTGTCTCTGTCTCTGTCTCTGTCTCTGTCTCTGTCTCTGTCTCTGTCTCTGTCTCTGTCTCTGTCTCTGTCTCTGTCTCTGTCTCTGTCTCTGTCTCTGTCTCTGTCTCTGTCTCTGTCTCTGCCTCTGTCTCTGCCTCTGTCTCTGTCTCTGTGTCCGTTTCTGTCTGTGTCTCTGTCTCCGTCTCTGTCTCTGTCTCTGTCTCTGTCTCTGTCTCTGTCTCTGTCTCTGTCTCTGTCTCTGTCTCTTTCTCTGTCTCTGTCTCTGCCTCTGTCTCTGTCTCTGTCTCTGTCTCTGTCTCTGTCTGTGTCTCTGTCCCTGTCTCTGTCTCTGTCTCTGTCTCTGTCTCTGTCTCTGTCTCTGTCTCTGTCTCTGTCTCTGTCTCTGTCGCTGTCTCTCCCTCTGTCTCTGTCTCCGTCTCTGTCCCTGGCTCTGTCTCTGCCACTGTCTCCGTCTCTGTCTCGGTCGCGGACTTTGCCTCTGTCTCTGACTCCGTGTCTGTCTCTGTCTCTGTCTCTATCTCGGTCTTTGTCTCCGTCTCTGTCTCTGTCTCTGTCTCTGTCTCTGTCTCTGTCTCTGTCTCTGTCTCTGTCTCTGTCTCTGTCTCTGTCTCTGTCTCTGTCTCTGTCTCTGTCTCTGTCTCTGTCTCTGTCTCTGTCTCTGTCTCTGTCCCTGTCTCTGTCTCTGTCTCTGTCTCTGTCTCTGTCTCTGTCTCTGTCTCTGTCTCTGTCTCTGTCTCTGTCTCTGTCTCTGTCTCTGTCTCTGCCTCCGTCACAGTCTCTGCGTCTGTCTCGGTCTCTGTCTCTGTCTCTGTCTCTGTCTCTGTCTCTGTCTCTGCATCTGTCTCTTCCTCGGTCTGTGTCTCTGTCTCCGCCTCTGTCTCTGTCTCCGTCTCTGTCTCTGTATCGGTCTTTGTCTCTGTCTCTGTCTCTGTCTCTGTCTCTGTCTCTGTCTCTGTCTCTGCCTCTGTCTCTGTCTCTGTCTCTGTCTCTGTCTCTGTCTCTGCCTCTGTCTCTGCCTCTGTCTCTGTCTCTGTCTCCGTTTCTGTCTGTGTCTCTGTCTCCGTCTCTGTCTCTGTCTCTGTCTCTGTCTCTGTCTCTGCCTTTGTCTCTGTCTATGTCTCTGTCTCTGTCTCTGTCTCTGTCTCTGCCTTTGTCTCCGTCTATGTCTCTTTCTCTGTCTCTGTCTGTGTCGCTGCCTCTGTCTCTGTCTCTGTCTCTGTCTCTGTCTCTGTCTCTGTCTCTGTCTCTGTCTCTGTCTCTGTCTCTGTCTCTGTCTCTGTCTCTGTCTCTGTCTCTGTCTCTGTCTCTGTCTCTGTCACTGTCTCTGTCTCTGTCTCTGTCTCTGTCTCTGTCTCTGTCTCTGTCTCAGTCTCAGTCTCTGCCTCTGTCTCTGCCTCTGTCTCTGTCTCTGTCTCTGACTCTGTCTCTGTCTCTGTCTCTGTCTCTGTCCCTGTCTCTGTCTCTGTCTCTGTCTCTGTCTCTGTCTCTGTCTCTGTCTCTGTCTCTGTCTCTGTCTCTGTCTCTGTCTCTGTCTCTGTCTCTGCCTCCGTCACAGTCTCTGCGTCTGTCTCGGTCTCTGTCTCTGTCTCTGTCTCTGTCTCTGTCTCTGTCTCTGTCTCTGTATCTGTCTCTTCCTCGGACTGTGTCTCTGTCTCTGCCTCTGTCTCTGTCTCCGTCTCTGTCTCTGTATCGGTCTTTGTCTCTGTCTCTGTCTCTGTCTCTGTCTCTGTCTCTGTCTCTGTCTCTGTCTCTGTCTCTGTCTCTGTCTCTGTCTCTGTCTCTGTCTCTGTCTCTGTCTCTGTCTCTGCCTCTGTCTCTGCCTCTGTCTCTGTCTCTGTGTCCGTTTCTGTCTGTGTCTCTGTCTCCGTCTCTGTCTCTGTCTCTGTCTCTGTCTCTGTCTCTGTCTCTGTCTCTGTCTCTGTCTCTGTCTCTTTCTCTGTCTCTGTCTCTGCCTCTGTCTCTGTCTCTGTCTCTGTCTCTGTCTCTGTCTCTGTCTGTGTCTCTGTCCCTGTCTCTGTCTCTGTCTCTGTCTCTGTCTCTGTCTCTGTCTCTGTCTCTGTCTCTGTCGCTGTCTCTCCCTCTGTCTCTGTCTCCGTCTCTGTCCCTGGCTCTGTCTCTGCCACTGTCTCCGTCTCTGTCTCGGTCGCGGACTTTGCCTCTGTCTCTGACTCCGTGTCTGTCTCTGTCTCTGTCTCTATCTCGGTCTTTGTCTCCGTCTCTGTCTCTGTCTCTGTCTCTGTCTCTGTCTCTGTCTCTGTCTCTGTCTCTGTCTCTGTCTCTGTCTCTGTCTCTGTCTCTGTCTCTGTCTCTGTCTCTGTCTCTGTCTCTGTCTCTGTCTCTGTCTCTGTCTCTGTCTCTGTCTCTGTCTCTGTCTCTGTCTCTGTCTCTGCCTCCGTCACAGTCTCTGCGTCTGTCTCGGTCTCTGTCTCTGTCTCTGTCTCTGTCTCTGCATCTGTCTCTTCCTCGGTCTGTGTCTCTGTCTCCGCCTCTGTCTCTGTCTCCGTCTCTGTCTCTGTATCGGTCTTTGTCTCTGTCTCTGTCTCTGTCTCTGTCTCTGTCTCTGTCTCTGTCTCTGTCTCTGTCTCTGTCTCTGTCTCTGTCTCTGTCTCTGTCTCTGTCTCTGTCTCTGTCTCTGCCTCTGTCTCTGCCTCTGTCTCTGTCTCTGTCTCCGTTTCTGTCTGTGTCTCTGTCTCTGTCTCTGTCTCTGTCTCTGTCTCTGTCTCTGTCTCTGCCTCTGTCTCTGCCTCTGTCTCTGTCTCTGTCTCCGTTTCTGTCTGTGTCTCTGTCTCCGTCTCTGTCTCTGTCACTGTCTCTGTCTCTGTCTCTGCCTTTGTCTCTGTCTATGTCTCTGTCTCTGTCTCTGTCTCTGTCTCTGTCTCTGTCTCTGTCTCTGTCTCTGTCTCGGTCTTTGTCTCCGTCTCTGTCTCTGTCTCTGTCTCTGTCTGTGTCTCTGCCTCTGTCTCGGTCTTTGTCTCCGTCTCTGTTTCTGTTTCTGTCTCTGTCTCAGTCTCAGTCCCTGCCTCTGTCTCTGCCTCTGTCTCTGTCTCTGTCTCTGTCTCTGTCTCAGTCCCTGCGTCGGTCTCTGCCTCTGTCTCTGTCTCTGTCTCTGTCTCTGTCTCTGTCTCTGCCTTTGTCTCTGTCTATGTCTCTTTCTCTGTCTCTGTCTGTGTCGCTGCCTCTGTCTCGGTCTTTGTCTCCGTCTCTGTCTCTGTCTCTATCTCTGTCTGTGTCTCTGCCTCTGTCTCGGTCTTTGTCTCCGTCTCTGTTTCTGTTTCTGTCTCTGTCTCAGTCTCAGTCTCTGCCTCTGTCTCTGCCTCTGTCTCTGTCTCTGTCTCTGTCTCTGTCTCTGTCTCAGTCCCTGCGTCGGTCTCTGACTCGGTCTCTGTCTCTGTCTCTGCCTCTGTCACAGTCTATGCGTCTGTCTCGGTCTCTGTCTCTGTCTCTGTCTCTGTCTCTGTCTCTGTCTCTGTCTCTGTCTCTGTCTCTGTCTCTGTCTCTGTCTCTGTCTCTGTCTCTGTCTCTGTCTCTGTCTCTTCCTCGTTCTGTGTCTCTGTCTCTGCCTCTGTCTCTGTCTCTGTCTCTGTCTCTGTCTCTGTCTCTGCCTTTGTCTCTGTCTATGTCTCTGTCTCTGTCTCTGTCTGTGTCGCTGCCTCTGTCTCGGTCTTTGTCTCCGTCTCTGTCTCTGTCTGTGTCTCTGTCTCTGTCTCTGTCTCTGTCTCTGTCTCTGTCTGTGTCTCTGCCTCTGTCTCGGTCTTTGTCTCCGTATCTGTTTCTGTTTCTGTCTCTGTCTCAGTCTCAGTCTCTGCCTCTGTCTCTGCCTCTGTCTCTGCCTCTGTCTCTGTCTCTGCCTCTGTCTCTGTCTCTGTCTCTGACTCTGTCTCTGTCTCTGTCTCTGTCTCTGTCCCTGTCTCTGTCTCTGTCTCTGTCTCTGTCTCTGTCTCTGTCTCTGTCTCTGTCTCTGTCTCTGTCTCTGTCTCTGCCTCCGTCACAGTCTCTGCGTCTGTCTCGGTCTCTGTCTCTGTCTCTGTCTCTGTCTCTGTCTCTGTCTCTGTCTCTGTATCTGTCTCTTCCTCGGACTGTGTCTCTGTCTCTGCCTCTGTCTCTGTCTCCGTCTCTGTCTCTGTATCGGTCTTTGTCTCTGTCTCTGTCTCTGTCTCTGTCTCTGTCTCTGTCTCTGTCTCTGTCTCTGTCTCTGTCTCTGTCTCTGTCTCTGTCTCTGTCTCTGTCTCTGTCTCTGTCTCTGTCTCTGTCTCTGTCTCTGTCTCTGCCTCTGTCTCTGCCTCTGTCTCTGTCTCTGTGTCCGTTTCTGTCTGTGTCTCTGTCTCCGTCTCTGTCTCTGTCTCTGTCTCTGTCTCTGTCTCTGTCTCTGTCTCTGTCTCTGTCTCTGTCTCTTTCTCTGTCTCTGTCTCTGCCTCTGTCTCTGTCTCTGTCTCTGTCTCTGTCTCTGTCTGTGTCTCTGTCCCTGTCTCTGTCTCTGTCTCTGTCTCTGTCTCTGTCTCTGTCTCTGTCTCTGTCTCTGTCTCTGTCGCTGTCTCTCCCTCTGTCTCTGTCTCCGTCTCTGTCCCTGGCTCTGTCTCTGCCACTGTCTCCGTCTCTGTCTCGGTCGCGGACTTTGCCTCTGTCTCTGACTCCGTGTCTGTCTCTGTCTCTGTCTCTATCTCGGTCTTTGTCTCCGTCTCTGTCTCTGTCTCTGTCTCTGTCTCTGTCTCTGTCTCTGTCTCTGTCTCTGTCTCTGTCTCTGTCTCTGTCTCTGTCTCTGTCTCTGTCTCTGTCTCTGTCTCTGTCTCTGTCTCTGTCCCTGTCTCTGTCTCTGTCTCTGTCTCTGTCTCTGTCTCTGTCTCTGTCTCTGTCTCTGTCTCTGTCTCTGTCTCTGTCTCTGTCTCTGTCTCTGTCTCTGCCTCCGTCACAGTCTCTGCGTCTGTCTCGGTCTCTGTCTCTGTCTCTGTCTCTGTCTCTGTCTCTGTCTCTGCATCTGTCTCTTCCTCGGTCTGTGTCTCTGTCTCCGCCTCTGTCTCTGTCTCCGTCTCTGTCTCTGTATCGGTCTTTGTCTCTGTCTCTGTCTCTGTCTCTGTCTCTGTCTCTGTCTCTGTCTCTGCCTCTGTCTCTGTCTCTGTCTCTGTCTCTGTCTCTGTCTCTGCCTCTGTCTCTGCCTCTGTCTCTGTCTCTGTCTCCGTTTCTGTCTGTGTCTCTGTCTCCGTCTCTGTCTCTGTCTCTGTCTCTGTCTCTGTCTCTGCCTTTGTCTCTGTCTATGTCTCTGTCTCTGTCTCTGTCTCTGTCTCTGCCTTTGTCTCCGTCTATGTCTCTTTCTCTGTCTCTGTCTGTGTCGCTGCCTCTGTCTCTGTCTCTGTCTCTGTCTCTGTCTCTGTCTCTGTCTCTGTCTCTGTCTCTGTCTCTGTCTCTGTCTCTGTCTCTGTCTCTGTCTCTGTCTCTGTCTCTGTCTCTGTCTCTGTCTCTGTCACTGTCTCTGTCTCTGTCTCTGTCTCTGTCTCTGTCTCTGTCTCTGTCTCAGTCTCAGTCTCTGCCTCTGTCTCTGCCTCTGTCTCTGTCTCTGTCTCTGACTCTGTCTCTGTCTCTGTCTCTGTCTCTGTCCCTGTCTCTGTCTCTGTCTCTGTCTCTGTCTCTGTCTCTGTCTCTGTCTCTGTCTCTGTCTCTGTCTCTGTCTCTGTCTCTGTCTCTGCCTCCGTCACAGTCTCTGCGTCTGTCTCGGTCTCTGTCTCTGTCTCTGTCTCTGTCTCTGTCTCTGTCTCTGTCTCTGTATCTGTCTCTTCCTCGGACTGTGTCTCTGTCTCTGCCTCTGTCTCTGTCTCCGTCTCTGTCTCTGTATCGGTCTTTGTCTCTGTCTCTGTCTCTGTCTCTGTCTCTGTCTCTGTCTCTGTCTCTGTCTCTGTCTCTGTCTCTGTCTCTGTCTCTGTCTCTGTCTCTGTCTCTGTCTCTGCCTCTGTCTCTGCCTCTGTCTCTGTCTCTGTGTCCGTTTCTGTCTGTGTCTCTGTCTCCGTCTCTGTCTCTGTCTCTGTCTCTGTCTCTGTCTCTGTCTCTGTCTCTGTCTCTGTCTCTTTCTCTGTCTCTGTCTCTGCCTCTGTCTCTGTCTCTGTCTCTGTCTCTGTCTCTGTCTGTGTCTCTGTCCCTGTCTCTGTCTCTGTCTCTGTCTCTGTCTCTGTCTCTGTCTCTGTCTCTGTCTCTGTCTCTGTCGCTGTCTCTCCCTCTGTCTCTGTCTCCGTCTCTGTCCCTGGCTCTGTCTCTGCCACTGTCTCCGTCTCTGTCTCGGTCGCGGACTTTGCCTCTGTCTCTGACTCCGTGTCTGTCTCTGTCTCTGTCTCTATCTCGGTCTTTGTCTCCGTCTCTGTCTCTGTCTCTGTCTCTGTCTCTGTCTCTGTCTCTGTCTCTGTCTCTGTCTCTGTCTCTGTCTCTGTCTCTGTCTCTGTCTCTGTCTCTGTCTCTGTCTCTGTCTCTGTCTCTGTCTCTGTCTCTGTCTCTGTCTCTGTCTCTGTCTCTGTCTCTGTCTCTGTCTCTGCCTCCGTCACAGTCTCTGCGTCTGTCTCGGTCTCTGTCTCTGTCTCTGTCTCTGTCTCTGCATCTGTCTCTTCCTCGGTCTGTGTCTCTGTCTCCGCCTCTGTCTCTGTCTCCGTCTCTGTCTCTGTATCGGTCTTTGTCTCTGTCTCTGTCTCTGTCTCTGTCTCTGTCTCTGTCTCTGTCTCTGTCTCTGTCTCTGTCTCTGTCTCTGTCTCTGTCTCTGTCTCTGTCTCTGCCTCTGTCTCTGCCTCTGTCTCTGTCTCTGTCTCCGTTTCTGTCTGTGTCTCTGTCTCTGTCTCTGTCTCTGTCTCTGTCTCTGTCTCTGTCTCTGCCTCTGTCTCTGCCTCTGTCTCTGTCTCTGTCTCCGTTTCTGTCTGTGTCTCTGTCTCCGTCTCTGTCTCTGTCTCTGTCTCTGTCTCTGTCTCTGCCTTTGTCTCTGTCTATGTCTCTGCCTCTGTCTCTGTCTCTGTCTCTGTCTCTGTCTCTGTCTCTGTCTCTGTCTCGGTCTTTGTCTCCGTCTCTGTCTCTGTCTCTGTCTCTGTCTGTGTCTCTGCCTCTGTCTCGGTCTTTGTCTCCGTCTCTGTTTCTGTTTCTGTCTCTGTCTCAGTCTCAGTCCCTGCCTCTGTCTCTGCCTCTGTCTCTGTCTCTGTCTCTGTCTCTGTCTCAGTCCCTGCGTCGGTCTCTGCCTCTGTCTCTGTCTCTGTCTCTGTCTCTGTCTCTGTCTCTGCCTTTGTCTCTGTCTATGTCTCTTTCTCTGTCTCTGTCTGTGTCGCTGCGTCTGTCTCGGTCTTTGTCTCCGTCTCTGTCTCTGTCTCTATCTCTGTCTGTGTCTCTGCCTCTGTCTCGGTCTTTGTCTCCGTCTCTGTTTCTGTTTCTGTCTCTGTCTCAGTCTCAGTCTCTGCCTCTGTCTCTGCCTCTGTCTCTGTCTCTGTCTCTGTCTCTGTCTCTGTCTCAGTCCCTGCGTCGGTCTCTGACTCGGTCTCTGTCTCTGTCTCTGCCTCTGTCACAGTCTATGCGTCTGTCTCGGTCTCTGTCTCTGTCTCTGTCTCTGTCTCTGTCTCTGTCTCTGTCTCTGTCTCTGTCTCTGTCTCTGTCTCTGTCTCTGTCTCTGTCTCTGTCTCTGTCTCTGTCTCTGTCTCTGTCTCTTCCTCGTTCTGTGTCTCTGTCTCTGCCTCTGTCTCTGTCTCTGTCTCTGTCTCTGTCTCTGTCTCTGCCTTTGTCTCTGTCTATGTCTCTGTCTCTGTCTCTGTCTGTGTCGCTGCCTCTGTCTCGGTCTTTGTCTCCGTCTCTGTCTCTGTCTGTGTCTCTGTCTCTGTCTCTGTCTCTGTCTCTGTCTCTGTCTGTGTCTCTGCCTCTGTCTCGGTCTTTGTCTCCGTATCTGTTTCTGTTTCTGTCTCTGTCTCAGTCTCAGTCTCTGCCTCTGTCTCTGCCTCTGTCTCTGCCTCTGTCTCTGTCTCTGTCTCTGACTCTGTCTCTGTCGCTGTCCCTGTCTCTGTCTCTGTCTATGTCTCTGTCTCTGTCTCTGTCTCTGTCTCTGCCTCTGTGTCTGCCTCTGTCTCTGTCTCTGTCTCTGTCTCTGTCTCTGCCCGTGTCTCTGTCTCTGTCTCTGTCTCTGCCTCTGTCTCTGTCCCTGAAACTGACTCTGTCTCTGTTTCTGTCTGTGTCTCTGTCTCTGTCTCTGTCTCTGTCTCTGTCTCTGTCGCTGCCTCTGCCTCTGTCTCGGTCTTTGTCTCCGTTTCTGTCCCTGTCTCTGTTTCTGTTTCTGTCTCCGTCTCTGCCTCTGTCTCTGTTTCTGTCTCTGTCTCTGCCTCAGTCTCAGTCTCTGCCTCTGTCTCTGCCTCTGTCTCTGTCTCTGTCTCTGTCTCTGTCTCTGTCTCTGTCTCTGTCTCTGTCTCTGTCTCTGTCTCTGTCTCTGTCTCTGTCTCTGTCTCTGCCTCTGTCCCTGCCTCTGTCTCTGTCTGTGTCCCTGTCTCTGTCTCCGTCTCTGTCTCAGTCTCAGTCTCTGCCTCTGTCTCTGTGTCTGTCTCTGTCTCTGTCTCTGTCTCTGTCTCTGTCTCTGTCTCTGTCTCTGTCTCTGTCTCTGTCTCTGTCTATGTCTCTGTCTCTGTCTCTGTCTCTGCCTCTGTGTCTGCCTCTGTCTCTGTCTCTGTCTCTGTCTCTGTCTCTGCCAGTGTCTCTGTCTCTGTCTCTGTCTCTGCCTCTGTCTCTGTCCCTGAAACTGACTCTGTCTCTGTTTCTGTCTCTGTCTCTGTCGCTGTCTCTCCCTCTGTCTCTGTCTCCGTCTCTGTCCCTATCTCTGTCTCTGCCACTGTCTCCGTCTCTGTCTCGGTCGCGGACTTTGTCTCCGTCTCTGTCTGTGTCTCTGTCTCTGTATCTGTCTCTGTCTGTGTCTCTGCCTATGTCTCTGTCTCTGTCTCTGTCTGTGTCGCTGCCTCTGTCTCGGTCTTTGTCTCCGTCTCTGTCTCTGTCTCTGTCTCTGTCTCTGTCTCTGTCTCTGTCTCTTCCTCGGTCTGTGTTTCTGTCTCTGCCTCTGTCTCTGTCTCTGTCTCTGTCTCTGTCTCTGTCTCTGTCTCAGTCTCAGTCTCTGCCTCTGTCTCTGTGTCTGTCTCTGTCTCTGTCTCTGTCTCTGTCTCTGTCTCTGTCTCTGTCTCTGTCTCTGTCTATGTCTCTGTCTCTGTCTCTGTCTCTGCCTCTGTGTCTGCCTCTGTCTCTGTCTCTGTCTCTGTCTCTGTCTCTGCCAGTGTCTCTGTCTCTGTCTCTGTCTCTGCCTCTGTCTCTGTCCCTGAAACTGACTCTGTCTCTGTTTCTGTCTCTGTCTCTGTCGCTGTCTCTCCCTCTGTCTCTGTCTCCGTCTCTGTCCCTATCTCTGTCTCTGCCACTGTCTCCGTCTCTGTCTCGGTCGCGGACTTTGTCTCCGTCTCTGTCTGTGTCTCTGTCTCTGTATCTGTCTCTGTCTCTGTCTCTGTCTCTGTCTCAGTCTCAGTCTCTGCCTCTGTCTCTGTGTCTGTCTCTGTCTCTGTCTCTGTCTCTGTCTCTGTCTCTGTCTCTGTCTCTGTCTCTGTCTCTGTCTATGTCTATGTCTCTGTCTCTGTCTCTGCCTCTGTGTCTGCCTCTGTCTCTGTCTCTGTCTCTGTCTCTGTCTCTGCCAGTGTCTCTGTCTCTGTCTCTGTCTCTGTCTCTGCCTCTGTCTCTGTCCCTGAAACTGACTCTGTCTCTGTTTCTGTCTCTGTCTCTGTCGCTGTCTCTCCCTCTGTCTCTGTCTCCGTCTCTGTCCCTATCTCTGTCTCTGCCACTGTCTCCGTCTCTGTCTCGGTCGCAGACTTTGTCTCCGTCTCTGTCTGTGTCTCTGTCTCTGTCTCTGTCTCTGTCTCCGTCTCTGTCTCTGTCTCTGTCTCTGTCTCTGTCTCAGTCTCAGTCTCTGCCTCTGTCTCTGCCTCTGTCTCTGTCTCTGTCTCTGACTCTGTCTCTGTCTCTGTCTCTGTCTCTGTCCCTGTCTCTGTCTCTGTCTCTGTCTCTGTCTCTGTCTCTGTCTCTGTCTCTGTCTCTGTCTCTGCCTCCGTCACAGTCTCTGCGTCTGTCTCGGTCTCTGTCTCTGTCTCTGTCTCTGTCTCTGTCTCTGTATCTGTCTCTTCCTCGGACTGTGTCTCTGTCTCTGCCTCTCTCTCTGTCTCCGTCTCTGTCTCTGTATCGGTCTTTGTCTCTGTCTCTGTCTCTGTCTCTGTCTCTGTCTCTGTCTCTGTCTCTGTCTCTGTCTCTGTCTCTGTCTCTGTCTCTGCCTCTGTCTCTGCCTCTGTCTCTGTCTCTGTCTCCGTTTCTGTCTGTGTCTCTGTCTCCGTCTCTGTCTCTGTCTCTGTCTCTGTCTCTGTCTCTGTCTCTGTCTCTGTCTCTGTCTCTGTCTCTTTCTCTGTCTCTGTCTCTGCCTCTGTCTCTGTCTCTGTCTCTGTCTCTGTCTCTGTCTGTGTCTCTGTCCCTGTCTCTGTCTCTGTCTCTGTCTCTGTCTCTGTCTCTGTCTCTGTCTCTGTCTCTGTCTCTGTCGCTGTCTCTCCCTCTGTCTCTGTCTCCGTCTCTGTCCCTGGCTCTGTCTCTGCCACTGTCTCCGTCTCTGTCTCGGTCGCGGACTTTGCCTCTGTCTCTGACTCCGTGTCTGTCTCTGTCTCTGTCTCTATCTCGGTCTTTGTCTCCGTCTCTGTCTCTGTCTCTGTCTCTGTCTCTGTCTCTGTCTCTGTCTCTGTCTCTGTCTCTGTCTCTGTCTCTGTCTCTGTCTCTGTCTCTGTCTCTGTCTCTGTCTCTGTCTCTGTCTCTGTCTCTGCCTCCGTCACAGTCTCTGCGTCTGTCTCGGTCTCTGTCTCTGTCTATGTCTCTGTCTCTGCATCTGTCTCTTCCTCGGTCTGTGTCTCTGTCTCCGCCTCTGTCTCTGTCTCAGTCTCTGTCTCTGTATCGGTCTTTGTCTCTGTCTCTGTCTCTGTCTCTGTCTCTGTCTCTGTCTCTGTCTCTGTCTCTGTCTCTGTCTCTGTCTCTGTCTCTGCCTCTGTCTCTGCCTCTGTCTCTGTCTCTGTCTCCGTTTCTGTCTGTGTCTCTGTCTCCGTCTCTGTCTCTGTCTCTGTCTCTGTCTCTGTCTCTGCCTTTGTCTCTGTCTATGTCTCTGTCTCTGTCTCTGTCTCTGTCTCTGTCTCTGTCTCTGTCTCTGTCACTGTCTCTGTCTCTGTCTCTGTCTCTGTCTCTGTCCCTGCCTTTGTCTCTGTCTATGTCTCTTTCCCTGTCTCTGTCTGTGTCGCTGCCTCTGTCTCGGTCTTTGTCTCCGGCTCTGTCTCTGTCTCTGTCTCTGTCTGTGTCTCTGCCTCTGTCTCGGTCTTTGTCTCCGTCTCTGTTTCTGTTTCTGTCTCTGTCTCAGTCTCAGTCTCTGCCTCTGTCTCTGCCTCTGTCTCTGTCTCTGTCTCTGTCTCTGTCTCAGTCCCTGCGTCGGTCTCTGACTCGGTCTCTGTCTCTGTCTCTGCCTCTGTCACAGTCCCTGCGTCTGTCTCGGTCTCTGTCTCTGTCTCTGTCTCTGTCTCTGTCTCTGTCTCTGTCTCTGTCTCTGTCTCTGTCTCTTTCTCGGTCTGTGTCTCTGTCTCTGCCTCTGTCTCTGTCTCAGTCTCAGTCTCTGCCTCTGTCTCTGCCTCTGTCTCTGTCTCTGTCTCTGACTCTGTCTCTGTCGCTGTCCCTGTCTCTGTCTCTGTCTATGTCTCTGTCTCTGTCTCTGTCTCTGTCTCTGCCTCTGTGTCTGCCTCTGTCTCTGTCTCTGTCTCTGTCTCTGTCTCTGCCTGTGTCTCTGTCTCTGTCCCTGTCTCTGCCTCTGTCTCTGTCCCTGAAACTGACTCTGTCTCTGTTTCTGTCTGTGTCTCTGTCTCTGTCTCTGTCTCTGTCTCTGTCGCTGCCTCTGCCTCTGTCTCGGTCTTTGTCTCCGTTTCTGTCCCTGTCTCTGTTTCTGTTTCTGTCTCCGTCTCTGCCTCTGTCTCTGTTTCTGTCTCTGTCTCTGCCTCAGTCTCAGTCTCTGCCTCTGTCTCTGCCTCTGTCTCTGTCTCTGTCTCTGTCTCTGTGTCTGTCTCTGTCTCTCTCTCTGTCTCTGTCTCTGTCTCTGTCTCTGTCTCTGTCTCTGTCTCTGTCTCTGCCTCTGTCCCTGCCTCTGTCTCTGTCTCTGTCCCTGTCTCTGTCTCCGTCTCTGTCTCTGTCTCCGTCTCTGTCTCTGTCTCTGTCTCTGCCTCTGTCTCCCTCTCTGTCTCTGTCTCTGCCTCCGTCACAGTCTCTGCGTCTGTCTCGGTCTCTGTCTCTGTCTATGTCTCTGTCTCTGCATCTGTCTCTTCCTCGGTCTGTGTCTCTGTCTCCGCCTCTGTCTCTGTCTCCGTCTCTGTCTCTGTATCGGTCTTTGTCTCTGTCTCTGTCTCTGTCTCTGTCTCTGTCCCTGTCTCTGTCTCTGTCTCTGTCTCTGTCTCTGTCTCTGTCTCTGCCTCTGTCTCTGCCTCTGTCTCTGTCTCTGTCTCCGTTTCTGTCTGTGTCTCTGTCTCCGTCTCTGTCTCTGTCTCTGTCTCTGTCTCTGTCTCTGCCTTTGTCTCTGTCTATGTCTCTGTCTCTGTCTCTGTCTCTGTCTCTGTCTCTGTCTCTGTCTCTGTCTCTGTCACTGTCTCTGTCTCTGTCTCTGTCTCTGTCTCTGTCCCTGCCTTTGTCTCTGTCTATGTCTCTTTCCCTGTCTCTGTCTGTGTCGCTGCCTCTGTCTCGGTCTTTGTCTCCGGCTCTGTCTCTGTCTCTGTCTCTGTCTGTGTCTCTGCCTCTGTCTCGGTCTTTGTCTCCGTCTCTGTTTCTGTTTCTGTCTCTGTCTCAGTCTCAGTCTCTGTCTCTGTCTCTGCCTCTGCCTCTGTCTCTGTCTCTGTCTCTGTCTCTGTCTCAGTCCCTGCGTCGGTCTCTGACTCGGTCTCTGTCTCTGTCTCTGCCTCTGTCACAGTCCCTGCGTCTGTCTCGGTCTCTGTCTCTGTCTCTGTCTCTGTCTCTGTCTCTGTCTCTGTCTCTGTCTCTGTCTCTGTCTCTTTCTCGGTCTGTGTCTCTGTCTCTGCCTCTGTCTCTGTCTCAGTCTCAGTCTCTGCCTCTGTCTCTGCCTCTGTCTCTGTCTCTGTCTCTGACTCTGTCTCTGTCGCTGTCCCTGTCTCTGTCTCTGTCTATGTCTCTGTCTCTGTCTCTGTCTCTGTCTCTGCCTCTGTGTCTGCCTCTGTCTCTGTCTCTGTCTCTGTCTCTGTCTCTGCCTGTGTCTCTGTCTCTGTCTCTGTCTCTGCCTCTGTCTCTGCCTCTGTCTCTGCCCTGTCTCTGTCTCTGTCGCTGTCTCTGTCTCTGTCTCTGTCTCTGTCTCTGTCTCTGTCTCTGCCTCTGTCTCTGTCTCTGTCTCTGTCTCTGTCTCTGCCTCTGTCTCTGCCTCTGTCTCTGTCTCTGTCTCCGTTTCTGTCTGTGTCTCTGTCTCCGTCTCTGTCTCTGTCTCTGTCTCTGTCTCTGTCTCTGCCTTTGTCTCTGTCTATGTCTCTGTCTCTGTCTCTGTCTCTGTCTCTGCCTTTGTCTCCGTCTATGTCTCTTTCTCTGTCTCTGTCTGTGTCGCTGCCTCTGTCTCTGTCTCTGTCTCTGTCTCTGTCTCTGTCTCTGTCTCTGTCTCTGTCTCTGTCTCTGTCTCTGTCTCTGTCTCTGTCTCTGTCTCTGTCTATGTCTCTGTCTCTGTCTCTGTCTCTGTCTCTGCCTCTGTGTCTGCCTCTGTCTCTGTCTCTGTCTCTGTCTCTGTCTCTGCCTGTGTCTCTGTCTCTGTCTCTGTCTCTGCCTCTGTCTCTGCCTCTGTCTCTGCCCTGTCTCTGTCTCTGTCGCTGTCTCTGTCTCTGTCTCTGTCTCTGTCTCTGTCTCTGTCTCTGCCTCTGTCTCTGTCTCTGTCTCTGTCTCTGTCTCTGCCTCTGTCTCTGCCTCTGTCTCTGTCTCTGTCTCCGTTTCTGTCTGTGTCTCTGTCTCCGTCTCTGTCTCTGTCTCTGTCTCTGTCTCTGTCTCTGCCTTTGTCTCTGTCTATGTCTCTGTCTCTGTCTCTGTCTCTGTCTCTGCCTTTGTCTCCGTCTATGTCTCTTTCTCTGTCTCTGTCTGTGTCGCTGCCTCTGTCTCTGTCTCTGTCTCTGTCTCTGTCTCTGTCTCTGTCTCTGTCTCTGTCTCTGTCTCTGTCTCTGTCTCTGTCTCTGTCTCTGTCTCTGTCTCTGTCTCTGTCTCTGTCTCTGTCTCTGTCTCTGTCTCTGTCTCTGTCTCTGTCACTGTCTCTGTCTCTGTCTCTGTCTCTGTCTCTGTCTCTGTCTCTGTCTCAGTCTCAGTCTCTGCCTCTGTCTCTGCCTCTGTCTCTGTCTCTGTCTCTGACTCTGTCTCTGTCTCTGTCTCTGTCTCTGTCCCTGTCTCTGTCTCTGTCTCTGTCTCTGTCTCTGCCTCTGTCTCTGCCTCTGTCTCTGTCTCTGTCTCCGTTTCTGTCTGTGTCTCTGTCTCCGTCTCTGTCTCTGTCTCTGTCTCTGTCTCTGTCTCTGCCTTTGTCTCTGTCTATGTCTCTGTCTCTGTCTCTGTCTCTGTCTCTGCCTTTGTCTCCGTCTATGTCTCTTTCTCTGTCTCTGTCTGTGTCGCTGCCTCTGTCTCTGTCTCTGTCTCTGTCTCTGTCTCTGTCTCTGTCTCTGTCTCTGTCTCTGTCTCTGTCTCTGTCTCTGTCTCTGTCTCTGTCTCTGTCTCTGTCTCTGTCTCTGTCTCTGTCTCTGTCTCTGTCACTGTCTCTGTCTCTGTCTCTGTCTCTGTCTCTGTCTCTGTCTCTGTCTCTGTCTCAGTCTCAGTCTCTGCCTCTGTCTCTGCCTCTGTCTCTGTCTCTGTCTCTGACTCTGTCTCTGTCTCTGTCTCTGTCTCTGTCCCTGTCTCTGTCTCTGTCTCTGTCTCTGTCTCTGTCTCTGTCTCTGTCTCTGTCTCTGTCTCTGTCTCTGTCTCTGTCTCTGCCTCCGTCACAGTCTCTGCGTCTGTCTCGGTCTCTGTCTCTGTCTCTGTCTCTGTCTCTGTCTCTGTCTCTGTCTCTGTATCTGTCTCTTCCTCGGACTGTGTCTCTGTCTCTGCCTCTGTCTCTGTCTCCGTCTCTGTCTCTGTATCGGTCTTTGTCTCTGTCTCTGTCTCTGTCTCTGTCTCTGTCTCTGTCTCTGTCTCTGTCTCTGTCTCTGTCTCTGTCTCTGTCTCTGTCTCTGTCTCTGTCTCTGTCTCTGCCTCTGTCTCTGCCTCTGTCTCTGTCTCTGTGTCCGTTTCTGTCTGTGTCTCTGTCTCCGTCTCTGTCTCTGTCTCTGTCTCTGTCTCTGTCTCTGTCTCTGTCTCTGTCTCTGTCTCTGTCTCTTTCTCTGTCTCTGTCTCTGCCTCTGTCTCTGTCTCTGTCTTTGTCTCTGTCTCTGTCTGTGTCTCTGTCCCTGTCTCTGTCTCTGTCTCTGTCTCTGTCTCTGTCTCTGTCTCTGTCTCTGTCTCTGTCGCTGTCTCTCCCTCTGTCTCTGTCTCCGTCTCTGTCCCTGGCTCTGTCTCTGCCACTGTCTCCGTCTCTGTCTCGGTCGCGGACTTTGCCTCTGTCTCTGACTCCGTGTCTGTCTCTGTCTCTGTCTCTATCTCGGTCTTTGTCTCCGTCTCTGTCTCTGTCTCTGTCTCTGTCTCTGTCTCTGTCTCTGTCTCTGTCTCTGTCTCTGTCTCTGTCTCTGTCTCTGTCTCTGTCTCTGTCTCTGTCTCTGTCTCTGTCTCTGTCTCTGTCTCTGTCTCTGTCTCTGCCTCCGTCACAGTCCCTGCGTCTGTCTCGGTCTCTGTCTCTGTCTCTGTCTCTGTCTCTGTCTCTGTCTCTGTCTCTGTCTCTGTCTCTGTCTCTTCCTCGGTCTGTGTCTCTGTCTCTGCCTCTGTCTCGGTCTTTGTCTCCGTCTCTGTATCTGTTTCTGTCTCTGTCTCAGTCTCAGTCCCTGCCTCTGTCTCTGCCTCTGTCTCTGTCTCTGTCTCTGTCTCTGTCTCAGTCCCTGCGTCGGTCTCTGACTCGGTCTCTGTCTCTGTCTCTGCCTCTGTCACAGTCCCTGCGTCTGTCTCGGTCTCTGTCTCTGTCTCTGTCTCTGTCTCTGTCTCTGTCTCTGTCTCTGTCTCTGTCTCTTCCTCGGTCTGTGTCTCTGTCTCTGCCTCTGTCTCTGTCTCAGTCTCAGTCTCTGCCTTTGTCTCTGCCTCTGTCTCTGTCTCTGTCTCTGACTCTGTCTCTGTCGCTGTCCCTGTCTCTGTCTCTGTCTATGTCTCTGTCTCTGTCTCTGTCTCTGTCTCTGCCTCTGTGTCTGCCTCTGTCTCTGTCTCTGTCTCTGTCTCTGTCTCTGCCTGTGTCTCTGTCTCTGTCTCTGTCTCTGCCTCTGTCTCTGTCCCTGAAACTGACTCTGTCTCTGTTTCTGTCTGTGTCTCTGTCTCTGTCTCTGTCTCTGTCTCTGTCGCTGCCTCTGCCTCTGTCTCGGCCTTTGTCTCCGTTTCTGTCCCTGTCTCTGTTTCTGTTTCTGTCTCCGTCTCTGCCTCTGTCTCTGTTTCTGTCTCTGTCTCTGCCTCAGTCTCAGTCTCTGCCTCTGTCTCTGCCTCTGTCTCTGTCTCTGTCTCTGTCTCTGTCTCTGTCTCTGTCTCTGTCTCTGTCTCTGTCTCTGTCTCTGCCTCTGTCCCTGTTTCTGTCTCTGTCTCTGCCTCAGTCTCAGTCTCTGCCTCTGTCTCTGCCTCTGTCCCTGTCTCTGTCTCTGTCTCTGTCTCTGTCTCTGTCTCTTCCTCGGTCTGTGTCTCTGTCTCTGCCTCTGTCTCTGTCTCAGTCTCAGTCTCTGCCTCTGTCTCTGCCTCTGTCTCTGTCTCTGTCTCTGACTCTGTCTCTGTCGCTGTCCCTGTCTCTGTCTCTGTCTATGTCTCTGTCTCTGTCTCTGTCTCTGTCTCTGTCTCTGCCTCTGTGTCTGCCTCTGTCTCTGTCTCTGTCTCTGTCTCTGTCTCTGCCTGTGTCTCTGTCTCTGTCTCTGTCTCTGCCTCTGTCTCTGTCCCTGAAACTGACTCTGTCTCTGTTTCTGTCTGTGTCTCTGTCTCTGTCTCTGTCTCTGTCTCTGTCGCTGCCTCTGCCTCTGTCTCGGTCTTTGTCTCCGTTTCTGTCCCTGTCTCTGTTTCTGTTTCTGTCTCCGTCTCTGCCTCTGTCTCTGTTTCTGTCTCTGTCTCTGCCTCAGTCTCAGTCTCTGCCTCTGTCTCTGCCTCTGTCTCTGTCTCTGTCTCTGTCTCTGTCTCTGTCTCTGTCCCTGCCTCTGTCTCTGTCTCTGTCCCTGTCTCTGTCTCCGTCTCTGTCTCTGTCTCCGTCTCTGTCTCTGTCTCTGTCTCTGCCTCTGTCTCCCTCTCTGTCTCTGTCTCTGCCTCTGTCTCTGCCTCTGTCTCTGCCCTGTCTCTGTCTCTGTCGCTGTATCTGTCTCTGTCTCTATCTCCGTTTCTGTCTCTGCCTCTGTCTCTGTCTCTGTCTCTGTCTCTGTCTCAGTCTCTGCCTCTGTCTCTGCCTCTGTCTCTGTCTCTGTCTCTGACTCTGTCTCTGTCTCTGTCTCTGTCTCTGTCCCTGTCTCTGTCTCTGTCTCTGTCTCTGTCTCTGTCTCTGTCTCTGTCTCTGTCTCTGTCTCTGTCTCTGTCTCTGTCTCTGTCTCTGTCTCTGTCTCTGCCTCCGTCACAGTCTCTGCGTCTGTCTCGGTCTCTGTCTCTGTCTCTGTCTCTGTCTCTGTCTCTGTCTCTGCATCTGTCTCTTCCTCGGTCTGTGTCTCTGTCTCCGCCTCTGTCTCTGTCTCCGTCTCTGTCTCTGTATCGGTCTTTGTCTCTGTCTCTGTCTCTGTCTCTGTCTCTGTCTCTGCCTCTGTCTCTGTCTCTGTCTCTGTCTCTGTCTCTGTCTCTGTCTCTGCCTCTGTCTCTGCCTCTGTCTCTGTCTCTGTCTCCGTTTCTGTCTGTGTCTCTGTCTCCGTCTCTGTCTCTGTCTCTGTCTTTGTCTCCGTCTCTGTCTCTGTCTCTGTCTCTGTCTCTGTCTCTGTCTCTGTCTCTGTCTCTGTCTCTGTCTCTGTCTCTTTCTCTGTCTCTGTCTCTGCCTCTGTCTCTGTCTCTGTCTCTGTCTCTGTCTCTGTCTGTGTCTCTGTCCCTGTCTCTGTCTCTGTCTCTGTCTCTGTCTCTGTCTCTGTCTCTGTCTCTGTCTCTGTCTCTGTCTCTGTCGCTGTCTCTCCCTCTGTCTCTGTCTCCGTCTCTGTCCCTGGCTCTGTCTCTGCCACTGTCTCCGTCTCTGTCTCGGTCGCGGACTTTGCCTCTGTCTCTGACTCCGTGTCTGTCTCTGTCTCTGTCTCTATCTCGGTCTTTGTCTCCGTCTCTGTCTCTGTCTCTGTCTCTGTCTCTGTCTCTGTCTCTGTCTCTGTCTCTGTCTCTGTCTCTGTCTCTGTCTCTGTCTCTGTCTCTGTCTCTGTCTCTGTCTCTGTCTCTGTCTCTGTCTCTGTCTCTGTCTCTGTCTCTGTCTCTGCCTCCGTCACAGTCTCTGCGTCTGTCTCGGTCTCTGTCTCTGTCTCTGTCTCTGTCTCTGCATCTGTCTCTTCCTCGGTCTGTGTCTCTGTCTCCGCCTCTGTCTCTGTCTCCGTCTCTGTCTCTGTATCGGTCTTTGTCTCTGTCTCTGTCTCTGTCTCTGTCTCTGTCTCTGTCTCTGTCTCTGTCTCTGTCTCTGTCTCTGTCTCTGTCTCTGTCTCTGTCTCTGTCTCTGCCTCTGTCTCTGCCTCTGTCTCTGTCTCTGTCTCCGTTTCTGTCTGTGTCTCTGTCTCTGTCTCTGTCTCTGTCTCTGTCTCTGTCTCTGTCTCTGTCTCTGCCTCTGTCTCTGCCTCTGTCTCTGTCTCTGTCTCCGTTTCTGTCTGTGTCTCTGTCTCCGTCTCTGTCTCTGTCTCTGTCTCTGTCTCTGTCTCTGCCTTTGTCTCTGTCTATGTCTCTGTCTCTGTCTCTGTCTCTGTCTCTGTCTCTGTCTCTGTCTCTGTCTCTGTCTCTGTCTCTGTCTCGGTCTTTGTCTCCGTCTCTGTCTCTGTCTCTGTCTCTGTCTGTGTCTCTGCCTCTGTCTCGGTCTTTGTCTCCGTCTCTGTTTCTGTTTCTGTCTCTGTCTCAGTCTCAGTCCCTGCCTCTGTCTCTGCCTCTGTCTCTGTCTCTGTCTCTGTCTCTGTCTCTGTCTCTGTCTCTGTCTCTGCATCTGTCTCTTCCTCGGTCTGTGTCTCTGTCTCCGCCTCTGTCTCTGTCTCCGTCTCTGTCTCTGTATCGGTCTTTGTCTCTGTCTCTGTCTCTGCCTCTGTGTCTGCCTCTGTCTCTGTCTCTGTCTCTGTCTCTGTCTCTGCCTGTGTCTCTGTCTCTGTCTCTGTCTCTGCCTCTGTCTCTGTCCCTGAAACTGACTCTGTCTCTGTTTCTGTCTGTGTCTCTGTCTCTGTCTCTGTCTCTGTCTCTGTCGCTGCCTCTGCCTCTGTTTCGGTCTTTGTCTCCGTTTCTGTCCCTGTCTCTGTTTCTGTTTCTGTCTCCGTCTCTGCCTCTGTCTCTGTTTCTGTCTCTGTCTCTGCCTCAGTCTCAGTCTCTGCCTCTGTCTCTGCCTCTGTCTCTGTCTCTGTCTCTGTCTCTGTCTCTGTCTCTGTCTCTGTCTCTGTCTCTGTCTCTGTCTCTGTCTCTGTCTCTGTCTCTGTCTCTGTCTCTGTCTCTGTCTCTGCCTCTGTCCCTGCCTCTGTCTCTGTCTCTGTCCCTGTCTCTGTCTCCGTCTCTGTCTCTGTCTCCGTCTCTGTCTCTGTCTCTGTCTCTGCCTCTGTCTCCCTCTCTGTCTCTGTCTCTGCCTCTGTCTCTGCCTCTGTCTCTGCCTCTGTCTCTGCCCTGTCTCTGTCTCTGTCGCTGTCTCTGTCTCTGTCTCTATCTCCGTTTCTGTCTCTGCCTCTGTCTCTGTCTCTGTCTCTGTCTCTGTCTCAGTCTCTGCCTCTGTCTCTGCCTCTGTCTCTGTCTCTGTCTCTGACTCTGTCTCTGTCTCTGTCTCTGTCTCTGTCCCTGTCTCTGTCTCTGTCTCTGTCTCTGTCTCTGTCTCTGTCTCTGTCTCTGTCTCTGTCTCTGTCTCTGTCTCTGTCTCTGCCTCCGTCACAGTCTCTGCGTCTGTCTCGGTCTCTGTCTCTGTCTCTGTCTCTGTCTCTGTCTCTGTCTCTGCATCTGTCTCTTCCTCGGTCTGTGTCTCTGTCTCCGCCTCTGTCTCTGTCTCCGTCTCTGTCTCTGTATCGGTCTTTGTCTCTGTCTCTGTCTCTGTCTCTGTCTCTGTCTCTGTCTCTGTCTCTGCCTCTGTCTCTGTCTCTGTCTCTGTCTCTGTCTCTGCCTCTGTCTCTGCCTCTGTCTCTGTCTCTGTCTCCGTTTCTGTCTGTGTCTCTGTCTCCGTCTCTGTCTCTGTCTCTGTCTCTGTCTCTGTCTCTGCCTTTGTCTCTGTCTATGTCTCTGTCTCTGTCTCTGTCTCTGTCTCTGCCTTTGTCTCCGTCTATGTCTCTTTCTCTGTCTCTGTCTGTGTCGCTGCCTCTGTCTCTGTCTCTGTCTCTGTCTCTGTCTCTGTCTCTGTCTCTGTCTCTGTCTCTGTCTCTGTCTCTGTCTCTGTCTCTGTCTCTGTCTCTGTCTCTGTCTCTGTCACTGTCTCTGTCTCTGTCTCTGTCTCTGTCTCTGTCTCTGTCTCTGTCTCAGTCTCAGTCTCTGCCTCTGTCTCTGCCTCTGTCTCTGTCTCTGTCTCTGTCTCTGTCTCTGTCTCTGTCTCTGTCTCTGTCTCTGTCTCTGTCTCTGTCTCTGCCTCCGTCACAGTCTCTGCGTCTGTCTCGGTCTCTGTCTCTGTCTCTGTCTCTGTCTCTGTCTCTGTCTCTGTCTCTGTATCTGTCTCTTCCTCGGACTGTGTCTCTGTCTCTGCCTCTGTCTCTGTCTCCGTCTCTGTCTCTGTATCGGTCTTTGTCTCTGTCTCTGTCTCTGTCTCTGTCTCTGTCTCTGTCTCTGTCTCTGTCTCTGTCTCTGTCTCTGTCTCTGTCTCTGTCTCTGTCTCTGTCTCTGCCTCTGTCTCTGCCTCTGTCTCTGTCTCTGTGTCCGTTTCTGTCTGTGTCTCTGTCTCCGTCTCTGTCTCTGTCTCTGTCTCTGTCTCTGTCTCTGTCTCTGTCTCTGTCTCTGTCTCTGTCTCTTTCTCTGTCTCTGTCTCTGCCTCTGTCTCTGTCTCTGTCTTTGTCTCTGTCTCTGTCTGTGTCTCTGTCCCTGTCTCTGTCTCTGTCTCTGTCTCTGTCTCTGTCTCTGTCTCTGTCTCTGTCTCTGTCTCTGTCGCTGTCTCTCCCTCTGTCTCTGTCTCCGTCTCTGTCCCTGGCTCTGTCTCTGCCACTGTCTCCGTCTCTGTCTCGGTCGCGGACTTTGCCTCTGTCTCTGACTCCGTGTCTGTCTCTGTCTCTGTCTCTATCTCGGTCTTTGTCTCCGTCTCTGTCTCTGTCTCTGTCTCTGTCTCTGTCTCTGTCTCTGTCTCTGTCTCTGTCTCTGTCTCTGTCTCTGTCTCTGTCTCTGTCTCTGTCTCTGTCTCTGTCTCTGTCTCTGTCTCTGTCTCTGTCTCTGTCTCTGTCTCTGCCTCCGTCACAGTCTCTGCGTCTGTCTCGGTCTCTGTCTCTGTCTCTGTCTCTGTCTCTGCATCTGTCTCTTCCTCGGTCTGTGTCTCTGTCTCCGCCTCTGTCTCTGTCTCCGTCTCTGTCCCTGTATCGGTCTTTGTCTCTGTCTCTGTCTCTGTCTCTGTCTCTGTCTCTGTCTCTGTCTCTGTCTCTGTCTCTGTCTCTGTCTCTGTCTCTGTCTCTGTCTCTGTCTCTGCCTCTGTCTCTGCCTCTGTCTCTGTCTCTGTCTCCGTTTCTGTCTGTGTCTCTGTCTCTGTCTCTGTCTCTGTCTCTGCCTCTGTCTCTGTCCCTGAAACTGACTCTGTCTCTGTTTCTGTCTGTGTCTCTGTCTCTGTCTCTGTCTCTGTCTCTGTCTCCGTCGCTGCCTCTGCCTCTGTCTCGGTCTTTGTCTCCGCTTCTGTCCCTGTCTCTGTTTCTGTTTCTGTCTCCGTCTCTGCCTCTGTCTCTGTTTCTGTCTCTGTCTCTGCCTCAGTCTCAGTCTCTGCCTCTGTCTCTGCCTCTGTCTCTGTCTCTGTCTCTGTCTCTGTCTCTGTCTCTGTCTCTGTCTCTGTCTCTGTCTCTGTCTCTGTCTCTGTCTCTGTCTCTGTCTCTGCCTCTGTCCCTGCCTCTGTCTCTGTCTGTGTCCCTGTCTCTGTCTCCGTCTCTGTCTCTGTCTCCGCCTCTGTCTCTGTCTCTGTCTCTGCCTCTGTCTCCCTCTCTGTCTCTGTCTCTGCCTCTGTCTCTGCCTCTGTCTCTGCCCTGTCTCGGTCTCTGTCGCTGTCTCTGTCTCTGTCTCTATCTCCGTTTCTGTCTCTGCCTCTGTCTCTGTCTCTGTCTCTGTCTCTGTCTCTGTCTCTGTCTCTGTCTCTGTCTCTGTCTCTGTCTCTGTCTCTGTCTCTGCCTCTGCCTCTGTCTCTGTCTCTGTCTCTGTCCCTGTCTCTGCCTTTGTCTCTGTCCCTGTCTCTGCCTTTGTCTCTGCCTCTGTCTCGGTCTTTGTCTCCGTCTCTGTTTCTGTCTCTGTCTCTGCCTCAGTCTCAGTCTCTGCCTCTGTCTCTGCCTCTGTCTCTGTCTCTGTCTCTGTCTCTGTCTCTGTCTCTGTCTCTGTCTCTGTCTCTGTCTCTGTCTCTGTCTCTGTCTCTGTCTCTGTCTCTGTCTCTGTCTCTGTCTCTGTCTCTGTCTCTGTCTCTGTCTCTGTCTCTGTCTCTGCCTCTGTCTCTGCCTCTGTCTCTGTCTCTGTCTCCGTTTCTGTCTGTGTCTCTGTCTCTGTCTCTGTCTCTGTCTCTGTCTCTGTCTCTGTCTCTGTCTCTGTCTCTGTCTCTGTCTCTGTCTCTGTCTCTGTCTCTGTCTCTGTCTCTGTCTCTGTCTCTGTCTCTGTCTCTGTCTCTGTCTCTGTATCTGTCTCTGTCTGTGTCTCCGTCTCTGTCTCTGTCTCTGTCTCTGTCTCAGTCTCTGTCTCTGTCTCTGTCTCTGCCTCTGTCTCTGTCTCTGTCTCTGTCTCTGCCTTTGTCTCTGTCTATGTCTCTGTCTCTGTCTCTGTCTGTGTCGCTGCCTCTGTCTCGGTCTTTGTCTCCGTCTCTGTCTCTGTCTCTGTCTCTGTCTCTGTCTCTGTCTCTGTCTCTGTCTCTGTCTCTGTCTCTGCCTCTGTCTCTGTCTCTGTCTCTGTCTCTGTCTCTGTCTCTGTCTCAGTCTCAGTCTCTGCCTCTGTCTCTGTGTCTGTCTCTGTCTCTGTCTCTGTCTCTGTCTCTGTCTCTGTCTCTGTCTCTGTCTCTGTCTCTGTCTCTGTCTATGTCTCTGTCTCTGTCTCTGTCTCTGCCTCTGTGTCTGCCTCTGTCTCTGTCTCTGTCTCTGTCTCTGTCTCTGCCAGTGTCTCTGTCTCTGTCTCTGTCTCTGCCTCTGTCTCTGTCCCTGAAACTGACTCTGTCTCTGTTTCTGTCTCTGTCTCTGTCGCTGTCTCTCCCTCTGTCTCTGTCTCCGTCTCTGTCCCTATCTCTGTCTCTGCCACTGTCTCCGTCTCTGTCTCGGTCGCGGACTTTGTCTCCGTCTCTGTCTGTGTCTCTGTCTCTGTATCTGTCTCTGTCTGTGTCTCCGTCTCTGTCTCTGTCTCTGTCTCAGTCTCAGTCTCTGCCTCTGTCTCTGTGTCTGCCTCTGTCTCTGTGTCTGTCTCCGTCTCTGTCTCTGTCTCTGTCTCTGTCTCTGTCTCTGTATCTGTCTCTGTCTCTGCCTCTGCCTCTGTCTCTGTCTCTGTCTCTGTCTCTGCCTTTGTCTCTGTCTATGTCTCTGTCTCTGTCTCTGTCTGTGTCGCTGCCTCTGTCTCGGTCTTTGTCTCCGTCTCTGTCTCTGTCTCTGTCTCTGTCTCTGTCTCTGTCTCTGTCTCTGTCTCTTCCTCGGTCTGTGTTTCTGTCTCTGCCTCTGTCTCTGTCTCTGTCTCTGTCTCTGTCTCTGTCTCTGTCTCAGTCTCAGTCTCTGCCTCTGTCTCTGTGTCTGTCTCTGTCTCTGTCTCTGTCTCTGTCTCTGTCTCTGTCTCTGTCTCTGTCTCTGTCTCTGTCTCTGTCTCTGTCTATGTCTCTGTCTCTGTCTCTGTCTCTGCCTCTGTGTCTGCCTCTGTCTCTGTCTCTGTCTCTGTCTCTGTCTCTGCCAGTTTCTCTGTCTCTGTCTCTGTCTCTGCCTCGGTCTCTGTCCCTGAAACTGACTCTGTCTCTGTTTCTGTCTCTGTCTCTGTCGCTGTCTCTCCCTCTGTCTCTGTCTCCGTCTCTGTCCCTATCTCTGTCTCTGCCACTGTCTCCGTCTCTGTCTCGGTCGCGGACTTTGTCTCCGTCTCTGTCTGTGTCTCTGTCTCTGTATCTGTCTCTGTCTGTGTCTCCGTCTCTGTCTCTGTCTCTGTCTCTGTCTCTGTCTCTGTCTCTGTCTCTGTCTCTGTCTCAGTCTCAGTCTCTGCCTCTGTCTCTGTGTCTGTCTCTGTCTCTGTCTCTGTCTCTGTCTCTGTCTCTGTCTCTGTCTCTGTCTCTGTCTCTGTCTATGTCTCTGTCTCTGTCTCTGTCTCTGCCTCTGTGTCTGCCTCTGTCTCTGTCTCTGTCTCTGTCTCTGTCTCTGCCAGTGTCTCTGTCTCTGTCTCTGTCTCTGCCTCTGTCTCTGTACCTGAAACTGACTCTGTCTCTGTTTCTGTTTCTGTCTCTGTCTCTGTCGCTGTCTCTCCCTCTGTCTCTGTCTCCGTCTCTGTCCCTATCTCTGTCTCTGCCACTGTCTCCGTCTCTGTCTCGGTCGCGGACTTTGTCTCCGTCTCTGTCTGTGTCTCTGTCTCTGTCTCTGTCTCTGTCTCTGTCTCTGTCTCTGTCTCTGTCTCTGTCTCTGTCTCTGTCTCAGTCTCAGTCTCTGCCTCTGTCTCTGCCTCTGTCTCTGTCTCTGTCTCTGACTCTGTCTCTGTCTCTGTCTCTGTCTCTGTCCCTGTCTCTGTCTCTGTCTCTGTCTCTGTCTCTGTCTCTGTCTCTGTCTCTGTCTCTGTCTCTGTCTCTGTCTCTGTCTCTGTCTCTGTCTCTGTCTCTGCCTCCGTCACAGTCTCTGCGTCTGTCTCGGTCTCTGTCTCTGTCTCTGTCTCTGTCTCTGTCTCTGTCTCTGTATCTGTCTCTTCCTCGGACTGTGTCTCTGTCTCTGCCTCTGTCTCTGTCTCCGTCTCTGTCTCTGTATCGGTCTCTGTCTCTGTCTCTGTCTCTGTCTCTGTCTCTGTCTCTGTCTCTGTCTCTGTCTCTGTCTCTGTCTCTGTCTCTGTCTCTGTCTCTGTCTCTGTCTCTGTCTTTGTCTCTGTCTCTGCCTCTGTCTCTGCCTCTGTCTCTGTCTCTGTCTCCGTTTCTGTCTGTGTCTCTGTCTCCGTCTCTGTCTCTGTCTCTGTCTCTGTCTCTGTCTCTGTCTCTGTCTCTGTCTCTGTCTCTGTCTCTTTCTCTGTCTCTGTCTCTGCCTCTGTCTCTGTCTCAGTCTCTGTCTCTGTCTCTGTCTGTGTCTCTGTCCCTGTCTCTGTCTCTGTCTCTGTCTCTGTCTCTGTCTCTGTCTCTGTCTCTGTCTCTGTCTCTGTCTCTGTCTCTGTCTCTGTCTCTGTCTCTGTCTCTGTCTCTGTCTCTGTCTCTGTCTCTGTCTCTGTCTCTGCCTCTCTCTCTGTCTCTGTCTCTGACTCTGTCTCTGTCTCTGTCTCTGTCTCTGTCCCTGTCTCTGTCTCTGTCTCTGTCTCTGTCTCTGTCTCTGTCTCTGTCTCTGTCTCTGTCTCTATCTCTGTCTCTGTCGCTGTCTCTCCCTCTGTCTCTGTCTCCGTCTCTGTCCCTGGCTCTGTCTCTGCCACTGTCTCCGTCTCTGTCTCGGTCGCGGACTTTGTCTCTGTATCTGACTCCGTGTCTGTCTCTGTCTCTGTCTCTATCTCGGTCTTTGTCTCCGTCTCTGTCTCTGTCTCTGTCTCTGTCTCTGTCTCTGTCTCTGTCTGTGTCTCTGCCTCTGTCTCTGTCTCTGTCTCTGTCTCTGTCTCTGCCTTTGTCTCTGTCTATGTCTCTTTCTCTGTCTCTGTCTGTGTCGCTGCCTCTGTCTCGATCTTTGTCTCCGTCTCTGTTTCTGTTTCTGTCTCTGTCTCAGTCTCAGTCTCTGTCTCTGTCTCTGTCCCTGCCTCTGTCTCTGTCTCTGCCTTTGTCTCCGTCTATGTCTCTTTCTCTGTCTCTGTCTCTGTCTCTGTCTCTGTCTCTGTCTCAGTCTCAGTCTCTGCCTCTGTCTCTGCCTCTGTCTCTGTCTCTGTCTCTGACTCTGTCTCTGTCTCTGTCTCTGTCTCTGTCCCTGTCTCTGTCTCTGTCTCTGTCTCTGTCTCTGTCTCTGTCTCTGTCTCTGTCTCTGTCTCTGTCTCTGTCTCTGTCTCTGTCTCTGTCTCTGTCTCTGCCTCCGTCACAGTCTCTGCGTGTGTCTCGGTCTCTGTCTCTGTCTCTGTCTCTGTCTCTGTCTCTGTCTCTGTATCTGTCTCTTCCTCGGTCTGTGTCTCTGTCTCTGCCTCTGTCTCTGTCTCCGTCTCTGTCTCTGTCTCTGTATCGGTCTTTGTCTCTGTCTCTGTCTCTGTCTCTGTCTCTGTCTCTGTCTCTGTCTCTGTCTCTGTCTCTGTCTCTGTCTCTGTCTCTGTCTCTGCCTCTGTCTCTGCCTCTGTCTCTGTCTCTGTCTCCGTTTCTGTCTGTGTCTCTGTCTCCGTCTCTGTCTCTGTCTCTGTCTCTGTCTCTGTCTCTGTCTCTGTCTCTGTCTCTGTCACTGTCTCTGTCTCTGTCTCTGTCTCTGTCTCTGTCTCTGTCTCTGCCTTTGTCTCTGTCTATGTCTCTTTCTCTGTCTCTGTCTGTGTCGCTGCCTCTGTCTCGGTCTTTGTCTCCGTCTCTGTCTCTGTCTCTATCTCTGTCTGTGTCTCTGCCTCTGTCTCGGTCTTTGTCTCCGTCTCTGTTTCTGTTTCTGTCTCTGTCTCAGTCTCAGTCTCTGCCTCTGTCTCTGCCTCTGTCTCTGTCTCTGTCTCTGTCTCTGTCTCAGTCCCTGCGTCGTTCTCTGACTCGGTCTCTGTCTCTGTCTCTGCCTCTGTCACAGTCTCTGCGTCTGTCTCGGTCTCTGTCTCTGTCTCTGTCTCTGTCTCTGTCTCTGTCTCTGTCTCTGTCTCTGTCTCTGTCTCTGTCTCTTCCTCGGTCTGTGTCTCTGTCTCTGCCTCTGTCTCTGTCTCTGTCTCTGTCTCTGTCTCTGTCTCTGCCTTTGTCTCTGTCTATGTCTCTGTCTCTGTCTCTGTCTGTGTCGCTGCCTCTGTCTCGGTCTTTGTCTCCGTCTCTGTCTCTGTCTCTGTCTCTGTCTCTGTCTCTGTCTCTGTCTCTGTCTCTGTCTCTGTCTGTGTCTCTGCCTCTGTCTCGGTCTTTGTCTCCGTCTCTGTTTCTGTTTCTGTCTCTGTCTCAGTCTCAGTCTCTGCCTCTGTCTCTGCCTCTGTCTCTGTCTCTGTCTCTGACTCTGTCTCTGTCGCTGTCCCTGTCTCTGTCTCTGTCTATGTCTCTGTCTCTGTCTCTGTCTCTGTCTCTGCCTCTGTGTCTGCCTCTGTCTCTGTATCTGTCTCTGTCTCTGTCTCTGTCTCTGCCTGTGTCTCTGTCTCTGTCTCTGTCTCTGCCTCTGTCTCTGTCCCTGAAACTGACTCTGTCTCTGTTTCTGTCTGTGTCTCTGCCTCTGTCTCTGCCTCTGTCTCTGTCTCTGTCTCTGTCTCTGTCTCTGTCTCTGTCTCTGTCTCTGTCTCTGTCTCTGTCTCTGTCTCTGTCTCTGTCTCAGTCTCTGTCTCTGTCTCTGTCTCTGTCTCTGTCTCTGTCTCTGTCTCTGTCTCTGCCTCTGTCTCTGTCTCCGTCTCTGTCTCTGTCTCCGTCTTTGTCTCCGTCCTTTTCTCCGTCTTTGTCTCCTGCCACTCTGCCTCCGACCTTGTCTCCTGCCTCTCTGTCTCTGCCTGTGTCTCCGTCTCTCCATCTGTCTCTGTCTCTGTTTCTTCCTCGGTCTGTGTCTCTGTCTCTGCCTCTGTCTCTATCTCTGTCTCTGTCTCTGTCTCTGTCTCTGTCTCTGTCTCTGTCTCTGCCTGTGTCTCTGTCCCTGTCCCTCTCCCTGTCCCTGTCGCTGTCTCTGTCTCTGTCTCTATCTATGCCTCTATCTCTGTATCTGTCTCCGTCTCTGTCTCTGTCTCTGTCTCTACCTCCGTCTCTGTCTCTGTTTCTGTCTCTGTCTCTGTCTCTGTCTCTGTCTCTGCCTCTGTCTCTGTCTCTGTCTCTGTCTCTGTCTCCGTCCCTGTCTCTGTCTCTGACTCTGTCCCTGTCTCTGTTTCTGTTTCTGTCTCCGTCTCTGTCTCTGTCTCTGTCTCTGTCTGTGTCTCTGCCTCTGTCTCTGTCTTTGTCTCCGTCTCTGTCTCTGTCTCTGTCTCTGTCTCTGCCTCTGTCTCTCTCTCCGTCTCTGCCCTGTCTCTGTCTCTGTCGCTGCCTCTGCCTCTGTCTCGGTCTTTGTCTCCGTTTCTGTCTCTATCTCTGTCTCTGTCACTGTCTCGGTCTCTATCTCTGTCTCTGACTCTGGCTCTGTCTCTGCCTCTCTCTCCGTCTCTGTCTCTGTCTCTGTCTCTATCTCCGTTTTGTCTCTGTCTCTGTCTCTGTCGCTGCCTCTGCCTCTGTCTCGGTCTTTGTCTCCGTTTCTGTCTCTGTCTCTGTCTCTGTCTCTGTCGCTGTCTCTGTCACTGTCTCCGTCTCTGTCTCTGTCTCAGTCTCTGCCTCTGTCTCTGCCTCTGTCTCTGTCTCTGTCTCTGTCTCCGTCCTTTTCTCCGTCTTTGTCTCCTGCCCCTCTGCCTACGACTTTGTCTCCTGCCCCTCTGTCTCTGCCTGTGTCGCCGTCTCTCCATCTGTCTCTGTCTCTGTTTCTTCCTCGGTCTGTGTCTCTGTCTCTGTCTCTGTCTCTGTCTCTGTCTCTGTCTCTGTCTCTCTCTCTGTATCTGTCTCTGTCTCTGGCTCTGCCTGTTTCTCTGTCTCTGTCTCTGTCTCTGTCTCAGTCTCTGTCTCTGTCTCTGTCTCTGTCACTGTCTCTGTCTCGGTCTCTGCGTCTGTCTCGGTCTTTGTCTCCGTCTCTGCCTCTGCCTCTGTCTCTGCCCTGTCTCTGTCTCTGTCTCTGTCTCTGTCTCTGTCTCTGTCTATGTCTCTGTCGCTGCCTCTGCCACTGTCTCGGTCTCCGTCTCTGTCTCGGTCTCTGACTCTGTCCCTGTCTCTGATTCTGTTTCTGTCTCCGTCTCTGTCTCTGTCTCTGTCTCTGTCTGTGTCTGTGTATCTGCCTCTGTCTCGGTCTTTGTCTCCGTCTCTGTCTCGGTCTCTGACTCTCTCCCTGTCTCTGCCTCTGTCTCTGTCTCTGTCTCTGTCTCCGTCCTTTTCTCCGTCTTTGTCTCCTGCCCCTCTGCCTACGACTTTGTCTCCTGCCCCTCTGTCTCTGCCTGTGTCGCCGTCTCTCCATCTGTCTCTGTCTCTGTTTCTTCCTCGGTCTGTGTCTCTGTCTCTGTCTCTGTCTCTGTCTCTGTCTCTGTCTCTGTCTCTCTCTCTGTATCTGTCTCTGTCTCTGGCTCTGCCTGTTTCTCTGTCTCTGTCTCTGTCTCTGTCTCAGTCTCTGTCTCTGTCTCTGTCTCTGTCACTGTCTCTGTCTCTGCCTCTGCCTCTGTCTCGGTCTTTGTCTCCGTCTCTGTCTCTGTCTCTGTCTCTCTCCCCGTCTCTGTCTCAGCCTCTGTCTCTGCCCTGTCTATGTCTCTGTCGCTGCCTCTGCCTCTGTCTCGGTCTCCGTCTCTGTCTCGGTCTCTGACTCTGTCCCTGTCTCTGATTCTGTTTCTGTCTCCGTCTCTGTCTCTGTCTCTGTCTCTGTCTGTGTCTGTGTATCTGCCTCTGTCTCGGTCTTTGTCTCCGTCTCTGTCTCTGTCTCTGTTTCTGTCTCTGCCTCTGTCTCTCTCTCCGTCTCTGTCTGTGCCTCTGTCTCTGCCCTGTCTCTGTCTCTGTCGCTGCCTCTGCCTCTGTCTCGGTCTTTGTCTCCGTTTCTGTCTCTGTCTCTGTCTCTGTCTCTGTCACTGTCTCCGTCTCTGTCTCTGTCTCTGACTCTGGCTCTGGCACTGTCTCTGCCTCTGTCTCCGTCTCTGTCTCTGTCTCTGTCTCTATCTCCGTTTCTGTCTCTGTCTCTGTCTCTGTCTCTGTCTCTGTCTCTGTCTCTGTCTCTGTCTCTGCCTCTGTCTCTGTCTCTGTCTCTGCCACTGTCTCTGTCTCTGTCTCTGTCCCTGTCTCTGCCTTTGTCTCTGCCGCTGTCTCGGTCTTTGTCTCCGTCTCTGTTTCTGTCTCTGTCTCTGCCTCAGTCTCAGTCTCTGCCTCTGTCCCTGTCTCTGTCTCTGTCGCTGCCTCTGTCTCTGTCTCTGTCTCTGCCTCTGTCTCAGTTTCTGCGTCTGTCTCGGTCTTTGTCTCCGTCTCTGTCTCTGTCTCTGTCTCTGTCTCTGTCACTGTCTCCGTCTCTATCTCTGTCTCTGACTCTGGCTCTGTCTCTGCCTCTCTCTCCGTCTCTGTCTCTGTCTCTGTCTCTATCTCCGTTTTGTCTCTGTCTCTGTCTCTGTCGCTGCCTCTGCCTCTGTCTCGGTCTTTGTCTCCGTTTCTGTCTCTGTCTCTGTCTCTGTCTCAGTCTCTGCCTCTGTCTCTGCCTCTGTCTCTGTCTCTGTCTCTGACTCTGTCTCTGTCGCTGTCCCTGTCTCTGTCTCTGTCTATGTCTCTGTCTCTGTCTCTGTCTCTGTCTCTGCCTCTGTGTCTGCCTCTGTCTCTGTATCTGTCTCTGTCTCTGTCTCTGTCTCTGCCTGTGTCTCTGTCTCTGTCTCTGTCTCTGCCTCTGTCTCTGTCCCTGAAACTGACTCTGTCTCTGTTTCTGTCTGTGTCTCTGCCTCTGTCTCTGCCTCTGTCTCTGTCTCTGTCTCTGTCTCTGTCTCTGTCTCTGTCTCTGTCTCTGTCTCTGTCTCTGTCTCTGTCTCGGTCTTTGTCTCCGTTTCTGTCTCTGTCTCTGTCTCTGTCTCTGTCGCTGTCTCTGTCACTGTCTCCGTCTCTGTCTCTGTCTCAGTCTCTGCCTCTGTCTCTGCCTCTGTCTCTGTCTCTGTCTCTGTCTCCGTCCTTTTCTCCGTCTTTGTCTCCTGCCCCTCTGCCTACGACTTTGTCTCCTGCCCCTCTGTCTCTGCCTGTGTCGCCGTCTCTCCATCTGTCTCTGTCTCTGTTTCTTCCTCGGTCTGTGTCTCTGTCTCTGTCTCTGTCTCTGTCTCTGTCTCTGTCTCTGTCTCTCTCTCTGTATCTGTCTCTGTCTCTGGCTCTGCCTGTTTCTCTGTCTCTGTCTCTGTCTCTGTCTCAGTCTCTGTCTCTGTCTCTGTCTCTGTCACTGTCTCTGTCTCGGTCTCTGCGTCTGTCTCGGTCTTTGTCTCCGTCTCTGCCTCTGCCTCTGTCTCTGCCCTGTCTCTGTCTCTGTCTCTGTCTCTGTCTCTGTCTCTGTCTATGTCTCTGTCGCTGCCTCTGCCACTGTCTCGGTCTCCGTCTCTGTCTCGGTCTCTGACTCTGTCCCTGTCTCTGATTCTGTTTCTGTCTCCGTCTCTGTCTCTGTCTCTGTCTCTGTCTGTGTCTGTGTATCTGCCTCTGTCTCGGTCTTTGTCTCCGTCTCTGTCTCGGTCTCTGACTCTCTCCCTGTCTCTGCCTCTGTCTCTGTCTCTGTCTCTGTCTCCGTCCTTTTCTCCGTCTTTGTCTCCTGCCCCTCTGCCTACGACTTTGTCTCCTGCCCCTCTGTCTCTGCCTGTGTCGCCGTCTCTCCATCTGTCTCTGTCTCTGTTTCTTCCTCGGTCTGTGTCTCTGTCTCTGTCTCTGTCTCTGTCTCTGTCTCTGTCTCTGTCTCTCTCTCTGTATCTGTCTCTGTCTCTGGCTCTGCCTGTTTCTCTGTCTCTGTCTCTGTCTCTGTCTCAGTCTCTGTCTCTGTCTCTGTCTCTGTCACTGTCTCTGTCTCTGCCTCTGCCTCTGTCTCGGTCTTTGTCTCCGTCTCTGTCTCTGTCTCTGTCTCTCTCCCCGTCTCTGTCTCAGCCTCTGTCTCTGCCCTGTCTATGTCTCTGTCGCTGCCTCTGCCTCTGTCTCGGTCTCCGTCTCTGTCTCGGTCTCTGACTCTGTCCCTGTCTCTGATTCTGTTTCTGTCTCCGTCTCTGTCTCTGTCTCTGTCTCTGTCTGTGTCTGTGTATCTGCCTCTGTCTCGGTCTTTGTCTCCGTCTCTGTCTCTGTCTCTGTTTCTGTCTCTGCCTCTGTCTCTCTCTCCGTCTCTGTCTGTGCCTCTGTCTCTGCCCTGTCTCTGTCTCTGTCGCTGCCTCTGCCTCTGTCTCGGTCTTTGTCTCCGTTTCTGTCTCTGTCTCTGTCTCTGTCTCTGTCACTGTCTCCGTCTCTGTCTCTGTCTCTGACTCTGGCTCTGGCACTGTCTCTGCCTCTGTCTCCGTCTCTGTCTCTGTCTCTGTCTCTATCTCCGTTTCTGTCTCTGTCTCTGTCTCTGTCTCTGTCTCTGTCTCTGTCTCTGTCTCTGTCTCTGCCTCTGTCTCTGTCTCTGTCTCTGCCACTGTCTCTGTCTCTGTCTCTGTCCCTGTCTCTGCCTTTGTCTCTGCCGCTGTCTCGGTCTTTGTCTCCGTCTCTGTTTCTGTCTCTGTCTCTGCCTCAGTCTCAGTCTCTGCCTCTGTCCCTGTCTCTGTCTCTGTCGCTGCCTCTGTCTCTGTCTCTGTCTCTGCCTCTGTCTCAGTTTCTGCGTCTGTCTCGGTCTTTGTCTCCGTCTCTGTCTCTGTCTCTGTCTCTGTCTCTGTCTCTGTCTCTGTCTCTGTCTCTGTCTCAGTCTCAGTCTCTGCCTCTGTCTCTGCCTCTGTCTCTGTCTCTGTCTCTGACTCTGTCTCTGTCTCTGTCTCTGTCTCTGTCCCTGTCTCTGCCTTTGTCTCCGTCTATGTCTCTGTCTCTGTCTCTGTCTCTGTCTCTGTCTCTGTCTCTGTCTCTGTCTCTGTCTCTGTCTCTGTCTCTGTCTCGGTCTTTGTCTCCGTTTCTGTCTCTGTCTCTGTCTCTGTCTCTGTCGCTGTCTCTGTCACTGTCTCCGTCTCTGTCTCTGTCTCAGTCTCTGCCTCTGTCTCTGCCTCTGTCTCTGTCTCTGTCTCTGTCTCCGTCCTTTTCTCCGTCTTTGTCTCCTGCCCCTCTGCCTACGACTTTGTCTCCTGCCCCTCTGTCTCTGCCTGTGTCGCCGTCTCTCCATCTGTCTCTGTCTCTGTTTCTTCCTCGGTCTGTGTCTCTGTCTCTGTCTCTGTCTCTGTCTCTGTCTCTGTCTCTGTCTCTCTCTCTGTATCTGTCTCTGTCTCTGGCTCTGCCTGTTTCTCTGTCTCTGTCTCTGTCTCTGTCTCAGTCTCTGTCTCTGTCTCTGTCTCTGTCACTGTCTCTGTCTCGGTCTCTGCGTCTGTCTCGGTCTTTGTCTCCGTCTCTGCCTCTGCCTCTGTCTCTGCCCTGTCTCTGTCTCTGTCTCTGTCTCTGTCTCTGTCTCTGTCTATGTCTCTGTCGCTGCCTCTGCCACTGTCTCGGTCTCCGTCTCTGTCTCGGTCTCTGACTCTGTCCCTGTCTCTGATTCTGTTTCTGTCTCCGTCTCTGTCTCTGTCTCTGTCTCTGTCTGTGTCTGTGTATCTGCCTCTGTCTCGGTCTTTGTCTCCGTCTCTGTCTCGGTCTCTGACTCTCTCCCTGTCTCTGCCTCTGTCTCTGTCTCTGTCTCTGTCTCCGTCCTTTTCTCCGTCTTTGTCTCCTGCCCCTCTGCCTACGACTTTGTCTCCTGCCCCTCTGTCTCTGCCTGTGTCGCCGTCTCTCCATCTGTCTCTGTCTCTGTTTCTTCCTCGGTCTGTGTCTCTGTCTCTGTCTCTGTCTCTGTCTCTGTCTCTGTCTCTGTCTCTCTCTCTGTATCTGTCTCTGTCTCTGGCTCTGCCTGTTTCTCTGTCTCTGTCTCTGTCTCTGTCTCAGTCTCTGTCTCTGTCTCTGTCTCTGTCACTGTCTCTGTCTCTGCCTCTGCCTCTGTCTCGGTCTTTGTCTCCGTCTCTGTCTCTGTCTCTGTCTCTCTCCCCGTCTCTGTCTCAGCCTCTGTCTCTGCCCTGTCTATGTCTCTGTCGCTGCCTCTGCCTCTGTCTCGGTCTCCGTCTCTGTCTCGGTCTCTGACTCTGTCCCTGTCTCTGATTCTGTTTCTGTCTCCGTCTCTGTCTCTGTCTCTGTCTCTGTCTGTGTCTGTGTATCTGCCTCTGTCTCGGTCTTTGTCTCCGTCTCTGTCTCTGTCTCTGTTTCTGTCTCTGCCTCTGTCTCTCTCTCCGTCTCTGTCTGTGCCTCTGTCTCTGCCCTGTCTCTGTCTCTGTCGCTGCCTCTGCCTCTGTCTCGGTCTTTGTCTCCGTTTCTGTCTCTGTCTCTGTCTCTGTCTCTGTCACTGTCTCCGTCTCTGTCTCTGTCTCTGACTCTGGCTCTGGCACTGTCTCTGCCTCTGTCTCCGTCTCTGTCTCTGTCTCTGTCTCTATCTCCGTTTCTGTCTCTGTCTCTGTCTCTGTCTCTGTCTCTGTCTCTGTCTCTGTCTCTGTCTCTGCCTCTGTCTCTGTCTCTGTCTCTGCCACTGTCTCTGTCTCTGTCTCTGTCCCTGTCTCTGCCTTTGTCTCTGCCGCTGTCTCGGTCTTTGTCTCCGTCTCTGTTTCTGTCTCTGTCTCTGCCTCAGTCTCAGTCTCTGCCTCTGTCCCTGTCTCTGTCTCTGTCGCTGCCTCTGTCTCTGTCTCTGTCTCTGCCTCTGTCTCAGTTTCTGCGTCTGTCTCGGTCTTTGTCTCCGTCTCTGTCTCTGTCTCTGTCTCTGTCTCTGTCACTGTCTCCGTCTCTATCTCTGTCTCTGACTCTGGCTCTGTCTCTGCCTCTCTCTCCGTCTCTGTCTCTGTCTCTGTCTCTATCTCCGTTTTGTCTCTGTCTCTGTCTCTGTCGCTGCCTCTGCCTCTGTCTCGGTCTTTGTCTCCGTTTCTGTCTCTGTCTCTGTCTCTGTCTCAGTCTCTGCCTCTGTCTCTGCCTCTGTCTCTGTCTCTGTCTCTGACTCTGTCTCTGTCGCTGTCCCTGTCTCTGTCTCTGT
This sequence comes from Megachile willughbiella, assembly GCA_945859595.2. Taxonomy (NCBI): domain Eukaryota; kingdom Metazoa; phylum Arthropoda; class Insecta; order Hymenoptera; family Megachilidae; genus Megachile; species Megachile willughbiella. Next base: position 17,347,596 of record OX243800.1, read on the forward strand.
CTATGTCTCTGTCTCTGTCTCTGTCTCTGTCTCTGCCTCTGTGTCTGCCTCTGTCTCTGTATCTGTCTCTGTCTCTGTCTCTGTCTCTGCCTGTGTCTCTGTCTCTGTCTCTGTCTCTGCCTCTGTCTCTGTCCCTGAAACTGACTCTGTCTCTGTTTCTGTCTGTGTCTCTGCCTCTGTCTCTGCCTCTGTCTCTGTCTCTGTCTCTGTCTCTGTCTCTGTCTCTGTCTCTGTCTCTGTCTCTGTCTCTGTCTCTGTCTCTGTCTCAGTCTCTGTCTCTGTCTCTGTCTCTGTCTCTGTCTCTGTCTCTGTCTCTGTCTCTGCCTCTGTCTCTGTCTCCGTCTCTGTCTCTGTCTCCGTCTTTGTCTCCGTCCTTTTCTCCGTCTTTGTCTCCTGCCACTCTGCCTCCGACCTTGTCTCCTGCCTCTCTGTCTCTGCCTGTGTCTCCGTCTCTCCATCTGTCTCTGTCTCTGTTTCTTCCTCGGTCTGTGTCTCTGTCTCTGCCTCTGTCTCTATCTCTGTCTCTGTCTCTGTCTCTGTCTCTGTCTCTGTCTCTGTCTCTGCCTGTGTCTCTGTCCCTGTCCCTCTCCCTGTCCCTGTCGCTGTCTCTGTCTCTGTCTCTATCTATGCCTCTATCTCTGTATCTGTCTCCGTCTCTGTCTCTGTCTCTGTCTCTACCTCCGTCTCTGTCTCTGTTTCTGTCTCTGTCTCTGTCTCTGTCTCTGTCTCTGCCTCTGTCTCTGTCTCTGTCTCTGTCTCTGTCTCCGTCCCTGTCTCTGTCTCTGACTCTGTCCCTGTCTCTGTTTCTGTTTCTGTCTCCGTCTCTGTCTCTGTCTCTGTCTCTGTCTGTGTCTCTGCCTCTGTCTCTGTCTTTGTCTCCGTCTCTGTCTCTGTCTCTGTCTCTGTCTCTGCCTCTGTCTCTCTCTCCGTCTCTGCCCTGTCTCTGTCTCTGTCGCTGCCTCTGCCTCTGTCTCGGTCTTTGTCTCCGTTTCTGTCTCTATCTCTGTCTCTGTCACTGTCTCGGTCTCTATCTCTGTCTCTGACTCTGGCTCTGTCTCTGCCTCTCTCTCCGTCTCTGTCTCTGTCTCTGTCTCTATCTCCGTTTTGTCTCTGTCTCTGTCTCTGTCGCTGCCTCTGCCTCTGTCTCGGTCTTTGTCTCCGTTTCTGTCTCTGTCTCTGTCTCTGTCTCTGTCGCTGTCTCTGTCACTGTCTCCGTCTCTGTCTCTGTCTCAGTCTCTGCCTCTGTCTCTGCCTCTGTCTCTGTCTCTGTCTCTGTCTCCGTCCTTTTCTCCGTCTTTGTCTCCTGCCCCTCTGCCTACGACTTTGTCTCCTGCCCCTCTGTCTCTGCCTGTGTCGCCGTCTCTCCATCTGTCTCTGTCTCTGTTTCTTCCTCGGTCTGTGTCTCTGTCTCTGTCTCTGTCTCTGTCTCTGTCTCTGTCTCTGTCTCTCTCTCTGTATCTGTCTCTGTCTCTGGCTCTGCCTGTTTCTCTGTCTCTGTCTCTGTCTCTGTCTCAGTCTCTGTCTCTGTCTCTGTCTCTGTCACTGTCTCTGTCTCGGTCTCTGCGTCTGTCTCGGTCTTTGTCTCCGTCTCTGCCTCTGCCTCTGTCTCTGCCCTGTCTCTGTCTCTGTCTCTGTCTCTGTCTCTGTCTCTGTCTATGTCTCTGTCGCTGCCTCTGCCACTGTCTCGGTCTCCGTCTCTGTCTCGGTCTCTGACTCTGTCCCTGTCTCTGATTCTGTTTCTGTCTCCGTCTCTGTCTCTGTCTCTGTCTCTGTCTGTGTCTGTGTATCTGCCTCTGTCTCGGTCTTTGTCTCCGTCTCTGTCTCGGTCTCTGACTCTCTCCCTGTCTCTGCCTCTGTCTCTGTCTCTGTCTCTGTCTCCGTCCTTTTCTCCGTCTTTGTCTCCTGCCCCTCTGCCTACGACTTTGTCTCCTGCCCCTCTGTCTCTGCCTGTGTCGCCGTCTCTCCATCTGTCTCTGTCTCTGTTTCTTCCTCGGTCTGTGTCTCTGTCTCTGTCTCTGTCTCTGTCTCTGTCTCTGTCTCTGTCTCTCTCTCTGTATCTGTCTCTGTCTCTGGCTCTGCCTGTTTCTCTGTCTCTGTCTCTGTCTCTGTCTCAGTCTCTGTCTCTGTCTCTGTCTCTGTCACTGTCTCTGTCTCTGCCTCTGCCTCTGTCTCGGTCTTTGTCTCCGTCTCTGTCTCTGTCTCTGTCTCTCTCCCCGTCTCTGTCTCAGCCTCTGTCTCTGCCCTGTCTATGTCTCTGTCGCTGCCTCTGCCTCTGTCTCGGTCTCCGTCTCTGTCTCGGTCTCTGACTCTGTCCCTGTCTCTGATTCTGTTTCTGTCTCCGTCTCTGTCTCTGTCTCTGTCTCTGTCTGTGTCTGTGTATCTGCCTCTGTCTCGGTCTTTGTCTCCGTCTCTGTCTCTGTCTCTGTTTCTGTCTCTGCCTCTGTCTCTCTCTCCGTCTCTGTCTGTGCCTCTGTCTCTGCCCTGTCTCTGTCTCTGTCGCTGCCTCTGCCTCTGTCTCGGTCTTTGTCTCCGTTTCTGTCTCTGTCTCTGTCTCTGTCTCTGTCACTGTCTCCGTCTCTGTCTCTGTCTCTGACTCTGGCTCTGGCACTGTCTCTGCCTCTGTCTCCGTCTCTGTCTCTGTCTCTGTCTCTATCTCCGTTTCTGTCTCTGTCTCTGTCTCTGTCTCTGTCTCTGTCTCTGTCTCTGTCTCTGTCTCTGCCTCTGTCTCTGTCTCTGTCTCTGCCACTGTCTCTGTCTCTGTCTCTGTCCCTGTCTCTGCCTTTGTCTCTGCCGCTGTCTCGGTCTTTGTCTCCGTCTCTGTTTCTGTCTCTGTCTCTGCCTCAGTCTCAGTCTCTGCCTCTGTCCCTGTCTCTGTCTCTGTCGCTGCCTCTGTCTCTGTCTCTGTCTCTGCCTCTGTCTCAGTTTCTGCGTCTGTCTCGGTCTTTGTCTCCGTCTCTGTCTCTGTCTCTGTCTCTGTCTCTGTCACTGTCTCCGTCTCTATCTCTGTCTCTGACTCTGGCTCTGTCTCTGCCTCTCTCTCCGTCTCTGTCTCTGTCTCTGTCTCTATCTCCGTTTTGTCTCTGTCTCTGTCTCTGTCGCTGCCTCTGCCTCTGTCTCGGTCTTTGTCTCCGTTTCTGTCTCTGTCTCTGTCTCTGTCTCAGTCTCTGCCTCTGTCTCTGCCTCTGTCTCTGTCTCTGTCTCTGACTCTGTCTCTGTCGCTGTCCCTGTCTCTGTCTCTGTCTATGTCTCTGTCTCTGTCTCTGTCTCTGTCTCTGCCTCTGTGTCTGCCTCTGTCTCTGTATCTGTCTCTGTCTCTGTCTCTGTCTCTGCCTGTGTCTCTGTCTCTGTCTCTGTCTCTGCCTCTGTCTCTGTCCCTGAAACTGACTCTGTCTCTGTTTCTGTCTGTGTCTCTGCCTCTGTCTCTGCCTCTGTCTCTGTCTCTGTCTCTGTCTCTGTCTCTGTCTCTGTCTCTGTCTCTGTCTCTGTCTCTGTCTCTGTCTCTGTCTCTGTCTCAGTCTCTGTCTCTGTCTCTGTCTCTGTCTCTGTCTCTGTCTCTGTCTCTGTCTCTGCCTCTGTCTCTGTCTCCGTCTCTGTCTCTGTCTCCGTCTTTGTCTCCGTCCTTTTCTCCGTCTTTGTCTCCTGCCACTCTGCCTCCGACCTTGTCTCCTGCCTCTCTGTCTCTGCCTGTGTCTCCGTCTCTCCATCTGTCTCTGTCTCTGTTTCTTCCTCGGTCTGTGTCTCTGTCTCTGCCTCTGTCTCTATCTCTGTCTCTGTCTCTGTCTCTGTCTCTGTCTCTGTCTCTGTCTCTGCCTGTGTCTCTGTCCCTGTCCCTCTCCCTGTCCCTGTCGCTGTCTCTGTCTCTGTCTCTATCTATGCCTCTATCTCTGTATCTGTCTCCGTCTCTGTCTCTGTCTCTGTCTCTACCTCCGTCTCTGTCTCTGTTTCTGTCTCTGTCTCTGTCTCTGTCTCTGTCTCTGCCTCTGTCTCTGTCTCTGTCTCTGTCTCTGTCTCCGTCCCTGTCTCTGTCTCTGACTCTGTCCCTGTCTCTGTTTCTGTTTCTGTCTCCGTCTCTGTCTCTGTCTCTGTCTCTGTCTGTGTCTCTGCCTCTGTCTCTGTCTTTGTCTCCGTCTCTGTCTCTGTCTCTGTCTCTGTCTCTGCCTCTGTCTCTCTCTCCGTCTCTGCCCTGTCTCTGTCTCTGTCGCTGCCTCTGCCTCTGTCTCGGTCTTTGTCTCCGTTTCTGTCTCTATCTCTGTCTCTGTCACTGTCTCGGTCTCTATCTCTGTCTCTGACTCTGGCTCTGTCTCTGCCTCTCTCTCCGTCTCTGTCTCTGTCTCTGTCTCTATCTCCGTTTTGTCTCTGTCTCTGTCTCTGTCGCTGCCTCTGCCTCTGTCTCGGTCTTTGTCTCCGTTTCTGTCTCTGTCTCTGTCTCTGTCTCTGTCGCTGTCTCTGTCACTGTCTCCGTCTCTGTCTCTGTCTCAGTCTCTGCCTCTGTCTCTGCCTCTGTCTCTGTCTCTGTCTCTGTCTCCGTCCTTTTCTCCGTCTTTGTCTCCTGCCCCTCTGCCTACGACTTTGTCTCCTGCCCCTCTGTCTCTGCCTGTGTCGCCGTCTCTCCATCTGTCTCTGTCTCTGTTTCTTCCTCGGTCTGTGTCTCTGTCTCTGTCTCTGTCTCTGTCTCTGTCTCTGTCTCTGTCTCTCTCTCTGTATCTGTCTCTGTCTCTGGCTCTGCCTGTTTCTCTGTCTCTGTCTCTGTCTCTGTCTCAGTCTCTGTCTCTGTCTCTGTCTCTGTCACTGTCTCTGTCTCGGTCTCTGCGTCTGTCTCGGTCTTTGTCTCCGTCTCTGCCTCTGCCTCTGTCTCTGCCCTGTCTCTGTCTCTGTCTCTGTCTCTGTCTCTGTCTCTGTCTATGTCTCTGTCGCTGCCTCTGCCACTGTCTCGGTCTCCGTCTCTGTCTCGGTCTCTGACTCTGTCCCTGTCTCTGATTCTGTTTCTGTCTCCGTCTCTGTCTCTGTCTCTGTCTCTGTCTGTGTCTGTGTATCTGCCTCTGTCTCGGTCTTTGTCTCCGTCTCTGTCTCGGTCTCTGACTCTCTCCCTGTCTCTGCCTCTGTCTCTGTCTCTGTCTCTGTCTCCGTCCTTTTCTCCGTCTTTGTCTCCTGCCCCTCTGCCTACGACTTTGTCTCCTGCCCCTCTGTCTCTGCCTGTGTCGCCGTCTCTCCATCTGTCTCTGTCTCTGTTTCTTCCTCGGTCTGTGTCTCTGTCTCTGTCTCTGTCTCTGTCTCTGTCTCTGTCTCTGTCTCTCTCTCTGTATCTGTCTCTGTCTCTGGCTCTGCCTGTTTCTCTGTCTCTGTCTCTGTCTCTGTCTCAGTCTCTGTCTCTGTCTCTGTCTCTGTCACTGTCTCTGTCTCTGCCTCTGCCTCTGTCTCGGTCTTTGTCTCCGTCTCTGTCTCTGTCTCTGTCTCTCTCCCCGTCTCTGTCTCAGCCTCTGTCTCTGCCCTGTCTATGTCTCTGTCGCTGCCTCTGCCTCTGTCTCGGTCTCCGTCTCTGTCTCGGTCTCTGACTCTGTCCCTGTCTCTGATTCTGTTTCTGTCTCCGTCTCTGTCTCTGTCTCTGTCTCTGTCTGTGTCTGTGTATCTGCCTCTGTCTCGGTCTTTGTCTCCGTCTCTGTCTCTGTCTCTGTTTCTGTCTCTGCCTCTGTCTCTCTCTCCGTCTCTGTCTGTGCCTCTGTCTCTGCCCTGTCTCTGTCTCTGTCGCTGCCTCTGCCTCTGTCTCGGTCTTTGTCTCCGTTTCTGTCTCTGTCTCTGTCTCTGTCTCTGTCACTGTCTCCGTCTCTGTCTCTGTCTCTGACTCTGGCTCTGGCACTGTCTCTGCCTCTGTCTCCGTCTCTGTCTCTGTCTCTGTCTCTATCTCCGTTTCTGTCTCTGTCTCTGTCTCTGTCTCTGTCTCTGTCTCTGTCTCTGTCTCTGTCTCTGCCTCTGTCTCTGTCTCTGTCTCTGCCACTGTCTCTGTCTCTGTCTCTGTCCCTGTCTCTGCCTTTGTCTCTGCCGCTGTCTCGGTCTTTGTCTCCGTCTCTGTTTCTGTCTCTGTCTCTGCCTCAGTCTCAGTCTCTGCCTCTGTCCCTGTCTCTGTCTCTGTCGCTGCCTCTGTCTCTGTCTCTGTCTCTGTCTCTGCCTCTGTCTCAGTTTCTGCGTCTGTCTCGGTCTTTGTCTCCGTCTCTGTCTCTGTCTCTGTCTCTGTCTCTGTCACTGTCTCCGTCTCTATCTCTGTCTCTGACTCTGGCTCTGTCTCTGCCTCTCTCTCCGTCTCTGTCTCTGTCTCTGTCTCTATCTCCGTTTTGTCTCTGTCTCTGTCTCTGTCGCTGCCTCTGCCTCTGTCTCGGTCTTTGTCTCCGTTTCTGTCTCTGTCTCTGTCTCTGTCTCTGTCGCTGTCTCTGTCACTGTCTCCGTCTCTGTCTCTGTCTCAGTCTCTGCCTCTGTCTCTGCCTCTGTCTCAGTCTCTGTCTCTGTCTCCGTCCTTTTCTCCGTCTTTGTCTCCTGCCCCTCTGCCTACGACTTTGTCTCCTGCCCCTCTGTCTCTGCCTGTGTCGCCGTCTCTCCATCTGTCTCTGTCTCTGTTTCGGTCTGTGTCTCTGTCTCTGTCTCTGTCTCTGTATCGGTCTTTGTCTCTGTCTCTGTCTCTGTCTCTGTCTCTGTCTCTGTCCCTGTCTCTGTCTCTGTCTCTGCCTTTGTCTCCGTCTATGTCTCTTTCTCTGTCTCTGTCTCTGTCTCTGTCTCTGTCTCTGTCTCAGTCTCAGTCTCTGCCTCTGTCTCTGCCTCTGTCTCTGTCTCTGTCTCTGACTCTGTCTCTGTCTCTGTCTCTGTCTCTGTCCCTGTCTCTGTCTCTGTCTCTGTCTCTGTCTCTGTCTCTGTCTCTGTCTCTGTCTCTGTCTCTGTCTCTGTCTCTGTCTCTGTCTCTGTCTCTGTCTCTGCCTCCGTCACAGTCTCTGCGTGTGTCTCGGTCTCTGTCTCTGTCTCTGTCTCTGTCTCTGTCTCTGTCTCTGTATCTGTCTCTTCCTCGGTCTGTGTCTCTGTCTCTGCCTCTGTCTCTGTCTCCGTCTCTGTCTCTGTCTCTGTATCGGTCTTTGTCTCTGTCTCTGTCTCTGTCTCTGTCTCTGTCTCTGTCTCTGTCTCTGTCTCTGTCTCTGTCTCTGTCTCTGTCTCTGTCTCTGTCTCTGTCTCTGTCTCTGCCTCTGTCTCTGCCTCTGTCTCTGTCTCTGTCTCCGTTTCTGTCTGTGTCTCTGTCTCCGTCTCTGTCTCTGTCTCTGCCTCTGTCTCTGTCTCTGTCTCTGTCTCTGTCTCTGTCTCTGTCTCTGTCTCAGTCTCAGTCTCTGCCTCTGTCTCTGTCTCTGTCCCTGTCTCTGTCTCTGTCTCTGTCTCTGTCTCTGTCTCTGACTCTGTCTCTGTCTCTGTCTCTGTCTCTGTCTCTGTCTTTGTCTCTGTCTCTGTCTCTGTCTCTGTCTCTGTCTCTGTCTCTGTCCCTGTCTCTGTCTCTGTCACTGTCTCTGTCTCTGTCTCTGTCTCTGTCTCTGTCTCTGCCTTTGTCTCTGTCAATGTCTCTTTCTCTGTCTCTGTCTGTGTCGCTGCCTCTGTCTCGGTCTTTGTCTCCGTCTCTGTCTCTGTCTCTATCTCTGTCTGTGTCTCTGCCTCTGTCTCGGTCTTTGTCTCCGTCTCTGTTTCTGTTTCTGTCTCTGTCTCAGTCTCAGTCTCTGCCTCTGTCTCTGCCTCTGTCTCTGTCTCTGTCTCTGTCTCTGTCTCAGTCCCTGCGTCGTTCTCTGACTCGGTCTCTGTCTCTGTCTCTGCCTCTGTCACAGTCTCTGCGTCTGTCTCGGTCTCTGTCTCTGTCTCTGTCTCTGTCTCTGTCTCTGTCTCTGTCTCTGTCTCTGTCTCTGTCTCTGTCTCTGTCTCTGTCTCTGTCTCTGTCTCTGTCTCTGTCTCTTCCTCGGTCTGTGTCTCTGTCTCCGCCTCTGTCTCTGTCTCTGTCTCTGTCTCTGTCTCTGTCTCTGTCTCTGCCTTTGTCTCTGTCTATGTCTCTGTCTCTGTCTCTATCTGTGTCGCTGCCTCTGTCTCGGTCTTTGTCTCCGTCTCTGTCTCTGTCTCTGTCTCTGTCTCTGTCTCTGTCTCTGTCTCTGTCTCTGTCTCTGTCTGTGTCTCTGCCTCTGTCTCGGTCTTTGTCTCCGTCTCTGTTTCTGTTTCTGTCTCTGTCTCAGTCTCAGTCTCTGCCTCTGTCTCTGCCTCTGTCTCTGTCTCTGTCTCTGACTCTGTCTCTGTCGCTGTCCCTGTCTCTGTCTCTGTCTATGTCTCTGTCTCTGTCTCTGTCTCTGTCTCTGCCTCTGTGTCTGCCTCTGTCTCTGTATCTGTCTCTGTCTCTGTCTCTGTCTCTGCCTGTGTCTCTGTCTCTGTCTCTGTCTCTGCCTCTGTCTCTGTCCCTGAAACTGACTCTGTCTCTGTTTCTGTCTGTGTCTCTGCCTCTGTCTCTGCCTCTGTCTCTGTCTCTGTCTCTGTCTCTGTCTCTGTCTCTGTCTCTGTCTCTGTCTCTGTCTCTGTCTCAGTCTCTGTCTCTGTCTCTGTCTCTGTCTCTGTCTCTGTCTCTGTCTCTGTCTCTGCCTCTGTCTCTGTCTCCGTCTCTGTCTCTGTCTCCGTCTTTGTCTCCGTCCTTTTCTCCGTCTTTGTCTCCTGCCACTCTGCCTCCGACCTTGTCTCCTGCCTCTCTGTCTCTGCCTGTGTCTCCGTCTCTCCATCTGTCTCTGTCTCTGTTTCTTCCTCGGTCTGTGTCTCTGTCTCTGCCTCTGTCTCTATCTCTGTCTCTGTCTCTGTCTCTGTCTCTGTCTCTGTCTCTGTCTCTGCCTGTGTCTCTGTCCCTGTCCCTCTCCCTGTCCCTGTCTCTGTTTCTGTTTCTGTCTCCGTCTCTGTCTCTGTCTCTGTCTCTGTCTGTGTCTCTGCCTCTGTCTCTGTCTTTGTCTCCGTCTCTGTCTCTGTCTCTGTCTCTGCCTCTGTCTCTCTCTCCGTCTCTGCCCTGTCTCTGTCTCTGTCGCTGCCTCTGCCTCTGTCTCGGTCTTTGTCTCCGTTTCTGTCTCTATCTCTGTCTCTGTCACTGTCTCCGTCTCTATCTCTGTCTCTGACTCTGGCTCTGTCTCTGCCTCTCTCTCCGTCTCTGTCTCTGTCTCTGTCTCTATCTCCGTTTTGTCTCTGTCTCTGTCTCTGTCGCTGCCTCTGCCTCTGTCTCGGTCTTTGTCTCCGTTTCTGTCTCTGTCTCTGTCTCTGTCTCTGTCGCTGTCTCTGTCACTGTCTCCGTCTCTGTCTCTGTCTCAGTCTCTGCCTCTGTCTCTGCCTCTGTCTCTGTCTCTGTCTCTGTCTCCGTCCTTTTCTCCGTCTTTGTCTCCTGCCCCTCTGCCTACGACTTTGTCTCCTGCCCCTCTGTCTCTGCCTGTGTCGCCGTCTCTCCATCTGTCTCTGTCTCTGTTTCTTCCTCGGTCTGTGTCTCTGTCTCTGTCTCTGTCTCTGTCTCTGTCTCTGTCTCTGTCTCTGTCTCTCTCTCTGTATCTGTCTCTGTCTCTGGCTCTGCCTGTTTCTCTGTCTCTGTCTCTGTCTCTGTCTCAGTCTCTGTCTCTGTCTCTGTCTCTGTCACTGTCTCTGTCTCGGTCTCTGCGTCTGTCTCGGTCTTTGTCTCCGTCTCTGCCTCTGCCTCTGTCTCTGCCCTGTCTCTGTCTCTGTCTCTGTCTCTGTCTCTGTCTCTGTCTATGTCTCTGTCGCTGCCTCTGCCTCTGTCTCGGTCTCCGTCTCTGTCTCGGTCTCTGACTCTGTCCCTGTCTCTGATTCTGTTTCTGTCTCCGTCTCTGTCTCTGTCTCTGTCTCTGTCTGTGTCTGTGTATCTGCCTCTGTCTCGGTCTTTGTCTCCGTCTCTGTCTCGGTCTCTGACTCTCTCCCTGTCTCTGCCTCTGTCTCTGTCTCTGTCTCTGTCTCCGTCCTTTTCTCCGTCTTTGTCTCCTGCCCCTCTGCCTACGACTTTGTCTCCTGCCCCTCTGTCTCTGCCTGTGTCGCCGTCTCTCCATCTGTCTCTGTCTCTGTTCCTTCCTCGGTCTGTGTCTCTGTCTCTGTCTCTGTCTCTGTCTCTGTCTCTGTCTCTGTCTCTCTCTCTGTATCTGTCTCTGTCTCTGGCTCTGCCTGTTTCTCTGTCTCTGTCTCTGTCTCTGTCTCAGTCTCTGTCTCTGTCTCTGTCTCTGTCTCTGTCTCTGTCTCTGTCTCTGTCTCTGTCTCTGCCTCTGTCTCTGCCTCTGTCTCTGTCTCTGTCTCCGTTTCTGTCTGTGTCTCTGTCTCCGTCTCTGTCTCTGTCTCTGTCTCTGTCTCTGTCTCTGTCTCTGTCTCTGTCTCTGTCTCTGTCTCTGTCTCAGTCTCAGTCTCTGCCTCTGTCTCTGTCTCTGTCTCTGTCTCTGTCTCTGTCTCTGTCTCTGTCTCTGTCTCTGTCTCTGTCTCTGTCTCTGTCTCTGTCTCTGTCTCTGTCTCTGTCTCTGTCTCTGTCTTTGTCTCTGTCTCTGTCTCTGTCTCTGTCTCTGTCTCTGTCTCTGTCTCTGTCTCTGTCTCTGTCTCTGTCACTGTCTCTGTCTCTGTCTCTGTCTCTGTCTCTGTCTCTGCCTTTGTCTCTGTCAATGTCTCTTTCTCTGTCTCTGTCTGTGTCGCTGCCTCTGTCTCGGTCTTTGTCTCCGTCTCTGTCTCTGTCTCTATCTCTGTCTGTGTCTCTGCCTCTGTCTCGGTCTTTGTCTCCGTCTCTGTTTCTGTTTCTGTCTCTGTCTCAGTCTCAGTCTCTGCCTCTGTCTCTGCCTCTGTCTCTGTCTCTGTCTCTGTCTCTGTCTCAGTCCCTGCGTCGTTCTCTGACTCGGTCTCTGTCTCTGTCTCTGCCTCTGTCACAGTCTCTGCGTCTGTCTCGGTCTCTGTCTCTGTCTCTGTCTCTGTCTCTGTCTCTGTCTCTGTCTCTGTCTCTGTCTCTGTCTCTGTCTCTGTCTCTGTCTCTGTCTCTGTCTCTGTCTCTGTCTCTGTCTCTGTCTCTGTCTCTGTCTCTGTCTCTGTCTCTTCCTCGGTCTGTGTCTCTGTCTCTGCCTCTGTCTCTGTCTCTGTCTCTGTCTCTGTCTCTGTCTCTGCCTTTGTCTCTGTCTATGTCTCTGTCTCTGTCTCTGTCTGTGTCGCTGCCTCTGTCTCGGTCTTTGTCTCCGTCTCTGTCTCTGTCTCTGTCTCTGTCTCTGTCTCTGTCTCTGTCTCTGTCTCTGTCTCTGTCTGTGTCTCTGCCTCTGTCTCGGTCTTTGTCTCCGTCTCTGTTTCTGTTTCTGTCTCTGTCTCAGTCTCAGTCTCTGCCTCTGTCTCTGCCTCTGTCTCTGTCTCTGTCTCTGACTCTGTCTCTGTCGCTGTCCCTGTCTCTGTCTCTGTCTATGTCTCTGTCTCTGTCTCTGTCTCTGTCTCTGCCTCTGTGTCTGCCTCTGTCTCTCTATCTGTCTCTGTCTCTGTCTCTGTCTCTGCCTGTGTCTCTGTCTCTGTCTCTGTCTCTGCCTCTGTCTCTGTCCCTGAAACTGACTCTGTCTCTGTTTCTGTCTGTGTCTCTGCCTCTGTCTCTGCCTCTGTCTCTGTCTCTGTCTCTGTCTCTGTCTCTGTCTCTGTCTCTGTCTCTGTCTCTGTCTCTGTCTCTGTCTCTGTCTCTGTCTCAGTCTCTGTCTCTGTCTCTGTCTCTGTCTCTGTCTCTGTCTCTGTCTCTGTCTCTGCCTCTGTCTCTGTCTCCGTCTCTGTCTCTGTCTCCGTCTTTGTCTCCGTCCTTTTCTCCGTCTTTGTCTCCTGCCACTCTGCCTCCGACCTTGTCTCCTGCCTCTCTGTCTCTGCCTGTGTCTCCGTCTCTCCATCTGTCTCTGTCTCTGTTTCTTCCTCGGTCTGTGTCTCTGTCTCTGCCTCTGTCTCTATCTCTGTCTCTGTCTCTGTCTCTGTCTCTGTCTCTGTCTCTGTCTCTGCCTGTGTCTCTGTCCCTGTCCCTCTCCCTGTCCCTGTCGCTGTCTCTGTCTCTGTCTCTATCTATGCCTCTATCTCTGTATCTGTCTCCGTCTCTGTCTCTGTCTCTGTCTCTACCTCCGTCTCTGTCTCTGTTTCTGTCTCTGTCTCTGTCTCTGTCTCTGTCTCTGCCTCTGTCTCTGTCTCTGTCTCTGTCTCTGTCTCCGTCCCTGTCTCTGTCTCTGACTCTGTCCCTGTCTCTGTTTCTGTTTCTGTCTCCGTCTCTGTCTCTGTCTCTGTCTCTGTCTGTGTCTCTGCCTCTGTCTCTGTCTTTGTCTCCGTCTCTGTCTCTGTCTCTGTCTCTGCCTCTGTCTCTCTCTCCGTCTCTGCCCTGTCTCTGTCTCTGTCGCTGCCTCTGCCTCTGTCTCGGTCTTTGTCTCCGTTTCTGTCTCTATCTCTGTCTCTGTCACTGTCTCCGTCTCTATCTCTGTCTCTGACTCTGGCTCTGTCTCTGCCTCTCTCTCCGTCTCTGTCTCTGTCTCTGTCTCTATCTCCGTTTTGTCTCTGTCTCTGTCTCTGTCGCTGCCTCTGCCTCTGTCTCGGTCTTTGTCTCCGTTTCTGTCTCTGTCTCTGTCTCTGTCTCTGTCGCTGTCTCTGTCACTGTCTCCGTCTCTGTCTCTGTCTCAGTCTCTGCCTCTGTCTCTGCCTCTGTCTCTGTCTCTGTCTCTGTCTCCGTCCTTTTCTCCGTCTTTGTCTCCTGCCCCTCTGCCTACGACTTTGTCTCCTGCCCCTCTGTCTCTGCCTGTGTCGCCGTCTCTCCATCTGTCTCTGTCTCTGTTTCTTCCTCGGTCTGTGTCTCTGTCTCTGTCTCTGTCTCTGTCTCTGTCTCTGTCTCTGTCTCTCTCTCTGTATCTGTCTCTGTCTCTGGCTCTGCCTGTTTCTCTGTCTCTGTCTCTGTCTCTGTCTCAGTCTCTGTCTCTGTCTCTGTCTCTGTCACTGTCTCTGTCTCGGTCTCTGCGTCTGTCTCGGTCTTTGTCTCCGTCTCTGCCTCTGCCTCTGTCTCTGCCCTGTCTCTGTCTCTGTCTCTGTCTCTGTCTCTGTCTCTGTCTATGTCTCTGTCGCTGCCTCTGCCTCTGTCTCGGTCTCCGTCTCTGTCTCGGTCTCTGACTCTGTCCCTGTCTCTGATTCTGTTTCTGTCTCCGTCTCTGTCTCTGTCTCTGTCTCTGTCTCTGTCTGTGTCTGTGTATCTGCCTCTGTCTCGGTCTTTGTCTCCGTCTCTGTCTCGGTCTCTGACTCTCTCCCTGTCTCTGCCTCTGTCTCTGTCTCTGTCTCTGTCTCCGTCCTTTTCTCCGTCTTTGTCTCCTGCCCCTCTGCCTACGACTTTGTCTCCTGCCCCTCTGTCTCTGCCTGTGTCGCCGTCTCTCCATCTGTCTCTGTCTCTGTTTCTTCCTCGGTCTGTGTCTCTGTCTCTGTCTCTGTCTCTGTCTCTGTCTCTGTCTCTGTCTCTGTCTCTCTCTCTGTATCTGTCTCTGTCTCTGGCTCTGCCTGTTTCTCTGTCTCTGTCTCTGTCTCTGTCTCAGTCTCTGTCTCTGTCTCTGTCTCTGTCACTGTCTCTGTCTCTGCCTCTGCCTCTGTCTCGGTCTTTGTCTCCGTCTCTGTCTCTGTCTCTGTCTCTCTCCCCGTCTCTGTCTCAGCCTCTGTCTCTGCCCTGTCTATGTCTCTATCGCTGCCTCTGCCTCTGTCTCGGTCTCCGTCTCTGTCTCGGTCTCTGACTCTGTCCCTGTCTCTGATTCTGTTTCTGTCTCCGTCTCTGTCTCTGTCTCTGTCTCTGTCTGTGTCTGTGTATCTGCCTCTGTCTCGGTCTTTGTCTCCGTCTCTGTCACTGTCTCTGTTTCTGTCTCTGCCTCTGTCTCTCTCTCCGTCTCTGTCTGTGCCTCTGTCTCTGCCCTGTCTCTGTCTCTGTCGCTGCCTCTGCCTCTGTCTCGGTCTTTGTCTCCGTTTCTGTCTCTGTCTCTGTCTCTGTCTCTGTCACTGTCTCCGTCTCTGTCTCTGTCTCTGACTCTGGCTCTGGCACTGTCTCTGCCTCTGTCTCCGTCTCTGTCTCTGTCTCTGTCTCTATCTCCGTTTCTGTCTCTGTCTCTGTCTCTGTCTCTGTCTCTGTCTCTGTCTCTGTCTCTGCCTCTGTCTCTGTCTCTGTCTCTGCCACTGTCTCTGTCTCTGTCTCTGTCCCTGTCTCTGCCTTTGTCTCTGCCGCTGTCTCGGTCTTTGTCTCCGTCTCTGTTTCTGTCTCTGTCTCTGCCTCAGTCTCAGTCTCTGCCTCTGTCCCTGTCTCTGTCTCTGTCGCTGCCTCTGTCTCTGTCTCTGTCTCTGCCTCTGTCTCAGTTTCTGCGTCTGTCTCGGTCTTTGTCTCCGTCTCTGTCTCTGTCTCTGTCTCTGTCTCTGTCACTGTCTCCGTCTCTATCTCTGTCTCTGACTCTGGCTCTGTCTCTGCCTCTCTCTCCGTCTCTGTCTCTGTCTCTGTCTCTATCTCCGTTTTGTCTCTGTCTCTGTCTCTGTCGCTGCCTCTGCCTCTGTCTCGGTCTTTGTCTCCGTTTCTGTCTCTGTCTCTGTCTCTGTCTCTGTCTCTGTCGCTGTCTCTGTCACTGTCTCCGTCTCTGTCTCTGTCTCAGTCTCTGCCTCTGTCTCTGCCTCTGTCTCAGTCTCTGTCTCTGTCTCCGTCCTTTTCTCCGTCTTTGTCTCCTGCCCCTCTGCCTACGACTTTGTCTCCTGCCCCTCTGTCTCTGCCTGTGTCGCCGTCTCTCCATCTGTCTCTGTCTCTGTTTCTTCCTCGGTCTGTGTCTCTGTCTCTGTCTCTGTCTCTGTCTCTGTCTCTGTCTCTGTCTCTGTCTCTCTCTCTGTATCTGTCTCTGTCTCTGGCTCTGCCTGTTTCTCTGTCTCTGTCTCTGTCTCTGTCTCAGTCTCTGTCTCTGTCTCTGTCTCTGTCACTGTCTCTGTCTCGGTCTCTGCGTCTGTCTCGGTCTTTGTCTCCGTCTCTGCCTCTGCCTCTGTCTCTGCCCTGTCTCTGTCTCTGTCTCTGTCTCTGTCTCTGTCTCTATCTCTGTCTCTGTCTCTGCCTCTGCCTCTGTCTCGGTCTTTGTCTCCGTCTCTGTCTCTGTCTCTGTCTCTCTCCCCGTCTCTGTCTCAGCCTCTGACTCTGCCCTGTCTATGTCTCTGTCGCTGCCTCTGCCTCTGTCTCGGTCTCCGTCTCTGTCTCGGTCTCTGACTCTGTCCCTGTCTCTGATTCTGTTTCTGTCTCCGTCTCTGTCTCTGTCTCTGTCTCTGTCTGTGTCTGTGTCTCTGACTCTGTCTCGGTCTTTGTCTCCGTCTCTGTCTCTGTCTCTGTCTCTGTCTCTGCCTCTGTCTCTCTCTCCGTCTCTGTCTGTGCCTCTGTCTCTGCCCTGTCTCTGTCTCTGTCGCTGCGTCTGCCTCTGTCTCGGTCTTTGTCTCCGTTTCTGTCTCTGTCTCTGTCTCTGTCTCTGTCACTGTCTCCGTCTCTGTCTCTGTCTCTGACTCTGGCTCTGGTACTGTCTCTGCCTCTGTCTCCGTCTCTGTCTCTGTCTCTGTCTCTATCTCCGTTTCTGTCTCTGTCTCTGTCTCTGTCTCTGTCTCTGTCTCTGTCTCTGTCTCTGTCTCTGCCTCTGTCTCTGTCTCTGTCTCTGCCACTGTCTCTGTCTCTGTCTCTGTCCCTGTCTCTGCCTTTGTCTCTGCCGCTGTCTCGGTCTTTGTCTCCGTCTCTGTTTCTGTCTCTGTCTCTGCCTCAGTCTCAGTCTCTGCCTCTGTCTCTGCCTCTGTCTCTGTCTCTGTCTCTGTCTCTGTCTCTGTCTCTGTCTCTGTCTCTGTCTCTGTCTCTGTCTCTGTCTCTGTCTCTGTCTCTGTCTCTGTCTCTGTCTCTGTCTCTGTCTCTCTCTCTGTCTCTGTCTCTGTCTCTGTCTCTGTCTCTGTCTCTGTCTCTGTCTCTGTCTCTGTCTCTGTCTCTGTCTCTGTCTCTGTCTCTGTCTCTGTCTCTGTCTCTGTCTCTGTCTCTGTCTCTGTCTCTGTCTCTGTCTCTGTCCCTGTCCCTCTCCCTGTCCCTGTCGCTGCCTCTGTCTCTGTCTCTGTCTCTGCCTCTGTCTCAGTTTCTGCGTCTGTCTCGGTCTTTGTCTCCGTCTCTGTCTCTGTCTCTGTCTCTGTCTCTGTCACTGTCTCCGTCTCTGTCCCTGTCTCTGTCTCTGGCTCTGTCTCTGCCTCTGTCTCCGTCTCTGTCTCTGTCTCTATCTCTATCTCCGTCTCTGTCTCTGTCTATGTCTCTGTCTCTGTCTCTGTCTCTGTCTCTGCCTCTGTCTCTGTCTCTGTCTCTGTCTCTGTCTCTGTCTCTGCCGCTGTCTTTGTCCCTGTCTCTGTCTATGCCTCTGTCTCTGTCTCTGTCTCTGTCTCTGTCTCTGTCTCTGTCTCTGTCTCTGTCTCTGTCTCTGTCTCTGTCTCTGCCTCTGTCTCCCTCTCTGTCTCTGTCTCTGCCTCTGTCTCTGCCTCTGTCTCTGCCCTGTCTCTGTCTCTATCGCTGTCTCTGCCTCTGTCTCAGTCCCTGCGTCTGTCTCTGTCTCTGTCTCTGTTTCTGTCTCTGTCTCTGTCTCTGTCTCCGTCTGTGTCTCTGTCTCTGTCTCCGTCTCTGTCTCTGCCGCTGTCTTTGTCCCTGTCTCTGTCTATGCCTCTGTCTCTGTCTCTGTCTCCGTCTCTCTCTCTGTCACTGTCTCTGCCTCTGCCTCTGCCTCTGTTTCTTCCTCTGTCTCTGTCACTGTCTCCGTCTCTGTCTCTGTCTCTGACTCTGTCCCTGTCTCTGTTTCTGTTTCTGTCTCCGTCTCTGTCTCTGTCTCTGTCTCTGTCTCTGTCTGTGTCTCTGCCTCTGTCTCTGTCTTTGTCTCCGTCTCAGTCTCTGTCTCTGTCTCTGCCTCTGTCTCTCCCTCCGTCTCTGCCCTGTCTCTGTCTCTGTCGCTGCCTCTGCCTCTGTCTCGGTCTTTGTCTCCGTTTCTGTCTCTGTCTCTGTCTCTGTCTCTGTCACTGTCTCCGTCTCTGTCTCTGTCTCTGACTCTGGCTCTGGCACTGTCTCTGCCTCTGTCTCCGTCTCTGTCTCTGTCTCTGTCTCTATCTCCGTTTCTGTCTCTGTCTCTGTCTCTGTCTCTGTCTCTGTCTCTGCCTCTGTCTCTGTCTCTGTCTCTGCCACTGTCTCTGTCTCTGTCTCTGTCCCTGTCTCTGCCTTTGTCTCTGCCGCTGTCTCGGTCTTTGTCTCCGTCTCTGTTTCTGTCTCTGTCTCTGCCTCAGTCTCAGTCTCTGCCTCTGTCTCTGCCTCTGTCTCTGTCTCTGTCTCCGTCTCTGTCTCTGTCTCTGACTCTGGCTCTGTCTCTGCCTCTCTCTCCGTCTCTGTCTCTGTCTCTGTCTCTATCTCCGTTTCTGTCTCTGTCTCTGTCTCTGTCGCTGCCTCTGCCTCTGTCTCGGTCTTTGTCTCCGTTTCTGTCTCTGTCTCTGTCTCTGTCGCTGTCTCTGTCACTGTCTCCGTCTCTGTCTCAGTCTCTGCCTCTATCTCTGCCTCTGTCTCTGTCTCTGTCTCTGTCTCCGTCCTTTTCTCCGTCTTTGTCTCCTGCCCCTCTGCCTACGACTTTGTCTCCTGCCCCTCTGTCTCTGCCTGTGTCGCCGTCTCTCCATCTGTCTCTGTCTCTGTTTCTTCCTCGGTCTGTGTCTCTGTCTCTGTCTCTGTCTCTGTCTCTGTCTCTGTCTCTGTCTCTGTCACTGTCTGTGTCTCTGTCTCTGTCTCTGCCTCTGTCTCAGTCTCTGCGTCTGTCTCGGTCTTTGTCTCCGTCTCTGTCTCTGCCTCTGTCTCTGCCCTGTCTCTGTCTCTGTCTCTGTCTCTGTCTCTATCTCTGTCTCTGTCTCTGCCTCTGCCTCTGTCTCGGTCTTTGTCTCCGTCTCTGTCTCTGTCTCTGTCTCTGCCTCTGTCTCTCTCCCCGTCTCTGTCTAAGCCTCTGTCTCTGCCCTGTCTATGTCTCTGTCGCTGCCTCTGCCTCTGTCTCGGTCTCCGTCTCTGTCTCGGTCTCTGACTCTGTCCCTGTCTCTGATTCTGTTTCTGTCTCCGTCTCTGTCTCTGTCTCTGTCTCTGTCTGTGTCTGTGTCTCTGCCTCTGTCTCGGTCTTTGTCTCCGTCTCTGTCTCTGTCTCTGTCTCTGTCTCTGCCTCTGTCTCTCTCTCCGTCTCTGTCTGTGCCTCTGTCTCTGCCCTGTCTCTGTCTCTGTCGCTGCCTCTGCCTCTGTCTCGGTCTTTGTCTCCGTTTCTGTCTCTGTCTCTGTCTCTGTCTCTGTCACTGTCTCTGTCTCTGTCTCTGTCTCTGTCTCTGTCTCTGCCTCCGTCTCTCTCTCCGTCTCTGTCTGTGCCTCTGTCTCTGTCTCTGTCTCTGTCTCTGTCTCTGTCTCTGTCTCTGTCTCTGTCTCTGTCTCTGTCTCTGTCTCTGTCTCTGTCTCTGTCTCAGTCTCTGTCTCTGTCTCTGTCCCTGTCCCTCTCCCTGTCCCTGTCGCTGCCTCTGCCTCTGTCTCTGTCTCTGCCTCTGTCTCAGTTTCTGCGTCTGTCTCGGTCTTTGTCTCCGTCTCTGTCTCTGTCTCTGTCTCTGTCACTGTCTCCGTCTCTGTCTCTGTCTCTGTCTCTGTCTCTGTCTCTGTCTCTGTCTCTGTCTCTGTCTCTGCCTCTGTCTCCCTCTCGGTCTCTGTCTCTGCATCTGTCTCTGCCTCTGTCTCTGCCCTGTCTCTGTCTCTGTCGCTGTCTCTGCCTCTGTCTCAGTCCCTGCGTCTGTCTCTGTCTCTGTCTCTGTTTCTGTCTCTGTCTCTGTCTCTGTCTCTGTCTCTGTCTGTGTCTCTGTCTCTGTCTCCGTCTCTGTCTCTGCCGCTGTCTTTGTCCCTGTCTCTGTCTATGCCTCTGTCTCTGTCTCTGTCTCCGTCTCTCTCTCTGTCACTGTCTCTGCCTCTGTCTCTGCCTCTGTTTCTTCCTCTGTCTCTGTCTCTGTCTCTGTCTCTGTCTCTGTCTCTGTCTCTGTCTCTGTCTCTGTCTCTGTCTCTGTCTCTGTCTCTGTCTCTGTCTCTGCCTCTGTCTCTCTCTCCGTCTCTGTCTCTGCCTCTGTCTCTGCCCTGTCTCTGTCTCTATCGCTGCCTCTGCCTCTGTCTCGGTCCTTGTCTCCGTTTCTGTCTCTGTCTCTGTCTCTGTCTCTGTCACTGTCTCCGTCTCTGTCTCTGTCTCTGTCTCTGTCTCTGTCTCTGTCTCTGTCTCTGCCTCTGTCTCGGTCTTTGTCTCCGTTTCTGTCTCTGTCTCTGTCTCTGTCTCTGTCTCTGTCTCTGTCACTGTCTCCGTCTCTGTCTCTGTCTCTGACTCTGGCTCCGTCTCTGCCTCTGCCTCCGTCTCTGTCTCTGTCTCTGTCTCTATCTCCGTTTCTGTCTCTGTCTCTGTCTCTGTCTCTGTCTCTGTCTCTGTCTCTGTTTCTGTCTCTGTCTCTGTCTCTGTCTCTGTCTCTGTCTCTGTCTCTGTCTCTGTCTCTATCTCCGTTTCTGTCTCTGTCTTTGTCTTTGTCTCTGTCTCTGTCTCTGTCTCTGTCTCTGCTTCTGTCTCTGTCTCTGTCTCTGTCTCTGTCTCTGTCTCTGTCTCTGTCTCTGTCTCTGTCTCTGTCTCTGTCTCTGTCTCTTTCTCTGTCTCTGTCTCTGTCTCTGTCTCTGTCTCTGTCTCTGTCTCTGTCTCTGTCTCTGTCTCTGTCTCTGTCTCTGTCTCTGTCTCTGTCTCTGTCTCTGTCTCTGTCTCTGTCTCTGTCTCTGTCTCTGTCTCTGTCTCTGTCTCTGTCTCTGTCTCTGTCTCTGCCTCTGTCTCGGTCTTTGTCTCCGTTTCTGTCTCTGTCTCTGTCTCTGTCTCTGTCACTGTCTCCGTCTCTGTCTCTGTGTCTGTCTCTGTCTCTGTCTCTGCCTCTGCCTCCGTCTCTGTCTCTGTCTCTGTCTCTATCTCCGTTTCTGTCTCTGTCTCTGTCTCTGTCTCTGTCTCTGCCACTGTCTCCGTCTCTGTCTCTGTCTCTGTCTCTGGCTCTGTCTCTGCCTCTGTCTCCGTCTCTGTCTCTGTCTCTGTCTCTGTCTCTGTCTCTGTCTCTGTCTCCGTCTCTGTCTCTGTCTCTGACTCTGTCCCTGTCTCTGTTTCTGTTTCTGTCTCCGTCTCTGCCTCTGTCTCTGTTTCTGTCTCTGTCTCTGCCTCAGTCTCAGTCTCTGCCTCTGTCTCTGCCTCTGTCTCTGTCTCTGTCTCTGTCTCTGTCTCTGCCTCTGTCTCTGTCTCTGTCTCTGTCTCTGTCTCTGCCTCTGTCCCTGCCTCTGTCTCTGTCTCTGTCCCTGTCTCTGTCTCCGTCTCTGTCTCTGTCTCCGTCTTTGTCTCCGTCCTTTTCTCCGTCTTTGTCTCCTGCCACTCTGCCTCCGACCTTGTCTCCTGCCCCTCTGTCTCTGCCTGTGTCTCCGTCTCTCCATCTGTCTCTGTCTCTGTTTCTTCCTCGGTCTGTGTCTCTGTCTCTGCCTCTGTCTCTATCTCTGTCTCTGTCTCTGTCTCTGTCTCTGTCTCTGTCTCTGTCTCTGTCTCTGCCTGTGTCTCTGTCCCTGTCCCTCTCCCTGTCCCTGTCGCTGTCTCTGTCTCTGTCTCTATCTATGCCTCTATCTCTGTATCTGTCTCCGTCTCTGTCTCTGTCTCTGTCTCTACCTCCGTCTCTGTCTCTGTCTCTGTCTCTATCTCTGTCTCTGTCTCTGCCTCTGTCTCTGCCTCTGTCTCTGTCTCTGTCTCTGTCTCTGTCTCTGTCTCTGTCTCTGTCTCTGTCTCTGTCTCTGTCTCTGCCTCTGTCTCTGCCTCTGTCTCTGCCCTGTCTCTGTCTCTGTCTCTGTCTCTGTCTCTGTCTCTGTCTCTGCCTCTGTCTCTGTCTCTGTCTCTGTCTCTGTCTCTGTCTCTGTCTCTGTCTCTGTCTCTGTCTCTGGTTCTATCTCTGCCTCTGTCTCCGTCTCTGTCTCTGTCTCTGTCTCTGTCTCTGTCTCTGTCTCCGTCTCTGTCTCTGTCTCTGACTCTGTCCCTGTCTCTGTTTCTGTTTCTGTCTCCGTCTCTGTCTCTGTCTCTGTCTCTGTCTGTGTCTCTGCCTCTGTCTCTGTCTTTGTCTCCGTCTCTGTCTCTGTCTCTGTCTCTGCCTCTGTCTCTCTCTCCGTCTCTGCCCTGTCTCTGTCTCTGTCGCTGCCTCTGCCTCTGTCTCGGTCTTTGTCTCCGTTTTTGTCTCTATCTCTGACTCTGTCACTGTCTCCGTCTCTATCTCTGTCTCTGACTCTGGCTCTGTCTCTGCCTCTCTCTCCGTCTCTGTCTCTGTCTCTGTCTCTATCTCCGTTTCTGCCTCTGTCTCTGCCTCTGTCTCTGCCCTGTCTCTGTCTCTGTCGCTGTCTCTGCCTCTGTCTCAGTCCCTGCGTCTGTCTCTGTCTCTGTCTCTGTTTCTGTCTCTGTCTCTGTCTCTGTCTCCGTCTGTGTCTCTGTCTCTGTCTCCGTCTCTGTCTCTGCCGCTGTCTTTGTCCCTGTCTCTGTCTATGCCTCTGTCTCTGTCTCTGTCTCCGTCTCTGTCCCTGTCTCTGTCTCTGTCTCTGTCTCTGTCTCTGTCTCTGTCTCTGTCTCTGTCTCTGCCTCTGTCTCGGTCTTTGTCTCCGTTTCTGTCTGTGTCTCTGTCTCTGTCTCTGTCTCTGTCTCTGTCTCTGTCTCTGTCTCTGTCTCTGTCTCTGTCTCTGTCTCTGTCTCTGTCTCTGTTTCTGTCTCTGTCTCTGTCTCTGTCTCTGTCTCTGTCTCTGTCTCTGTCTCTGTCTCTGTCTCTGTCTCTGTCTCTGTCTCTGTCTCTGTCTCTGTCACTGTCTCTGTCTCTCTCTCTGTCTCTGTCTCTGTCTCTGTCTCTGTCTCTGTCTCTGTCTCTGTCTCTGTCTCTGTCCCTGTCCCTCTCCCTGTCCCTGTCGCTGCCTCTGTCTCTGTCTCTGTCTCTGCCGCTGTCTCAGTTTCTGCGTCTGTCTCGGTCTTTGTCTCCGTCTCTGTCTCTGTCTCTGTCTCTGTCTCTGTCACTGTCTCCGTCTCTGTCCCTGTCTCTGTCTCTGGCTCTGTCTCTGCCTCTGTCTCCGTCTCTGTCTCTGTCTCTATCTCTATCTCCGTCTCTGTCTCTGTCTATGTCTCTGTCTCTGTCTCTGTCTCTGTCTCTGCCTCTGTCTCGGTCTTTGTCTCCGTTTCTGTCTCTATCTCTGTCTCTGTCACTGTCTCCGTCTCTATCTCTGTCTCTGACTCTGGCTCTGTCTCTGCCTCTCTCTCCGTCTCTGTCTCTGTCTCTGTCTCTATCTCCGTTTCTGCCTCTGTCTCTGCCTCTGTCTCTGCCCTGTCTCTGTCTCTGTCGCTGTCTCTGCCTCTGTCTCAGTCCCTGCGTCTGTCTCTGTCTCTGTCTCTGTTTCTGTCTCTGTCTCTGTCTCTGTCTCCGTCTGTGTCTCTGTCTCTGTCTCCGTCTCTGTCTCTGCCGCTGTCTTTGTCCCTGTCTCTGTCTATGCCTCTGTCTCTGTCTCTGTCTCCGTCTCTGTCCCTGTCTCTGTCTCTGTCTCTGTCTCTGTCTCTGTCTCTGTCTCTGTCTCTGTCTCTGCCTCTGTCTCGGTCTTTGTCTCCGTTTCTGTCTGTGTCTCTGTCTCTGTCTCTGTCTCTGTCTCTGTCTCTGTCTCTGTCTCTGTCTCTGTCTCTGTCTCTGTCTCTGTCTCTGTCTCTGTCTCTGTCTCTGTCTCTGTCTCTGTCTCTGTCTCTGTCTCTGTCTCTGTCTCTGTCTCTGTCTCTGTCTCTGTCTCTGCCTCTCTCTCTGTCTCTGTCTCTGTCTCTGTCTCTGTCTCTGTCTCTGTCTCTGTCTCTGTCCCTGTCCCTCTCCCTGTCCCTGTCGCTGCCTCTGTCTCTGTCTCTGTCTCTGCCGCTGTCTCAGTTTCTGCGTCTGTCTCGGTCTTTGTCTCCGTCTCTGTCTCTGTCTCTGTCTCTGTCTCTGTCACTGTCTCCGTCTCTGTCCCTGTCTCTGTCTCTGGCTCTGTCTCTGCCTCTGTCTCCGTCTCTGTCTCTGTCTCTATCTCTATCTCCGTCTCTGTCTCTGTCTATGTCTCTGTCTCTGTCTCTGTCTCTGTCTCTGCCTCTGTCTCTGTCTCTGTCTCTGTCTCTGTCTCTGTCTCTGTCTCTGTCTCTGTCTCTGTCTCTGTCTCTGTCTCTGTCTCTGTCTCTGTCTCTGTCTCTGTCTCTGTCTCTGTCTCTGTCTCTGTCTCTGTCTCTGTCTCTGTCTCTGTCTCTGTCTCTGTCTCTGTCTCCGCCTGTGTCTCTGTCCCTGTCCCTCTCCCTGTCCCTGTCGCTGTCTCTGTCAATGTCTCAGTCTCTGCGTCTGTCTCGGTCTTTGTCTCCGTCTCTGTCTCTGTCTCTGTCTCTGTCTCTGTCTCTGTCTCTGTCTCTGTCACTGTCTCCGTCTCTGTCCCTGTCTCTGTCTCTGGCTCTGTCTCTGCCTCTGTCTCCGTCTCTGTCTCTGTCTCTATCTCCGTCACTGTCTCTGTCTCTGTCTCTGTCTCTGTCTCCGTCTCTGTCTCTGTCTCTGCCTCTGTCTCTGTCTCTGTCTCTGTCTCTGTCTCTGTCTCTGTCTCTGTCTCTGTCTCTGTCTCTGTCTCTGTCTCTGTCTCTGTCTCTGTCTCTGTCTCTGTCTCTGTCTCTGCCTCTCTCTCTGTCTCTGTCTCTGTCTCTGTCTCTGTCTCTGTCTCTGTCTCTGTCTCTGTCTCTGTCCCTGTCCCTCTCCCTGTCCCTGTCGCTGCCTCTGTCTCTGTCTCTGTCTCTGCCGCTGTCTCAGTTTCTGCGTCTGTCTCGGTCTTTGTCTCCGTCTCTGTCTCTGTCTCTGTCTCTGTCTCTGTCACTGTCTCCGTCTCTGTCCCTGTCTCTGTCTCTGGCTCTGTCTCTGCCTCTGTCTCCGTCTCTGTCTCTGTCTCTATCTCTATCTCCGTCTCTGTCTCTGTCTATGTCTCTGTCTCTGTCTCTGTCTCTGTCTCTGCCTCTGTCTCTGTCTCTGTCTCTGTCTCTGTCTCTGTCTCTGTCTCTGTCTCTGTCTCTGTCTCTGTCTCTGTCTCTGTCTCTGTCTCTGTCTCTGTCTCTGTCTCTGTCTCTGTCTCTGTCTCTGTCTCTGTCTCTGTCTCTGTCTCTGTCTCTGTCTCTGTCTCTGTCTCTGTCTCCGCCTGTGTCTCTGTCCCTGTCCCTCTCCCTGTCCCTGTCGCTGTCTCTGTCAATGTCTCAGTCTCTGCGTCTGTCTCGGTCTTTGTCTCCGTCTCTGTCTCTGTCTCTGTCTCTGTCTCTGTCTCTGTCTCTGTCTCTGTCACTGTCTCCGTCTCTGTCCCTGTCTCTGTCTCTGGCTCTGTCTCTGCCTCTGTCTCCGTCTCTGTCTCTGTCTCTATCTCCGTCACTGTCTCTGTCTCTGTCTCTGTCTCTGTCTCCGTCTCTGTCTCTGTCTCTGCCTCTGTCTCTGTCTCTGTCTCTGTCTCTGTCTCTGTCTCTGTCTCTGTCTCTGTCTCTGTCTCTGTCTCTGTCTCTGTCTCTGTCTCTGTCTCTGTCTCTGTCTCTGTCTTTGCCTCTGTCTCTGCCTCTGTCTCTGCCCTGTCTCTGTCTCTGTCTCTGTCTCTGTCTCTGTCTCTGTCTCTGTCTCTGTCTCTGTCTCTGTCTCTGTCTCTGTCTCTGTCTCTGCCTCTGTCTCTGTCTCCGTCTCTGCCTCTGTCTCTATCTCTGTCTCTGTCTCTGCCTCTGCCTCTGCCTCTGTCTCTGCCTCTGCCTCTGTCTCCGTCTTTGTCTCCGTCCTTGCCTCTGTCTCTGTCTCTGTCTCTATCTCTGTCTGTGTCTCTGCCTCTGCCTCTGTCTCGGTCTTTGTCTCCGTTTCTGTCTCTGTCTCTGTCCCTGTCTCTGTCTCTGTCTCTGTCTCTGTCTTTGCCTCTGTCTCTGCCTCTGTCTCTGCCCTGTCTCTGTCTCTGTCTCTGTCTCTGTCTCTGTCTCTGTCTCTGTCTCTGTCTCTGTCTCTGTCTCTGTCTCTGTCTCTGTCTCTGCCTCTGTCTCTGTCTCCGTCTCTGCCTCTGTCTCTGTCTCTGTCTCTGTCTCTGTCTCTGTCTCTGTCTCTGTCTCTGTCTCTGTCTCTGTCTCTGTCTCTGTCTCTGTCTCTGTCTCTGTCTCTGTCTCTGCCTCTCTCTCTGTCTCTGTCTCTGTCTCTGTCTCTGTCTCTGTCTCTGTCTCTGTCTCTGTCTCTGTCCCTGTCCCTCTCCCTGTCCCTGTCGCTGCCTCTGTCTCTGTCTCTGTCTCTGCCGCTGTCTCAGTTTCTGCGTCTGTCTCGGTCTTTGTCTCCGTCTCTGTCTCTGTCTCTGTCTCTGTCTCTGTCACTGTCTCCGTCTCTGTCCCTGTCTCTGTCTCTGGCTCTGTCTCTGCCTCTGTCTCCGTCTCTGTCTCTGTCTCTATCTCTATCTCCGTCTCTGTCTCTGTCTATGTCTCTGTCTCTGTCTCTGTCTCTGTCTCTGCCTCTGTCTCTGTCTCTGTCTCTGTCTCTGTCTCTGTCTCTGTCTCTGTCTCTGTCTCTGTCTCTGTCTCTGTCTCTGTCTCTGTCTCTGTCTCTGTCTCTGTCTCTGTCTCTGTCTCTGTCTCTGTCTCTGTCTCTGTCTCTGTCTCTGTCTCTGTCTCTGTCTCTGTCTCTGTCTCCGCCTGTGTCTCTGTCCCTGTCCCTCTCCCTGTCCCTGTCGCTGTCTCTGTCAATGTCTCAGTCTCTGCGTCTGTCTCGGTCTTTGTCTCCGTCTCTGTCTCTGTCTCTGTCTCTGTCTCTGTCTCTGTCTCTGTCTCTGTCACTGTCTCCGTCTCTGTCCCTGTCTCTGTCTCTGGCTCTGTCTCTGCCTCTGTCTCCGTCTCTGTCTCTGTCTCTATCTCCGTCACTGTCTCTGTCTCTGTCTCTGTCTCTGTCTCCGTCTCTGTCTCTGTCTCTGCCTCTGTCTCTGTCTCTGTCTCTGTCTCTGTCTCTGTCTCTGTCTCTGTCTCTGTCTCTGTCTCTGTCTCTGTCTCTGTCTCTGTCTCTGTCTCTGTCTCTGTCTCTGTCTCTGTCTTTGCCTCTGTCTCTGCCTCTGTCTCTGCCCTGTCTCTGTCTCTGTCTCTGTCTCTGTCTCTGTCTCTGTCTCTGTCTCTGTCTCTGTCTCTGTCTCTGTCTCTGTCTCTGTCTCTGCCTCTGTCTCTGTCTCCGTCTCTGCCTCTGTCTCTATCTCTGTCTCTGTCTCTGCCTCTGCCTCTGCCTCTGTCTCTGCCTCTGCCTCTGTCTCCGTCTTTGTCTCCGTCCTTGCCTCTGTCTCTGTCTCTGTCTCTATCTCTGTCTGTGTCTCTGCCTCTGCCTCTGTCTCGGTCTTTGTCTCCGTTTCTGTCTCTGTCTCTGTCCCTGTCTCTGTCTCTGTCACTGTCTCCGTCTCTGTCTCAGTCTCTGCCTCTGTCTCTGCCTCTGTCTCTGTCTCTGTCTCTGTCTCCGTCCTTTTCTCCGTCTTTGTCTCCAGCCCCTCTGCCTACGACTTTGTCTCCTGCCCCTCTGTCTCTGCCTGTGTCGCCGTCTCTCCATCTGTCTCTGTCTCTGTTTCTTCCTCGGTCTGTCTCTCTGTCTCTGTCTCTGTCTCAGTCTCTGTCTCTGTCTCTGTCTCTGTCTCTGTCTCTGTCTCTGTATCTGTCTCTGTATCTGCCTTTGTCTCTGCCTCTGTCTCGGTCTTTGTCTCCGTCTCTGTTTCTGTCTCTGTCACTGCCTCAGTCTCAGTCTCTGCCTCTGTCTCTGCCTCTGTCTCTGTCTCTGTCTCTGTCTCTGTCTGTGTCTCTGTCTCTATCTCTGTCTCTGTTTCTGCCTCTGCCTCTGTCTCGGTCTTTGTCTCCGTCTCTGTCTCTGTCTCTGTCTCTGCCTCTGTCTCTCTCCCCGTCTCTGTCTAAGCCTCTGTCTCTGCCCTGTCTATGTCTCTGTCGCTGCCTCTGCCTCTGTCTCGGTCTCCGTCTCTATCTCTGTCTCTGCCTGTTTCTCTGTCTCTGTCTCTGTCTTTGTCTCTCTTTCTGTCTCTGTCTCTGTCTCTGTCTCTGTCTCTCTTTCTGTCTCTGTCTCTGTCTCTGGCTCTGCCTGTTTCTCTGTCTCTGCCTCTGTCTCTGTCTCTGTCTCTGCCTCTGTCTCTGTCTCTGTCTCTGTCTCTGTCACTGTCTCTGTCTCTGTCTCTGTCTCTGTCTCTGCCTCTGTCTCAGTCTCTGCGTCTGTCTCGGTCTTTGTCTCCGTCTCTGTCTCTGTCTCTGTCTCTGTCTCTGTCTCTGTCTCTGTCTCTGTCTCTGTCTCTGTCACTGTCTCCGTCTCCGTCTCTGTCCCTGTCTCTGTCCCTGGCTCTGTCTCTGCCTCTGTCTCCGTCTCTGTCTCTGTCTCTATCTCCGTCACTGTCTCTGTCTCTGTCTCTGTCTCTGTCTCCGTCTCTGTCTCTGTCTCTGCCTCTGTCTCTGTCTCTGTCTCTGTCTCTGTCTCTGTCTCTGTCTCTGTCTCTGTCTCTGTCTCTGTCTCTGTCTCTGTCTCTGTCTCTGTCTCTGTCTCTGTCTCTGTCTTTGCTTCTGTCTCTGCCTCTGTCTCTGCCCTGTCTCTGTCTCTGTCCCTGTCTCTGTCTCTGTCTCTGTCTCTGTCTCTGTCTCTGTCTCTGTCTCTGTCTCTGCCTCTGTCTCTGTCTCCGTCTCTGCCTCTGTCTCTATCTCTGTCTCTGTCTCTGCCTCTGCCTCTGCCTCTGTCTCTGCCTCTGCCTCTGTCTCCGTCTTTGTCTCCGTCCTTGCCTCTGTCTCTGTCTCTGTCTCTATCTCTGTCTCTGTCTCTGCCTCTGCCTCTGTCTCGGTCTTTGTCTCCGTTTCTGTCTCTGTCTCTGTCCCTGTCTCTGTCTCTGTCACTGTCTCCGTCTCTGTCTCAGTCTCTGCCTCTGTCTCTGCCTCTGTCTCTGTCTCTGTCTCTGTCTCCGTCCTTTTCTCCGTCTTTGTCTCCAGCCCCTCTGCCTACGACTTTGTCTCCTGCCCCTCTGTCTCTGCCTGTGTCGCCGTCTCTCCATCTGTCTCTGTCTCTGTTTCTTCCTCGGTCTGTCTCTCTGTCTCTGTCTCTATCTCTGTCTCTGGCTCTGTCTCTGCCTCTGTCTCCGTCTCTGTCTCTGTCTCTGTCTCTGACTCTGGCTCTGTCTCTGCCTCTCTCTCCGTCTCTGTCTCTGTCTCTGTCTCTATCTCCGTTTCTGTCTCTGTCTCTGTCTCTGTCGCTGCCTCTGTCTCTATCTCTGTCTCTGTCTCTGCCTCTGCATCTGCCTCTGCCTCTGTCTCCGTCTTTGTCTCCGTCCTTGCCTCTATCTTTGTCTCTGTCTCTATCTCTGTCTCTGGCTCTGCCTCTGCCTCTGTCTCTCTCCCCGTCTCTGTCTCAGCATCTGCCTCTGCCCTGTCTATGTCTCTGTCGCTGCCTCTGCCTCTGTCTCGGTCTTTGTCTCCGTTTCTATCTCTGTCTCTGTCTCTGTCTCCGTCTCTGTCTCTGCCTCTGTCTCTGTCACTGTCTCCGTCTCTGTCTCTGTCTCTGTCTCTGGCTCTATCTCTGCCTCTGTCTCTGTCTCTGTCTCTGTCTCTGTCTCTGTCTCCGTCTCTGTCTCTGGCTCTGACTCTGTCCCTGTTTCTGTTTCTGTTTCTGTCTCTGTCTCTGTCTCTGTCTCTGTCTCTGCCTCTGTCTGTGTCTCTGCCTCTGTCTCTGTCTTTGTCTCCGTCTCTGTCTCTGTCTCTGTCTCTGCCTCTGTCTCTCTCTCTGTCTCTGCCCTGTCTCTGTCTCTGTCGCTGCCTCTGCCTCTGTCTCGGTCTTTGTCTCCGTTTCTGTCTCTGTCTCTGTCTCTGTCACTGTCTCCAACTCTGTCTCTGTCTCTGTCTCTGACTCTGTCTCTGCCTCTCTCTCCGTCTCTGTCTCTGTCTCTGTCTCTATCTCCGTTTCTGTCTCTGTCTCTGTCTCTGTCGCTGCCTCTGCCTCTGTCTCGGTCTTTGTCTCCGTCTCTGTCTCTGTGTCTGTCTCTGCCTCTGTCTCTCTCCCCGTCTCTGTCTAAGCCTCTGTCTCTGCCCTGTCTATGTCTCTGTCGCTGCCTCTGCCTCTGTCTCGGTCTTTGTCTCCGTTTCTGTCTCTGTCCCTGTCCCTGTCTCTGTCTCTGTCACTGTCTCCGTCTCTGTCTCAGTCTCTGCCTCTGTCTCTGCCTCTGTCTCTGTCTCTGTCTCTGTCTCCGTCCTTTTCTCCGTCTTTGTCTCCAGCCCCTCTGCCTACGACTTTGTCTCCTGCCCCTCTGTCTCTGCCTGTGTCGCCGTCTCTCCATCTGTCTCTGTCTCTGTTTCTTCCTCGGTCTGTCTCTCTGTCTCTGTCTCTGTCTCAGTCTCTGTCTCTGTCTCTGTCTCTGTCTCTGTCTCTGTCTCTGTCTCTGTCTCTGTCTCTGTATCTGCCTTTGTCTCTGCCTCTGTCTCGGTCTTTGTCTCCGTCTCTGTTTCTGTCTCTGTCACTGCCTCAGTCTCAGTCTCTGCCTCTGTCTCTGCCTCTGTCTCTGTCTCTGTCTCTGTCTCTGTCTCTGTCTCTGTCTCGGTCTCTGTCTCTATCTCTGTCTCTGTCTCTGCCTCTGCCTCTGTCTCGGTCTTTGTCTCCGTCTCTGTCTCTGTCTCTGTCTCTGCCTCTGTCTCTCTCTCCGTCTCTGCCCTGTCTCTGTCTCTGTCGCTGCCTCTGCCTCTGTCTCGGTCTCCGTCTCTGTCTCGGTCTCTGACTCTGTCCCTGTCTCTGATTTTGTTTCTGTCTCCGTCTCTGTCTCTGTCTCTGTCTCTGTCTCTGTCTCTGTCTCTGTCTCTGTCTCTGTCTCTGTCTCTGTCTCTGTCTCTGTCTCTGTCTCTGTCTCTGTCTCTGTCTCTGCCTCTGTCTCGGTCTTTGTCTCCGTTTCTGTCTGTGTCTCTGTCTCTGTCTCTGTCTCTGTCTCTGTCTCTGTCACTGACTCCGTCTCTGTCTCTGTCTCTGACTCTGGCTCCGTCTCTGCCTCTGCCTCCGTCTCTGTCTCTGTCTCTGTCTCTATCTCCGTTTCTGTCTCTGTCTCTGTCTCTGTCTCTGTCTCTGTCTCTGTCTCTCTCTCTGTCTCTGTCTCTGTCTCTGTCTCTGTCTCTGTCTCTGTCTCTGTCTCTGTCTCTGTCTCTGTCTCTGTCTCTGTCTCTGTCTCTGTCTCTGTCTCTGTCTCTGTCTCTGTCTCTGTCTCTGTCTCTGTCTCTGTCTCTGTCTCTGTCTCCGCCTGTGTCTCTGTCCCTGTCCCTCTCCCTGTCCCTGTCGCTGTCTCTGTCAATGTCTCAGTCTCTGCGTCTGTCTCGGTCTTTGTCTCCGTCTCTGTCTCTGTCTCTGTCTCTGTCTCTGTCTCTGTCTCTGTCTCTGTCACTGTCTCCGTCTCTGTCCCTGTCTCTGTCTCTGGCTCTGTCTCTGCCTCTGTCTCCGTCTCTGTCTCTGTCTCTATCTCCGTCACTGTCTCTGTCTCTGTCTCTGTCTCTGTCTCCGTCTCTGTCTCTGTCTCTGCCTCTGTCTCTGTCTCTGTCTCTGTCTCTGTCTCTGTCTCTGCCTCTGTCTCTGTCTCTGTCTCTGTCTCTGTCTCTGTCTCTGTCTCTGTCTCTGTCTCTGTCTTTGCCTCTGTCTCTGCCTCTGTCTCTGCCCTGTCTCTGTCTCTGTCTCTGTCTCTGTCTCTGTCTCTGTCTCTGTCTCTGTCTCTGTCTCTGTCTCTGTCTCTGTCTCTGCCTCTGTCTCTGTCTCCGTCTCTGCCTCTGTCTCTATCTCTGTCTCTGTCTCTGCCTCTGCCTCTGCCTCTGTCTCTGCCTCTGCCTCTGTCTCCGTCTTTGTCTCCGTCCTTGCCTCTGTCTCTGTCTCTGTCTCTATCTCTGTCTGTGTCTCTGCCTCTGCCTCTGTCTCGGTCTTTGTCTCCGTTTCTGTCTCTGTCTCTGTCCCTGTCTCTGTCTCTGTCACTGTCTCCGTCTCTGTCTCAGTCTCTGCCTCTGTCTCTGCCTCTGTCTCTGTCTCTGTCTCTGTCTCCGTCCTTTTCTCCGTCTTTGTCTCCAGCCCCTCTGCCTACGACTTTGTCTCCTGCCCCTCTGTCTCTGCCTGTGTCGCCGTCTCTCCATCTGTCTCTGTCTCTGTTTCTTCCTCGGTCTGTCTCTCTGTCTCTGTCTCTGTCTCAGTCTCTGTCTCTGTCTCTGTCTCTGTCTCTGTCTCTGTCTCTGTATCTGTCTCTGTATCTGCCTTTGTCTCTGCCTCTGTCTCGGTCTTTGTCTCCGTCTCTGTTTCTGTCTCTGTCACTGCCTCAGTCTCAGTCTCTGCCTCTGTCTCTGCCTCTGTCTCTGTCTCTGTCTCTGTCTCTGTCTCTGTCTCTGTCTCTATCTCTGTCTCTGTTTCTGCCTCTGCCTCTGTCTCGGTCTTTGTCTCCGTCTCTGTCTCTGTCTCTGTCTCTGCCTCTGTCTCTCTCCCCGTCTCTGTCTAAGCCTCTGTCTCTGCCCTGTCTATGTCTCTGTCGCTGCCTCTGCCTCTGTCTCGGTCTCCGTCTCTATCTCTGTCTCTGCCTGTTTCTCTGTCTCTGTCTCTGTCTTTGTCTCTCTTTCTGTCTCTGTCTCTGTCTCTGTCTCTGTCTCTCTTTCTGTCTCTGTCTCTGTCTCTGGCTCTGCCTGTTTCTCTGTCTCTGCCTCTGTCTCTGTCTCTGTCTCTGCCTCTGTCTCTGTCTCTGTCTCTGTCTCTGTCACTGTCTCTGTCTCTGTCTCTGTCTCTGTCTCTGCCTCTGTCTCAGTCTCTGCGTCTGTCTCGGTCTTTGTCTCCGTCTCTGTCTCTGTCTCTGTCTCTGTCTCTGTCTCTGTCTCTGTCTCTGTCTCTGTCTCTGTCACTGTCTCCGTCTCCGTCTCTGTCCCTGTCTCTGTCCCTGGCTCTGTCTCTGCCTCTGTCTCCGTCTCTGTCTCTGTCTCTATCTCCGTCACTGTCTCTGTCTCTGTCTCTGTCTCTGTCTCCGTCTCTGTCTCTGTCTCTGCCTCTGTCTCTGTCTCTGTCTCTGTCTCTGTCTCTGTCTCTGTCTCTATCTCTGTCTCTGTCTCTGTCTCTGTCTCTGTCTCTGTCTCTGTCTCTGTCTCTGTCTCTGTCTTTGCTTCTGTCTCTGCCTCTGTCTCTGCCCTGTCTCTGTCTCTGTCCCTGTCTCTGTCTCTGTCTCTGTCTCTGTCTCTGTCTCTGTCTCTGTCTCTGTCTCTGCCTCTGTCTCTGTCTCCGTCTCTGCCTCTGTCTCTATCTCTGTCTCTGTCTCTGCCTCTGCCTCTGCCTCTGTCTCTGCCTCTGCCTCTGTCTCCGTCTTTGTCTCCGTCCTTGCCTCTGTCTCTGTCTCTGTCTCTATCTCTGTCTCTGTCTCTGCCTCTGCCTCTGTCTCGGTCTTTGTCTCCGTTTCTGTCTCTGTCTCTGTCCCTGTCTCTGTCTCTGTCACTGTCTCCGTCTCTGTCTCAGTCTCTGCCTCTGTCTCTGCCTCTGTCTCTGTCTCTGTCTCTGTCTCCGTCCTTTTCTCCGTCTTTGTCTCCAGCCCCTCTGCCTACGACTTTGTCTCCTGCCCCTCTGTCTCTGCCTGTGTCGCCGTCTCTCCATCTGTCTCTGTCTCTGTTTCTTCCTCGGTCTGTCTCTCTGTCTCTGTCTCTATCTCTGTCTCTGGCTCTGTCTCTGCCTCTGTCTCCGTCTCTGTCTCTGTCTCTGTCTCTGACTCTGGCTCTGTCTCTGCCTCTCTCTCCGTCTCTGTCTCTGTCTCTGTCTCTATCTCCGTTTCTGTCTCTGTCTCTGTCTCTGTCGCTGCCTCTGTCTCTATCTCTGTCTCTGTCTCTGCCTCTGCATCTGCCTCTGCCTCTGTCTCCGTCTTTGTCTCCGTCCTTGCCTCTATCTTTGTCTCTGTCTCTATCTCTGTCTCTGGCTCTGCCTCTGCCTCTGTCTCTCTCCCCGTCTCTGTCTCAGCATCTGCCTCTGCCCTGTCTATGTCTCTGTCGCTGCCTCTGCCTCTGTCTCGGTCTTTGTCTCCGTTTCTATCTCTGTCTCTGTCTCTGTCTCCGTCTCTGTCTCTGCCTCTGTCTCTGTCACTGTCTCCGTCTCTGTCTCTGTCTCTGTCTCTGGCTCTATCTCTGCCTCTGTCTCTGTCTCTGTCTCTGTCTCTGTCTCTGTCTCCGTCTCTGTCTCTGGCTCTGACTCTGTCCCTGTTTCTGTTTCTGTTTCTGTCTCTGTCTCTGTCTCTGTCTCTGTCTCTGCCTCTGTCTGTGTCTCTGCCTCTGTCTCTGTCTTTGTCTCCGTCTCTGTCTCTGTCTCTGTCTCTGCCTCTGTCTCTCTCTCTGTCTCTGCCCTGTCTCTGTCTCTGTCGCTGCCTCTGCCTCTGTCTCGGTCTTTGTCTCCGTTTCTGTCTCTGTCTCTGTCTCTGTCACTGTCTCCAACTCTGTCTCTGTCTCTGTCTCTGACTCTGTCTCTGCCTCTCTCTCCGTCTCTGTCTCTGTCTCTGTCTCTATCTCCGTTTCTGTCTCTGTCTCTGTCTCTGTCGCTGCCTCTGCCTCTGTCTCGGTCTTTGTCTCCGTCTCTGTCTCTGTCTCTGTCTCTGCCTCTGTCTCTCTCCCCGTCTCTGTCTAAGCCTCTGTCTCTGCCCTGTCTATGTCTCTGTCGCTGCCTCTGCCTCTGTCTCGGTCTTTGTCTCCGTTTCTGTCTCTGTCCCTGTCCCTGTCTCTGTCTCTGTCACTGTCTCCGTCTCTGTCTCAGTCTCTGCCTCTGTCTCTGCCTCTGTCTCTGTCTCTGTCTCTGTCTCCGTCCTTTTCTCCGTCTTTGTCTCCAGCCCCTCTGCCTACGACTTTGTCTCCTGCCCCTCTGTCTCTGCCTGTGTCGCCGTCTCTCCATCTGTCTCTGTCTCTGTTTCTTCCTCGGTCTGTCTCTCTGTCTCTGTCTCTGTCTCAGTCTCTGTCTCTGTCTCTGTCTCTGTCTCTGTCTCTGTCTCTGTCTCTGTCTCTGTCTCTGTATCTGCCTTTGTCTCTGCCTCTGTCTCGGTCTTTGTCTCCGTCTCTGTTTCTGTCTCTGTCACTGCCTCAGTCTCAGTCTCTGCCTCTGTCTCTGCCTCTGTCTCTGTCTCTGTCTCTGTCTCTGTCTCTGTCTCTGTCTCGGTCTCTGTCTCTATCTCTGTCTCTGTCTCTGCCTCTGCCTCTGTCTCGGTCTTTGTCTCCGTCTCTGTCTCTGTCTCTGTCTCTGCCTCTGTCTCTCTCTCCGTCTCTGCCCTGTCTCTGTCTCTGTCGCTGCCTCTGCCTCTGTCTCGGTCTCCGTCTCTGTCTCGGTCTCTGACTCTGTCCCTGTCTCTGATTTTGTTTCTGTCTCCGTCTCTGTCTCTGTCTCTGTCTCTGTCTGTGTCTGTGTCTCTGCCTCTGTCTCGGTCTTTGTCTCCGCCTCTGTCTCTGTCTCTGTCTCTGTCTCTGCCTCTGTCTCTCTCTCCGTCTCTGTCTATGCCTCTGTCTCTGCCCTGTCTCTGTCTCTGTCGCTGCCTCTGCCTCTGTCTCGGTCTTTGTCTCCGTTTCTGTCTCTGTCTCTGTCTCTGTCTCTGTCACTGTCTCTGTCTCTGTCTCTGTCTCTGTCTCTGTCTCTGTCTCTGTCTCTGTCTCTGTCTCTGTCTCTGTCTCTGTCTCTGTCTCTGTCTCTGTCTCTGTCTCTGTCTCTGTCTCTGTCTCTGTCTCTGTCCCTGTCTCTGCCTCCGTCTCTCTCTCCGTCTCTGTCTGTGCCTCTGTCTCTGCCCTGTCTCTGTCTCTGTCGCTGCCTCTGCCTCTGTCTCGGTCTTTGTCTCCGTTTCTGTCTCTGTCTCTGTCTCTGTCTCTGTCTCTGTCTCTGTCTCTGTCTCTGTCTCTGTCTCTGTCTCTGTCTCTGTCTCTGTCTCTGTCTCTGTCTCTGTCTCTGTCTCTGTCTCTGTCTATGTCTCTGCCTCTATCTCTGCCTCCGTCTCTGTCTCTGTCTCTGTCTCCGTCCTTTTCTCCGTCTTTGTCTCCTGCCCCTCTGCCTACGACTTTGTCTCCTTCCCCTCTGTCTCTGCCTGTGTCGCCGTCTCTCCATCTGTCTCTGTCTCTGTTTCTTCCTCGGTCTGTGTCTCTGTCTCTGTCTCTGTCACTGTCTCTGTGTCTGTCTCTGTCTCTGTCTCTGTCTCTCTCTCTGTCTCTGTCTCTGTCTCTGGCTCTGCCTGTTTCTCTGTCTCTGTCTCTGTCTCTGTCTCAGTCTCTGTCTCTGTCTCTGTCTCTGTCTCTGTCTCTGTCTCTGTCACTGTCTGTGTCTCTGTCTCTGTCTCTGCCTCTGTCTCAGTCTCTGCGTCTGTCTCGGTCTTTGTCTCCGTCTCTGTCTCTGCCTCTGTCTCTGCCCTGTCTCTGTCTCTGTCTCTGTCTCTGTCTCTGTCTCTGTCTCTATCTCTGTCTCTGTCTCTGCCTCTGCCTCTGTCTCGGTCTTTGTCTCCGTCTCTGTCTCTGTCTCTGTCTCTGCCTCTGTCTCTCTCCCCGTCTCTGTCTAAGCCTCTGTCTCTGCCCTGTCTATGTCTCTGTCGCTGCCTCTGCCTCTGTCTCGGTCTCCGTCTCTGTCTCGGTCTCTGTCTCTGTCTCTGTCTCTGTCTCTGTCTCTGTCTCTGTCTCTGTCTCTGTCTCTGTCCCTGTCGCTGCCTCTGTCTCTGTCTCTGTCTCTGCCTCTGTCTCAGTTTCTGCGTCTGTCTCGGTCTTTGTCTCTGTCTCTGTCTCTGTCTCTGTCACTGTCTGTGTCTCTGTCTCTGTCTCTGCCTCTGTCTCAGTCTCTGCGTCTGTCTCGGTCTTTGTCTCCGTCTCTGTCTCTGCCTCTGTCTCTGCCCTGTCTCTGTCTCTGTCTCTGTCTCTGTCTCTGTCTCTGTCTCTATCTCTGTCTCTGTCTCTGCCTCTGCCTCTGTCTCGGTCTTTGTCTCCGTCTCTGTCTCTGTCTCTGTCTCTGCCTCTGTCTCTCTCCCCGTCTCTGTCTAAGCCTCTGTCTCTGCCCTGTCTATGTCTCTGTCGCTGCCTCTGCCTCTGTCTCGGTCTCCGTCTCTGTCTCGGTCTCTGTCTCTGTATCTGTCTCTGTCTCTGTCTCTGTCTCTGTCTCTGTCTCTGTCTCTGTCTCTGTCTCTGTCCCTGTCGCTGCCTCTGTCTCTGTCTCTGTCTCTGCCTCTGTCTCAGTTTCTGCGTCTGTCTCGGTCTTTGTCTCCGTCTCTGTCTCTGTCTCTGTCTCTGTCACTGTCTCCGTCTCTGTCCCTGTCTCTGTCTCTGGCTCTGTCTCTGCCTCTGTCTCCGTCTCTGTCTCTGTCTCTGTCTCTATCTCCGTTTCTGTCTCTGTCTCTGTCTCTGTCTCTGTCTCTGTCTCTGCCTCTGTCTCTGTCTCTGTCTCTGCCACTGTCTCTGTCTCTGTCTCTGTCCCTGTCTCTGCCTTTGTCTCTGCCGCTGTCTCGGTCTTTGTCTCCGTCTCTGTTTCTGTCTCTGTCTCTGCCTCAGTCTCAGTCTCTGCCTCTGTCTCTGCCTCTGTCTCTGTCTCTGTCTCCGTCTCTGTCTCTGTCTCTGACTCTGGCTCTGTCTCTGCCTCTCTCTCCGTCTCTGTCTCTGTCTCTGTCTCTATCTCCGTTTCTGTCTCTGTCTCTGTCTCTGTCGCTGCCTCTGCCTCTGTCTCGGTCTTTGTCTCCGTTTCTGTCTCTGTCTCTGTCTCTGTCGCTGTCTCTGTCACTGTCTCCGTCTCTGTCTCAGTCTCTGCCTCTATCTCTGCCTCTGTCTCTGTCTCTGTCTCTGTCTCCGTCCTTTTCTCCGTCTTTGTCTCCTGCCCCTCTGCCTACGACTTTGTCTCCTGCCCCTCTGTCTCTGCCTGTGTCGCCGTCTCTCCATCTGTCTCTGTCTCTGTTTCTTCCTCGGTCTGTGTCTCTGTCTCTGTCTCTGTCTCTGTCTCTGTCTCTGTCTCTGTCTCTGTCTCTGTCACTGTCTGTGTCTCTGTCTCTGTCTCTGCCTCTGTCTCAGTCTCTGCGTCTGTCTCGGTCTTTGTCTCCGTCTCTGTCTCTGCCTCTGTCTCTGCCCTGTCTCTGTCTCTGTCTCTGTCTCTGTCTCTGTCTCTATCTCTGTCTCTGTCTCTGCCTCTGCCTCTGTCTCGGTCTTTGTCTCCGTCTCTGTCTCTGTCTCTGTCTCTGCCTCTGTCTCTCTCCCCGTCTCTGTCTAAGCCTCTGTCTCTGCCCTGTCTATGTCTCTGTCGCTGCCTCTGCCTCTGTCTCGGTCTCCGTCTCTGTCTCGGT
>OX243800.1:17387500-17415000 GCA_945859595.2 Megachile willughbiella
TCTGTCTCGGTCTTTGTCTCCGTTTCTGTCTCTGTCTCTGTCTCTGTCTCTGTCACTGTCTCCGTCTCTGTCTCTGTGTCTGTCTCTGTCTCTGTCTCTGCCTCTGCCTCCGTCTCTGTCTCTGTCTCTGTCTCTATCTCCGTTTCTGTCTCTGTCTCTGTCTCTGTCTCTGTCTCTGCCACTGTCTCCGTCTCTGTCTCTGTCTCTGTCTCTGGCTCTGTCTCTGCCTCTGTCTCCGTCTCTGTCTCTGTCTCTGTCTCTGTCTCTGTCTCTGTCTCTGTCTCCGTCTCTGTCTCTGTCTCTGACTCTGTCCCTGTCTCTGTTTCTGTTTCTGTCTCCGTCTCTGCCTCTGTCTCTGTTTCTGTCTCTGTCTCTGCCTCAGTCTCAGTCTCTGCCTCTGTCTCTGCCTCTGTCTCTGTCTCTGTCTCTGTCTCTGTCTCTGCCTCTGTCTCTGTCTCTGTCTCTGTCTCTGTCTCTGCCTCTGTCCCTGCCTCTGTCTCTGTCTCTGTCCCTGTCTCTGTCTCCGTCTCTGTCTCTGTCTCCGTCTTTGTCTCCGTCCTTTTCTCCGTCTTTGTCTCCTGCCACTCTGCCTCCGACCTTGTCCCCTGCCCCTCTGTCTCTGCCTGTGTCTCCGTCTCTCCATCTGTC
Source organism: Megachile willughbiella (assembly GCA_945859595.2). NCBI lineage: Eukaryota > Metazoa > Arthropoda > Insecta > Hymenoptera > Megachilidae > Megachile > Megachile willughbiella. The sequence continues at coordinate 17,388,149 of OX243800.1, forward strand.
TCTGTCTCTGTTTCTTCCTCGGTCTGTGTCTCTGTCTCTGCCTCTGTCTCTATCTCTGTCTCTGTCTCTGTCTCTGTCTCTGTCTCTGTCTCTGTCTCTGCCTGTGTCTCTGTCCCTGTCCCTCTCCCTGTCCCTGTCGCTGTCTCTGTCTCTGTCTCTATCTATGCCTCTATCTCTGTATCTGTCTCCGTCTCTGTCTCTGTCTCTGTCTCTACCTCCGTCTCTGTCTCTGTCTCTGTCTCTGTCTCTGTCTCTGTCTCTGTCTCTGCCTCTGTCTCTGCCTCTGTCTCTGTCTCTGTCTCTGTCTCTGTCTCTGTCTCTGTCTCTGTCTCTGTCTCTGTCTCTGTCTCTGTCTCTGTCTCTGTCTCTGCCTCTGTCTCTGCCTCTGTCTCTGCCTCTGTTTCTTCCTCTGTCTCTGTCTCTGTCTCTGTCTCTGTCTCTGTCTCTGTCTCTGTCTCTGTCTCTGTCTCTGTCTCTGTCTCTGCCTCTGTCTCTCTCTCCGTCTCTGTCTCTGCCTCTGTCTCTGCCCTGTCTCTGTCTCTATCGCTGCCTCTGCCTCTGTCTCGGTCCTTGTCTCCGTTTCTGTCTCTGTCTCTGTCTCTGTCTCTGTCACTGTCTCCGTCTCTGTCTCTGTCTCTGTCTCTGGCTCTGTCTCTGCCTCTGTCTCCGTCTCTGTCTCTGTCTCTATCTCCGTTTCTATCTCCGTTTCTGTCTCTGTCTCTGTCTCTGTCACTGTCTCTGTCTCTGTCTCTGCCACTGTCTCTGTCTCTGTCTCTGTCTCCGCCTTTGTCTCTGTCTATGTCTCTGTCTCTGTCTCTGTCTGTGTCTCTGCCTCTGTCTCGGTCTTTGTCTCTGTCTCTGTCTCTGTCTCTGTCTCTGTCTCTGTCTCTGTCTCTGTCTCTGTCTCTGTCCCTGTCTCTGTCTCTGTCTCTGTCTCTGTCTCTGTCTTTGTCTCTGTCTCTGTCTGTGTCTCTGCCTCTGCCTCGGTCTTTGTCTCTGTCTCTGTCTCTGTCTCTGTCTCTGTCTCTGTCTCTGTCTCTGTCTCTGTCTCTGTCTCTGTCTCTGTCTCTGTCTCTGTCTCTGTCTCTGTCTCTGTCTCTGTCTCTGTCTCTGTCTCTGTCTCTGTCTCTGTCTCTGCCTCTGTCTCGGTCTTTGTCTCCGTTTCTGTCTCTGTCTCTGTCTCTGTCTCTGTTTCTGTCTCTGTCACTGTCTCCGTCTCTGTCTCTGTCTCTGACTCTGGCTCCGTCTCTGCCTCTGCCTCCGTCTCTGTCTCTGTCTCTGTCTCTATCTCCGTTTCTGTCTCTGTCTCTGTCTCTGTCTCTGTCTCTGTCTCTGTCTCTGTTTCTGTCTCTGTCTCTGTCTCTGTCTCTGTCTCTGTCTCTGTCTCTGTCTCTGTCTCTATCTCCGTTTCTGTCTCTGTCTTTGTCTCTGTCTCTGTCTCTGTCTCTGTCTCTGTCTCTGCTTCTGTCTCTGTCTCTGTCTCTGTCTCTGTCTCTGTCTCTGTCTCTGTCTCTGTCTCTGTCTCTGTCTCTGTCTCTGTCTCTGTCTCTGTCTCTGTCTCTGTCTCTGTCTCTGTCTCTGTCTCTGTCTCTGTCTCTGTCTCTGTCTCTGTCTCTGTCTCTATCTCTGTCTCTGTCTCTGTCTCTGTCTCTGCCTCTGTCTCGGTCTTTGTCTCCGTTTCTGTCTCTGTCTCTGTCTCTGTCTCTGTCACTGTCTCCGTCTCTGTCTCTGTGTCTGTCTCTGTCTCTGTCTCTGCCTCTGCCTCCGTCTCTGTCTCTGTCTCTGTCTCTATCTCCGTTTCTGTCTCTGTCTCTGTCTCTGTCTCTGTCTCTGCCACTGTCTCCGTCTCTGTCTCTGTCTCTGTCTCTGGCTCTGTCTCTGCCTCTGTCTCCGTCTCTGTCTCTGTCTCTGTCTCTGTCTCTGTCTCTGTCTCTGTCTCCGTCTCTGTCTCTGTCTCTGACTCTGTCCCTGTCTCTGTTTCTGTTTCTGTCTCCGTCTCTGCCTCTGTCTCTGTTTCTGTCTCTGTCTCTGCCTCAGTCTCAGTCTCTGCCTCTGTCTCTGCCTCTGTCTCTGTCTCTGTCTCTGTCTCTGTCTCTGCCTCTGTCTCTGTCTCTGTCTCTGCCTCTGTCTCTGCCTCTGTCCCTGCCTCTGTCTCTGTCTCTGTCCCTGTCTCTGTCTCCGTCTCTGTCTCTGTCTCCGTCTTTGTCTCCGTCCTTTTCTCCGTCTTTGTCTCCTGCCACTCTGCCTCCGACCTTGTCTCCTGCCCCTCTGTCTCTGCCTGTGTCTCCGTCTCTCCATCTGTCTCTGTCTCTGTTTCTTCCTCGGTCTGTGTCTCTGTCTCTGCCTCTGTCTCTATCTCTGTCTCTGTCTCTGTCTCTGTCTCTGTCTCTGTCTCTGTCTCTGCCTGTGTCTCTGTCCCTGTCCCTCTCCCTGTCCCTGTCGCTGTCTCTGTCTCTGTCTCTATCTATGCCTCTATATCTGTATCTGTCTCCGTCTCTGTCTCTGTCTCTGTCTCTACCTCCGTCTCTGTCTCTGTCTCTGTCTCTGTCTCTGTCTCTGTCTCTGTCTCTGCCTCTGTCTCTGCCTCTGTCTCTGTCTCTGTGTCTGTCTCTGTCTCTGTCTCTGTCTCTGTCTCTGTCTCTGTCTCTGTCTCTGTCTCTGTCTCTGCCTCTGTCTCTGCCTCTGTCTCTGCCCTGTCTCTGTCTCTGTCTCTGTCTCTGTCTCTGTCTCTGTCTCTGCCTCTGTCTCTGTCTCTGTCTCTGTCTCTGTCTCTGTCTCTGTCTCTGTCTCTGTCTCTGGTTCTATCTCTGCCTCTGTCTCCGTCTCTGTCTCTGTCTCTGTCTCTGTCTCTGTCTCTGTCTCCGTCTCTGTCTCTGTCTCTGACTCTGTCCCTGTCTCTGTTTCTGTTTCTGTCTCCGTCTCTGTCTCTGTCTCTGTCTCTGTCTGTGTCTCTGCCTCTGTCTCTGTCTTTGTCTCCGTCTCTGTCTCTGTCTCTGTCTCTGCCTCTGTCTCTCTCTCCGTCTCTGCCCTGTCTCTGTCTCTGTCGCTGCCTCTGCCTCTGTCTCGGTCTTTGTCTCCGTTTCTGTCTCTATCTCTGTCTCTGTCACTGTCTCCGTCTCTATCTCTGTCTCTGACTCTGGCTCTGTCTCTGCCTCTCTCTCCGTCTCTGTCTCTGTCTCTGTCTCCATCTCCGTTTTGTCTCTGTCTCTGTCTCCGTCGCTGCCTCTGCCTCTGTCTCGGTCTTTGTCTCCGTTTCTGTCTCTGTCTCTGTCTCTGTCTCTGTCTCTGTCGCTGTCTCTGTCACTGTCTCCGTCTCTGTCTCTGTCTCAGTCTCTGCCTCTGTCTCTGCCTCTGTCTCTGTCTCTGTCTCTGTCTCCGTCCTTTTCTCCGTCTTTGTCTCCTGCCCCTCTGCCTACGACTTTGTCTCCTGCCCCTCTGTCTCTGCCTGTGTCGCCGTCTCTCCATCTGTCTCTGTCTCTGTTTCTTCCTCGGTTTGTGTCTCTGTCTCTGTCTCTGTCTCTGTCTCTGTCTCTGTCTCTGTCTCTCTCTCTGTCTCTGTCTCTGTCTCTGGCTCTGCCTGTTTCTCTGTCTCTGTCTCTGTCTCTGTCTCAGTCTCTGTCTCTGTCTCTGTCTCGGTCTTTGTCTCCGTCTCTGTCTCTGTCTCTGTCTCTCTCCCCGTCTCTGTCTCAGCCTCTGTCTCTGCCCTGTCTATGTCTCTGTCGCTGCCTCTGCCTCTGTCTCGGTCTCCGTCTCTGTCTCGGTCTCTGACTCTGTCCCTGTCTCTGATTCTGTTTCTGTCTCCGTCTCTGTCTCTGTCTCTGTCTCTGTCTCTGTCTGTGTCTGTGTCTCTGCCCCTGTCTCGGTCTTTGTCTCCGTCTCTGTCTCTGTCTCTGTCCCTGTCTCTGCCTCTGTCTCTCTCTCCGTCTCTGTCTGTGCCTCTGTCTCTGCCCTGTCTCTGTCTCTGTCGCTGCCTCTGCCTCTGTCTCGGTCTTTGTCTCCGTTTCTGTCTCTGTCTCTGTCTCTGTCTCTGTCACTGTCTCCGTCTCTGTCTCTGTCTCTGACTCTGGGTCTGGCACTGTCTCTGCCTCTGTCTCCGTCTCTGTCTCTGTCTCTGTCTCTATCTCCGTTTCTGTCTCTGTCAACTGTCTCTGTCTCTGTCTCTGTCTCTGTCTCTGTCTCTGTCTCTGTCTCTGCCTCTGTCTCTGTCTCTGTCTCTGCCACTGTCTCTGTCTCTGTCTCTGTCCCTGTCTCTGCCTGTGTCTCTGCCGCTGTCTCGGTCTTTGTCTCCGTCTCTGTTTCTGTCTCTGTCTCTGCCTCAGTCTCAGTCTCTGCCTCTGTCTCTGCCTCTGTCTCTGTCTCTGTCTCTGTCTCTGTCTCTGTCTCTGTCTCTGTCTCTGTCTCTGTCTCTGTCTCTGTCTCTGTCTCTGTCTCTGTCTCTGTCTCTGTCTCTGTCTCTGCCTCTGTCTCAGTCTCTGCGTCTGTCTCGGTCTTTGTCTCCGTCTCTGTCTCTGTCTCTGTCTCTGTCTCTGTCTCTGTCTCTGTCTCTGTCTCTGTCACTGTCTCCGTCTCTGTCCCTGTCTCTGTCCCTGGCTCTGTCTCTGCCTCTGTCTCCGTCTCTGTCTCTGTCTCTATCTCCGTCACTGTCTCTGTCTCTGTCTCTGTCTCTGTCTCCGTCTCTGTCTCTGTCTCTGCCTCTGTCTCCGTCTCTGTCTCTGTCTCTATCTCCGTCACTGTCTCTGTCTCTGTCTCTGTCTCTGTCTCCGTCTCTGTCTCTGTCTCTGCCTCTGTCTCTGTCTCTGTCTCTGTCTCTGTCTCTGTCTCTGTCTCTGTCTCTGTCTCTGTCTCTGTCTCTGTCTCTGTCTCTGTCTTTGCTTCTGTCTCTGCCTCTGTCTCTGCCCTGTCTCTGTCTCTGTCCCTGTCTCTGTCTCTGTCTCTGTCTCTGTCTCTGTCTCTGTCTCTGTCTCTGTCTCTGCCTCTGTCTCTGTCTCCGTCTCTGCCTCTGTCTCTATCTCTGTCTCTGTCTCTGCCTCTGCCTCTGCCTCTGTCTCTGCCTCTGCCTCTGTCTCCGTCTTTGTCTCCGTCCTTGCCTCTGTCTCTGTCTCTGTCTCTATCTCTGTCTCTGTCTCTGCCTCTGCCTCTGTCTCGGTCTTTGTCTCCGTTTCTGTCTCTGTCTCTGTCCCTGTCTCTGTCTCTGTCACTGTCTCCGTCTCTGTCTCAGTCTCTGCCTCTGTCTCTGCCTCTGTCTCTGTCTCTGTCTCTGTCTCCGTCCTTTTCTCCGTCTTTGTCTCCAGCCCCTCTGCCTACGACTTTGTCTCCTGCCCCTCTGTCTCTGCCTGTGTCGCCGTCTCTCCATCTGTCTCTGTCTCTGTTTCTTCCTCGGTCTGTCTCTCTGTCTCTGTCTCTATCTCTGTCTCTGGCTCTGTCTCTGCCTCTGTCTCCGTCTCTGTCTCTGTCTCTGTCTCTGACTCTGGCTCTGTCTCTGCCTCTCTCTCCGTCTCTGTCTCTGTCTCTGTCTCTATCTCCGTTTCTGTCTCTGTCTCTGTCTCTGTCGCTGCCTCTGTCTCTATCTCTGTCTCTGTCTCTGCCTCTGCATCTGCCTCTGCCTCTGTCTCCGTCTTTGTCTCCGTCCTTGCCTCTATCTTTGTCTCTGTCTCTATCTCTGTCTCTGGCTCTGTCTCTGCCTCTGTCTCCGTCTCTGTCACTGTCTCTGTCTCTGACTCTGGCTCTGTCTCTGCCTCTCTCTCCGTCTCTGTCTCTGTCTCTGTCTCTATCTCCGTTTCTATCTCTGTCTCTGTCTCTGTCTCTGTCTCCGTCTCTGTCTCTGCCTCTGTCTCTGTCACTGTCTCCGTCTCTGTCTCTGTCTCTGTCTCTGGCTCTATCTCTGCCTCTGTCTCTGTCTCTGTCTCTGTCTCTGTCTCTGTCTCCGTCTCTGTCTCTGGCTCTGACTCTGTCCCTGTTTCTGTTTCTGTTTCTGTCTCTGTCTCTGTCTCTGTCTCTGTCTCTGCCTCTGTCTGTGTCTCTGCCTCTGTCTCTGTCTTTGTCTCCGTCTCTGTCTCTGTCTCTGTCTCTGCCTCTGTCTCTCTCTCTGTCTCTGCCCTGTCTCTGTCTCTGTCGCTGCCTCTGCCTCTGTCTCGGTCTTTGTCTCCGTTTCTGTCTCTGTCTCTGTCTCTGTCACTGTCTCCAACTCTGTCTCTGTCTCTGTCTCTGACTCTGGCTCTGTCTCTGCCTCTCTCTCCGTCTCTGTCTCTGTCTCTGTCTCTATCTCCGTTTCTGTCTCTGTCTCTGTCTCTGTCGCTGCCTCTGCCTCTGTCTCGGTCTTTGTCTCCGTCTCTGTCTCTGTCTCTGTCTCTGTCTCTGCCTCTGTCTCTCTCCCCGTCTCTGTCTAAGCCTCTGTCTCTGCCCTGTCTATGTCTCTGTCGCTGCCTCTGCCTCTGTCTCGGTCTTTGTCTCCGTTTCTGTCTCTGTCCCTGTCCCTGTCTCTGTCTCTGTCACTGTCTCCGTCTCTGTCTCAGTCTCTGCCTCTGTCTCTGCCTCTGTCTCTGTCTCTGTCTCTGTCTCCGTCCTTTTCTCCGTCTTTGTCTCCAGCCCCTCTGCCTACGACTTTGTCTCCTGCCCCTCTGTCTCTGCCTGTGTCGCCGTCTCTCCATCTGTCTCTGTCTCTGTTTCTTCCTCGGTCTGTCTCTCTGTCTCTGTCTCTGTCTCAGTCTCTGTCTCTGTCTCTGTCTCTGTCTCTGTCTCTGTCTCTGTCTCTGTCTCTGTATCTGCCTTTGTCTCTGCCTCTGTCTCGGTCTTTGTCTCCGTCTCTGTTTCTGTCTCTGTCACTGCCTCAGTCTCAGTCTCTGCCTCTGTCTCTGCCTCTGTCTCTGTCTCTGTCTCTGTCTCTGTCTCTGTCTCGGTCTCTGTCTCTATCTCTGTCTCTGTCTCTGCCTCTGCCTCTGTCTCGGTCTTTGTCTCCGTCTCTGTCTCTGTCTCTGTCTCTGCCTCTGTCTCTCTCTCCGTCTCTGCCCTGTCTCTGTCTCTGTCGCTGCCTCTGCCTCTGTCTCGGTCTCCGTCTCTGTCTCGGTCTCTGACTCTGTCCCTGTCTCTGATTCTGTTTCTGTCTCCGTCTCTGTCTCTGTCTCTGTCTCTGTCTGTGTCTGTGTCTCTGCCTCTGTCTCGGTCTTTGTCTCCGCCTCTGTCTCTGTCTCTGTCTCTGTCTCTGCCTCTGTCTCTCTCTCCGTCTCTGTCTATGCCTCTGTCTCTGCCCTGTCTCTGTCTCTGTCGCTGCCTCTGCCTCTGTCTCGGTCTTTGTCTCCGTTTCTGTCTCTGTCTCTGTCTCTGTCTCTGTCACTGTCTCTGTCTCTGTCTCTGTCTCTGTCTCTGTCTCTGTCTCTGTCTCTGTCTCTGTCTCTGTCTCTGTCTCTGTCTCTGTCTCTGTCTCTGTCTCTGTCTCTGTCTCTGTCTCTGTCTCTGTCTGTGTCTCTGTCTCTGTCTCTGTCTCTGTCTCTGTCCCTGTCTCTGTCTCTGTCTGTGTCTCTGCCTCTGTCTCGGTCTTTGTCTCCGTCTCTGTCTCTGTCTCTGTCTCTGTCTCTGCCTCCGTCTCTCTCTCCGTCTCTGTCTGTGCCTCTGTCTCTGCCCTGTCTCTGTCTCTGTCGCTGCCTCTGCCTCTGTCTCGGTCTTTGTCTCCGTTTCTGTCTCTGTCTCTGTCTCTGTCTCTGTCTCTGTCTCTGTCTCTGTCTCTGTCTCTGTCTCTGTCTCTGTCTCTGTCTCTGTCTCTGTCTCTGTCTCTGTCTCTGTCTCTGTCTATGTCTCTGCCTCTATCTCTGCCTCCGTCTCTGTCTCTGTCTCTGTCTCCGTCCTTTTCTCCGTCTTTGTCTCCTGCCCCTCTGCCTACGACTTTGTCTCCTTCCCCTCTGTCTCTGCCTGTGTCGCCGTCTCTCCATCTGTCTCTGTCTCTGTTTCTTCCTCGGTCTGTGTCTCTGTCTCTGTCTCTGTCACTGTCTCTGTGTCTGTCTCTGTCTCTGTCTCTGTCTCTCTCTCTGTCTCTGTCTCTGTCTCTGGCTCTGCCTGTTTCTCTGTCTCTGTCTCTGTCTCTGTCTCAGTCTCTGTCTCTGTCTCTGTCTCTGTCTCTGTCTCTGTCTCTGTCTCTGTCTCTGTCACTGTCTGTGTCTCTGTCTCTGTCTCTGCCTCTGTCTCAGTCTCTGCGTCTGTCTCGGTCTTTGTCTCCGTCTCTGTCTCTGCCTCTGTCTCTGCCCTGTCTCTGTCTCTGTCTCTGTCTCTGTCTCTGTCTCTGTCTCTATCTCTGTCTCTGTCTCTGCCTCTGCCTCTGTCTCGGTCTTTGTCTCCGTCTCTGTCTCTGTCTCTGTCTCTGCCTCTGTCTCTCTCCCCGTCTCTGTCTAAGCCTCTGTCTCTGCCCTGTCTATGTCTCTGTCGCTGCCTCTGCCTCTGTCTCGGTCTCCGTCTCTGTCTCGGTCTCTGTCTCTGTCTCTGTATCTGTCTCTGTCTCTGTCTCTGTCTCTGTCTCTGTCTCTGTCTCTGTCTCTGTCTCTGTCTCTGTCCCTGTCGCTGCCTCTGTCTCTGTCTCTGTCTCTGCCTCTGTCTCAGTTTCTGCGTCTGTCTCGGTCTTTGTCTCCGTCTCTGTCTCTGTCTCTGTCTCTGTCACTGTCTCCGTCTCTGTCCCTGTCTCTGTCTCTGGCTCTGTCTCTGCCTCTGTCTCCGTCTCTGTCTCTGTCTCTATCTCTATCTCCGTCTCTGTCTCTGTCTATGTCTCTGTCTCTGTCTCTGTCACTGTCTCCGTCTCTGTCTCTGTCTCTGTCTCTGGCTCTGTCTCTGCCTCTGTCTCCGTCTCTGTCTCTGTCTCTATCTCCGTTTCTATCTCCGTTTCTGTCTCTGTCTCTGTCTCTGTCTCTGTCACTGTCTCTGTCTCTGTCTCTGCCTCTGTCTCTGTCTCTGTCTATGTCTCCGCCTTTGTCTCTGTCTATGTCTCTGTCTGTGTCTCTGTCTGTGTCTCTGCCTCTGTCTCGGTCTTTGTCTCTGTCTCTGTCTCTGTCTCTGTCTCTGTCTCTGTCTCTGTCTCTGTCTCTGTCTCTGTCTCTGTATCTGTCTCTGTCTCTGCCTCTGTCTCTGTCTTTGTCTCTGTCTCTGTCTGTGTCTCTGCCTCTGCCTCGGTCTTTGTCTCTGTCTCTGTCTCTGCCGCTGTCTTTGTCCCTGTCTCTGTCTATGCCTCTGTCTCTGTCTCTGTCTCCGTCTCTCTCTCTGTCACTGTCTCTGCCTCTGTTTCTTCCTCTGTCTCTGTCTCTGTCTCTGTCTCTGTCTCTGTCTCTGTCTCTGTCTCTGTCTCTGTCTCTGTCTCTGTCTCTGTCTCTGCCTCTGTCTCTCTCTCCGTCTCTGTCTCTGCCTCTGTCTCTGCCCTGTCTCTGTCTCTATCGCTGCCTCTGCCTCTGTCTCGGTCCTTGTCTCCGTTTCTGTCTCTGTCTCTGTCTCTGTCTCTGTCACTGTCTCCGTCTCTGTCTCTGTCTCTGTCTCTGGCTCTGTCTCTGCCTCTGTCTCCGTCTCTGTCTCTGTCTCTATCTCCGTTTCTATCTCCGTTTCTGTCTCTGTCTCTGTCTCTGTCTCTGTCACTGTCTCTGTCTCTGTCTCTGCCTCTGTCTCTGTCTCTGTCTATGTCTCCGCCTTTGTCTCTGTCTATGTCTCTGTCTCTGTCTCTGTCTGTGTCTCTGCCTCTGTCTCGGTCTTTGTCTCTGTCTCTGTCTCTGTCTCTGTCTCTGTCTCTGTCTCTGTCTCTGTCTCTGTCTCTGTCTCTGTCTCTGTCTCTGTCTCTGTCTCTGTCTTTGTCTCTGTCTCTGTCTGTGTCTCTGCCTCTGCCTCGGTCTTTGTCTCTGTCTCTGTCTCTGTCTCTGTCTCTGTCTCTGTCTCTGTCTCTGTCTCTGTCTCTGTCTCTGTCTCTGTCTCTGTCTCTGTCTCTGTCCCTGTCTCTGTCTCTGTCTCTGTCTCTGTCTCTGTCTCTGTCCCTGTCTCTGTCTCTGTCTCTGTCTCTGTCTCTGTCTCTGTCTCTGTCTCTGTCTCTGTCTCTGTCTCTGCCTCTGTCTCGGTCTTTGTCTCCGTTTCTGTCTCTGTCTCTGTCTCTGTCTCTGTCTCTGTCACTGTCTCCGTCTCTGTCTCTGTCTCTGACTCTGGCTCCGTCTCTGCCTCTGCCTCCGTCTCTGTCTCTGTCTCTGTCTCTATCTCCGTTTCTGTCTCTGTCTCTGTCTCTGTCTCTGTCTCTGTCTCTGTTTCTGTCTCTGTCTCTGTCTCTGTCTCTGTCTCTGTCTCTATCTTCGTTTCTGTCTCTGTCTCTGTCTCTGTCTCTGTCTCTGTCTCTGTCTCTGTCTCTGTCTCTGTCTCTGCCTCTGTCTCTGCCCCTGTCTCTGCCCTGTCTCTGTCTCTGTCTCTGTCTCTGTCTCAGTCTCTGTCTCTGTCTCTGTCTCTGTCTCTGTCTCTGTCTCTGTCTCTGTCTCTGTCTCTGTCTCTGTCTCTCCCTCCGTCTCTGTCTGTGCCTCTGTCTCTGCCCTGTCTCTGTCTCTGTCGCTGCCTCTGCCTCTGTCTCGGTCTTTGTCTCCGTTTCTGTCTCTGTCTCTGTCTCTGTCTCTGTCTCTGTCACTGTCTCCGTCTCTGTCTCTGTCTCTGACTCTGGCTCTGTCTCTGCCTCTGTCTCCGTCTCTGTCTCTGTCTCTGTCTCTATCTCCGTTTCTGTCTCTGTCTCTGTCCCTGTCTCTGTCTCTGTCTCTGTCTCTGCCTCTGTCCCTGCCTCTGTCTCTGTCTCTGTCCCTGTCTCTGTCTCCGTCTCTGTCTCTGTCTCCGTCTTTGTCTCCATCCTTTTCTCCGTCTTTGTCTCCTGCCACTCTGCCTCCGACTTTGTCTCCTGCCCCTCTGTCTCTGCCTGTGTCTCCGTCTCTCCATCTGTCTCTGTCTCTGTTTCTTCCTCGGTCTGTGTCTCTGTCTCTGCCTCTGTCTCTATCTCTGTCTCTGTCTCTGTCTCTGTCTCTGTCTCTGTCTCTGTCTCTGCCTGTGTCTCTGTCCCTGTCCCTCTCCCTGTCCCTGTCGCTGTCTCTGTCTCTGTCTCTATCTATGCCTCTATCTCTGTATCTGTCTCTGTCTCTCTCTCTGTCTCTGTCTCTCTCTCTGTCTCTGTCTCTGTCTCTGTCTCTGTCTCTGTCTCTGTCTCTGTCTCTGTCTCTGTCTCTGCCTCTGTCTCTGTCTCTGTCTCTGTCTCTGTCTCTGTCTCTGCCTCTGCATCTGCCTCTGCGTCTTTCTGCGTCTTTGTCTCCGTCCTTGCCTCTGTCTCTGTCTCTGTCTCTATCTCTGTCTCTGTCTCTGCCTCTGCCTCTGTCTCTCTCCCCGTCTCTGTCTCAGCATCTGTCTCTGCCCTGTCTATGTCTCTGTCGCTGCCTCTGCCTCTGTCTCGGTCTTTGTCTCCGTTTCTATCTCTGTCTCTGTTTCTGTCTCTGTCTCTGCCACTGTCTCCGTCTCTGTCTCTGTCTCTGTCTCTGTCTCTGGCTCTGTCTCTGCCTCTGTCTCCGTCTCTGTCTCTGTCTCTGTCTCTGTCTCTGTCTCTGTCTCCGTCTCTGTCTCTGTCTCTGACTCTGTCCCTGTCTCTGTTTCTGTTTCTGTCTCCGTCTCTGCCTCTGTCTCTGTCTCTGTTTCTGTCTCTGTCTCTGCCTCAGTCTCAGTCTCTGCCTCTGTCTCTCTCTCCGTCTCTGCCCTGTCTCTGTCTCTGTCGCTGCCTCTGCCTCTGTCTCGGCCTTTGTCTCCGTTTCTGTCTCTGTCTCTGTCTCTGTCACTGTCTCCGTCTCTGTCTCTGTCTCTGACTCTGGCTCTGTCTCTGCCTCTCTCTCCGTTCTGTCTCTGTCTCTGTCTCTATCTCCGTTTCTGTCTCTGTCTCTGTCTCTGTCGCTGCCTCTGCCTCTGTCTCGGTCTTTGTCTCCGTTTCTGTCTCTGTCTCTGTCTCTGTCGCTGTCTCTGTCACTGTCTCCGTCTCTGTCTCAGTCTCTGCCTCTATCTCTGCCTCTGTCTCTGTCTCTGTCTCTGTCTCCGTCCTTTTCTCCGTCTTTGTCTCCTGCCCCTCTGCCTACGACTTTGTCTCCTGCCCCTCTGTCTCTGCCTGTGTCGCCGTCTCTCCATCTGTCTCTGTCTCTGTTTCTTCCTCGGTCTGTGTCTCTGTCTCTGTCTCTGTCTCTGTCTCTGTCTCTGTCTCTGTCTCTGTCTCTGTCTCTGTCTCTGTCTCTGTCTCTGTCTCTGTCTCTGTCTCTGTCTCTGTCTCTGTCTCTGTCTCTGTCTCTCTCTCTGTCTCTGTCTCTGTCTCTGGCTCTGCCTGTTTCTCTGTCTCTGTCTCTGTCTCAGTCTCAGTCTCTGTCTCTGTCTCTGACTCTGGCTCTGTCTCTGCCTCTGTCTCCGTCTCTGTCTCTGTCTCTGTCTCTATCTCCGTTTCTGTCTCTGTCTCTGTCTCTGTCTCTGTCTCTGTCTCTGTCTCTGCCTCTGTCCCTGCCTCTGTCTCTGTCTCTGTCCCTGTCTCTGTCTCCGTCTCTGTCTCTGTCTCCGTCTTTGTCTCCATCCTTTTCTCCGTCTTTGTCTCCTGCCACTCTGCCTCCGACTTTGTCTCCTGCCCCTCTGTCTCTGCCTGTGTCTCCGTCTCTCCATCTGTCTCTGTCTCTGTTTCTTCCTCGGTCTGTGTCTCTGTCTCTGCCTCTGTCTCTATCTCTGTCTCTGTCTCTGTCTCTGTCTCTGTCTCTGTCTCTGTCTCTGCCTGTGTCTCTGTCCCTGTCCCTCTCCCTGTCCCTGTCGCTGTCTCTGTCTCTGTCTCTATCTATGCCTCTATCTCTGTATCTGTCTCTGTCTCTCTCTCTGTCTCTGTCTCTGTCTCTGTCTCTGTCTCTGTCTCTGTCTCTGTCTCTGTCTCTGTCTCTGTCTCTGCCTCTGTCTCTGTCTCTGTCTCTGTCTCTGTCTCTGTCTCTCCCTCCGTCTCTGTCTGTGCCTCTGTCTCTGCCCTGTCTCTGTCTCTGTCGCTGCCTCTGCCTCTGTCTCGGTCTTTGTCTCCGTTTCTGTCTCTGTCTCTGTCTCTGTCTCTGTCTCTGTCACTGTCTCCGTCTCTGCCTCTGTCTCTGACTCTGGCTCTGTCTCTGCCTCTGTCTCCGTCTCTGTCTCTGTCTCTGTCTCTATCTCCGTTTCTGTCTCTGTCTCTGTCCCTGTCTCTGTCTCTGTCTCTGTCTCTGCCTCTGTCCCTGCCTCTGTCTCTGTCTCTGTCCCTGTCTCTGTCTCCGTCTCTGTCTCTGTCTCCGTCTTTGTCTCCATCCTTTTCTCCGTCTTTGTCTCCTGCCACTCTGCCTCCGACTTTGTCTCCTGCCCCTCTGTCTCTGCCTGTGTCTCCGTCTCTCCATCTGTCTCTGTCTCTGTTTCTTCCTCGGTCTGTGTCTCTGTCTCTGCCTCTGTCTCTATCTCTGTCTCTGTCTCTGTCTCTGTCTCTGTCTCTGTCTCTGTCTCTGCCTGTGTCTCTGTCCCTGTCCCTCTCCCTGTCCCTGTCGCTGTCTCTGTCTCTGTCTCTATCTATGCCTCTATCTCTGTATCTGTCTCTGTCTCTCTCTCTGTCTCTGTCTCTCTCTCTGTCTCTGTCTCTGTCTCTGTCTCTGTCTCTGTCTCTGTCTCTGTCTCTGTCTCTGTCTCTGCCTCTGTCTCTGTCTCTGTCTCTGTCTCTGTCTCTGTCTCTGCCTCTGCATCTGCCTCTGCGTCTTTCTGCGTCTTTGTCTCCGTCCTTGCCTCTGTCTCTGTCTCTGTCTCTATCTCTGTCTCTGTCTCTGCCTCTGCCTCTGTCTCTCTCCCCGTCTCTGTCTCAGCATCTGTCTCTGCCCTGTCTATGTCTCTGTCGCTGCCTCTGCCTCTGTCTCGGTCTTTGTCTCCGTTTCTATCTCTGTCTCTGTCTCTGTCTCTGTCTCTGCCACTGTCTCCGTCTCTGTCTCTGTCTCTGTCTCTGTCTCTGGCTCTGTCTCTGCCTCTGTCTCCGTCTCTGTCTCTGTCTCTGTCTCTGTCTCTGTCTCTGTCTCCGTCTCTGTCTCTGTCTCTGACTCTGTCCCTGTCTCTGTTTCTGTTTCTGTCTCCGTCTCTGCCTCTGTCTCTGTCTCTGTTTCTGTCTCTGTCTCTGCCTCAGTCTCAGTCTCTGCCTCTGTCTCTCTCTCCGTCTCTGCCCTGTCTCTGTCTCTGTCGCTGCCTCTGCCTCTGTCTCGGTCTTTGTCTCCGTTTCTGTCTCTGTCTCTGTCTCTGTCACTGTCTCCGTCTCTGTCTCTGTCTCTGACTCTGGCTCTGTCTCTGCCTCTCTCTCCGTCTCTGTCTCTGTCTCTGTCTCTATCTCCGTTTCTGTCTCTGTCTCTGTCTCTGTCGCTGCCTCTGCCTCTGTCTCGGTCTTTGTCTCCGTTTCTGTCTCTGTCTCTGTCTCTGTCGCTGTCTCTGTCACTGTCTCCGTCTCTGTCTCAGTCTCTGCCTCTATCTCTGCCTCTGTCTCTGTCTCTGTCTCTGTCTCCGTCCTTTTCTCCGTCTTTGTCTCCTGCCCCTCTGCCTACGACTTTGTCTCCTGCCCCTCTGTCTCTGCCTGTGTCGCCGTCTCTCCATCTGTCTCTGTCTCTGTTTCTTCCTCGGTCTGTGTCTCTGTCTCTGTCTCTGTCTCTGTCTCTGTCTCTGTCTCTGTCTCTGTCTCTGTCTCTGTCTCTGTCTCTGTCTCTGTCTCTGTCTCTGTCTCTGTCTCTGTCTCTCTCTCTGTCTCTGTCTCTGTCTCTGGCTCTGCCTGTTTCTCTGTCTCTGTCTCTGTCTCTGTCTCAGTCTCTGTCTCTGTCTCTGACTCTGGCTCTGTCTCTGCCTCTGTCTCCGTCTCTGTCTCTGTCTCTGTCTCTATCTCCGTTTCTGTCTCTGTCTCTGTCTCTGTCTCTGTCTCTGTCTCTGTCTCTGCCTCTGTCCCTGCCTCTGTCTCTGTCTCTGTCCCTGTCTCTGTCTCTGTCTCTGTCTCTGTCTCTGTCTCTGTCTCTGTCTCTGTCTCTGTCTCTGTCTCTGTCTCTGTCTCTCTCTCTGTCTCTGTCTCTGTCTCTGGCTCTGCCTGTTTCTCTGTCTCTGTCTCTGTCTCTGTCTCAGTCTCTGTCTCTGTCTCTGTCTCTGTCTCTGTCTCTGTCTCTGTCTCTGTCTCTGTCTCTGTCTCTGTCACTGTCTGTGTCTCTGTCTCTGTCTCTGCCTCTGTCTCAGTCTCTGCGTCTGTCTCGGTCTTTGTCTCCGTCTCTGTCTCTGCCTCTGTCTCTGCCCTGTCTCTGTCTCTGTCTCTGTCTCTGTCTCTGTCTCTGTCTCTATCTCTGTCTCTGTCTCTGCCTCTGCCTCTGTCTCGGTCTTTGTCTCCGTCTCTGTCTCTGTCTCTGTCTCTGCCTCTGTCTCTCTCCCCGTCTCTGTCTAAGCCTCTGTCTCTGCCCTGTCTATGTCTCTGTCGCTGCCTCTGCCTCTGTCTCGGTCTCCGTCTCTGTCTCGGTCTCTGTCTCTGTCTCTGTATCTGTCTCTGTCTCTGTCTCTGTCTCTGTCTCTGTCTCTGTCTCTGTCTCTGTCTCTGTCCCTGTCGCTGCCTCTGTCTCTGTCTCTGTCTCTGCCTCTGTCTCAGTTTCTGCGTCTGTCTCGGTCTTTGTCTCCGTCTCTGTCTCTGTCTCTGTCTCTGTCTCTGTCTCTGTCTCTGTCTCTGTCTCTGTCTCTGTCTCTGTCTCTGCCTCTGTCTCTGTCTCTGTCTCTGTCTCTGTCTCTGTCTCTGTCTCTGTCTCTGTCTCTGTCTCTGTCTCTGTCTCTGTCTCTGTCTCCGTCTCTGCCTCTGTCTCTATCTCTGTCTCTGTCTCTGCCTCTGCATCTGCCTCTGCCTCTGTCTCCGTCTTTGTCTCCGTCCTTGCCTCTGTCTCTGTCTCTGTCTCTATCTCTGTCTCTGTCTCTGCCTCTGCCTCTGTCTCTCTCCCCGTCTCTGTCTCAGCATCTGTCTCTGCCCTGTCTATGTCTCTGTCGCTGCCTCTGCCTCTGTCTCGGTCTTTGTCTCCGTTTCTATCTCTGTCTCTGTCTCTGTCTCTGTCTCTGTCTCTGTCACTGTCTCCGTCTCTGTCTCTGTCTCTGTCTCTGGCTCTATCTCTGCCTCTGTCTCTGTCTCTGTCTCTGTCTCTGTCTCTGTCTCCGTCTCTGTCTCTGGCTCTGACTCTGTCCCTGTTTCTGTTTCTGTTTCTGTCTCCGTCTCTGTCCCTGTCTCTGTCTCTGTCTCTGTCTGTGTCTCTGCCTCTGTCTCTGTCTTTGTCTCCGTCTCTGTCTCTGTCTCTGTCTCTGCCTCTGTCTCTCTCTCCGTCTCTGCCCTGTCTCTGTCTCTGTCGCTGCCACTGCCTCTGTCTCGGTCTTTGTCTCCGTTTCTGTCTCTGCCTCTGTCTCTGCCCCTGTCTCTGACCTGTATCTGTCTCTGTCTCTGTCTCTGTCTCTGTCTCTGTCTCTGTCTCCGTCCTTTTCTCCGTCTTTGTCTCCTGCCCCTCTGCCTACGACGTTGTCTCCTGCCCCTCTGTCTCTGCCTGTGTCGCCGCCTCTCCATCTGTCTCTGTCTCTGTTTCTTCCTCGGTCTGTGTCTCCGTCTCTGTCTCTGGCTCTGACTCTGTCTCCGTCTCTGTCTCTGTCTCCGTCTTTGTCTCCGTCCTTTTCTCCGTCTTTGTCTCCTGCCACTCTGCCTCCGACCTTGTCTCCTGCCCCTCTGTCTCTGCCTGTGTCTCCGTCTCTCCATCTGTCTCTGTCTCTGTTTCTTCCTCGGTCTGTGTCTCTGTCTCTGTCTCTGTCTCTGTCTCTGTCTCTGTCTCTGTCTCTGCCTCTGTCTCTGTCTCTGTCTCTGTCTCTGTCTCTGTCTCTGCCTCTGTCTCTGTCTCTGTCTCTGTCTCCGTCTCTGCCTCTGTCTCTATCTCTGTCTCTGTCTCTGCCTCTGCATCTGCCTCTGCCTCTGTCTCCGTCTTTGTCTCCGTCCTTGCCTCTGTCTTTGTCTCTGTCTCTATCTCTGTCTCTGTCTCTGCCTCTGCCTCTGTCTCTCTCCCCGTCTCTGTCTCAGCATCTGCCTCTGCCCTGTCTATGTCTCTGTCGCTGCCTCTGCCTCTCTCTCGGTCTTTGTCTCCGTTTCTATCTCTGTCTCTGTCTCTGTCTCTGTCTCTGTCTCTGCCTCTGTCTCTGTCACTGTCTCCGTCTCTGTCTCTGTCTCTGTCTCTGTCTCTGTCTCTGGCTCTATCTCTGCCTCTGTCTCTGTCTCTGTCTCTGTCTCTGTCTCTGTCTCCGTCTCTGTCTCTGGCTCTGACTCTGTCCCTGTTTCTGTTTCTGTTTCTGTCTCCGTCTCTGTCTCTGTCTCTGTCTCTGCCTCTGTCTGTGTCTCTGCCTCTGTCTCTGTCTTTGTCTCCGTCTCAGTCTCTGTCTCTGTCTCTGCCTCTGTCTCTCTCTCCGTCTCTGCCCTGTCTCTGTCTCTGTCGCTGCCTCTGCCTCTGTCTCGGTCTTTGTCTCCGTTTCTGTCTCTGTCTCTGTCTCTGTCACTGTCTCCGTCTGTGTCTCTGTCTCTGACTCTGGCTCTGTCTCTGCCTCTCTCTCCGTCTCTGTCTCTGTCTCTGTCTCTATCTCCGTTTCTGTCTCTGTCTCTGTCTCTGTCGCTGCCTCTGCCTCTGTCTCGGTCTTTGTCTCCGTTTCTGTCTCTGTCTCTGTCTCTGTCGCTGTCTCTGTCACTGTCTCCGTCTCTGTCTCAGTCTCTGCCTCTATCTCTGCCTCTGTCTCTGTCTCTGTCTCTGTCTCCGTCCTTTTCTCCGTCTTTGTCTCCTGCCCCTCTGCCTACGACTTTGTCTCCTGCCCCTCTGTCTCTGCCTGTGTCGCCGTCTCTCCATCTGTCTCTGTCTCTGTTTCTTCCTCGGTCTGTGTCTCTGTCTCTGTCTCTGTCTCTGTCTCTGTCTCTGCCTCTGTCTCTGTCTCCGTCTCTGCCCTGTCTCTGTCTCTGTCGCTGCCTCTGCCTCTGTCTCGGTCTTTGTCTCCGTTTCTGTCTCTGTCTCTCTCTCTGTCTCTGTCTCTGTCTCTGGCTCTGCCTGCTTCTCTGTCTCTGTCTCTGTCTCTGTCTCAGTCTCTGTCTCTGTCTCTGTCTCTGTCTCTGTCTCTGTCTCTGTCACTGTCTGTGTCTCTGTCTCTGTCTCTGCCTCTGTCTCAGTCTCTGCGTCTGTCTCGGTCTTTGTCTCCGTCTCTGTCTCTGCCTCTGTCTCTGCCCTGTCTCTGTCTCTGTCTCTGTCTCTGTCTCTGTCTCTGTCTCTGTCTCTGTCTCTATCTCTGTCTTTGTCTCTGCCTCCGCCTCTGTCTCGGTCTTTGTCTCCGTCTCTGTCTCTGTCTCTGTCTCTGCCTCTGTCTCTCTCCCCGTCTCTGTCTAAGCCTCTGTCTCTGCCCTGTCTATGTCTCTGTCGCTGCCTCTGCCTCTGTCTCGGTCTCCGTCTCTGTCTCGGTCTCTGACTCTGTCCCTGTCTCTGATTCTGTTTCTGTCTCCGTCTCTGTCTCTGTCTCTGTCTCTGTCTGTGTCTGTGTCTCTGCCTCTGTCTCGGTCTTTGTCTCCGTCTCTGTCTCTGTCTCTGTCTCTGTCTCTGCCTCTGTCTCTCTCTCCGTCTCTGTCTGTGCCTCTGTCTCTGCCCTGTCTCTGTCTCTGTCGCTGCCTCTGCCTCTGTCTCGGTCTTTGTCTCCGTTTCTGTCTCTGTCTCTGTCTCTGTCTCTGTCACTGTCTCTGTCTCTGTCTCTGTCTCTGTCTCTGTCTCTGTCTCTGTCTCTGTCTCTGTCTCTGTCTCTGTCTCTGTCTCTGTCTCTGTCTCTGTCTCTGTCTCTGTCTCTGTCTCTGTCTCTGTCTCTGTCTCTGTCTCTGTCTCTGTCTCTGTCTCTGTCTCTGTCCCTGTCTCTGTCTCTGTCTGTGTCTCTGCCTCTGTCTCGGTCTTTGTCTCCGTCTCTGTCTCTGTCTCTGTCTCTGCCTCCGTCTCTCTCTCCGTCTCTGTCTGTGCCTCTGTCTCTGCCCTGTCTCTGTCTCTGTCGCTGCCTCTGGCTCTGTCTCTGCCTCTGTCTCCGTCTCTGTCTCTGTCTCTATCTCCGTTTCTATCTCCGTTTCTGTCTCTGTCTCTGTCTCTGTCACTGTCTCTGTCTCTGTCTCTGCCTCTGTCTCTGTCTCTGTCTCTGTCTCCGCCTTTGCCTCTGTCTATGTCTCTGTCTCTGCCTCTGTCTCGGTCTTTGTCTCCGTTTCTGTCTCTGTCTCTGTCTCTGTCTCTGTCTCTGTCTCTGTTTCTGTCTCTGTCTCTGTCTCTGTCTCTGTCTCTGTCTCTGTCTCTATCTCCGTTTCTGTCTCTGTCTCTGTCTCTGTCTCTGTCTCTGTCTCTGTCTCTGTCTCTGTCTCTGTCTCTGTCTCTGTCTCTGTCTCTGTCTCTGTCTCTGTCTCTGTCTCTGTCTCTGTCTCTGTCTCTGTCTCTGTCTCTGCCTCTGTCTCGGTCTTTGTCTCTGTCTCTGTCTCTGTCTCTGGCTCTGTCTCTGCCTCTGTCTCCATCTCTGTCTCTGTCTCTATCTCCGTTTCTATCTCCGTTTCTGTCTCTGTCTCTGTCTCTGTCACTGTCTCTGTCTCTGTCTCTGCCTCTGTCTCTGTCTCTGTCTCTGTCTCCGCCTTTGCCTCTGTCTATGTCTCTGTCTCTGTCTCTGTCTCTGTCTCTGCCTCTGTCTCTGTCTCTGTCTCTGTCTCTGTCTGTACCTCCGTCTCTGTCTCTGTCCCTGTCTCTGTCTCTGTCTCTGTCTCTGCCTCTGTCTCTGCCTCTGTCTCTGTCTCTGTCTCTGTCTCTGTCTCTGTCTCTGTCTCTGTCTCTGTCTCTGTCTCTGCCTCTGTCTCTGCCTCTGTCTCTGCCCTGTCTCTGTCTCTGTCTCTGTCTCTGTCTCTGTCTCTGTCTCTGCCTCTGTCTCTGTCTCTGTCTCTGTCTCTGTCTCTGTCTCTGTCTCTGTCTCTGTCTCTGTCTCTGGTTCTATCTCTGCCTCTGTCTCCGTCTCTGTCTCTGTCTCTGTCTCTGTCTCTGTCTCTGTCTCTGTCTCTGTCTCCGTCTCTGTCTCTGTCTCTGACTCTGTCCCTGTCTCTGTTTCTGTTTCTGTCTCCGTCTCTGTCTCTGTCTCTGTCTCCGTCTCTGTCTCTGTCTGTGTCTCTGCCTCTGTCTCTGTCTTTGTCTCCGTCTCTGTCTCTGTCTGTGCCTCTGCCTCTGTCTCTCTCTCCGTCTCTGCCCTGTCTCTGTCTCTGTCGCTGCCTCTGCCTCTGTCTCGGTCTTTGTCTCCGTTTCTGTCTCTATCTCTGTCTCTGTCACTGTCTCCGTCTCTGTCTCTGTCTCTCTCTCTGACTCTGGCTCTGTCTCTGCCTCTCTCTCCGTCTCTGTCTCTGTCTCTGTCTCTATCTCCGTTCTGTCTCTGTCTCTGTCTCTGTCGCTGCCTCTGCCTCTGTCTCGGTCTTTGTCTCCGTTTCTGTCTCTGTCTCTGTCTCTGTCTCTGTCGCTGTCTCTGTCACTGTCTCCGTCTCTGTCTCTGTCTCAGTCTCTGCCTCTGTCTCTGCCTCTGTCTCTGTCTCTGTCTCTGTCTCCGTCCTTTTCTCCGTCTTTGTCTCCTGCCCCTCTGCCTACGACTTTGTTTCCTGCCCCTCTGTCTCTACCTGTGTCGCCGTCTCTCCATCTGTCTCTGTCTCTGTTTCTTCCTCGGTCTGTGTCTCTGTCTCTGTCTCTGTCTCTGTCTCTGTCTCTGTCTCTGTCTCTGTCTCTGTCTCTCTCTCTGTCTCTGTCTCTGTCTCTGGCTCTGCCTGTTTCTCTGTCTCTGTCTCTGTCTCTGTCTCAGTCTCTGTCTCTGTCTCTGTCTCTGTCACTGTCTCTGTCTCTGTCACTGTCTGTGTCTCTGTCTCTGTCTCTGCCTCTGTCTCAGTCTCTGCGTCTGTCTCGGTCTTTGTCTCCGTCTCTGTCTCTGCCTCTGTCTCTGCCCTGTCTCTGTCTCTGTCTCTGTCTCTGTCTCTGTCTCTGTCTCTATCTCTGTCTCTGTCTCTGCCTCTGCCTCTGTCTCGGTCTTTGTCTCCGTCGCTGTCTCTGTCTCTGTCTCTGCCTCTGTCTCTCTCCCCGTCTCTGTCTCAGCCTCTGTCTCTGCCCTGTCTATGTCTCTGTCGCTGCCTCTGTCTCTGTCTCTGTCTCTGTCTCTGTCTCTGCCTCTGTCTCGGTCTTTGTCTCCGTTTCTGTCTCTGTCTCTGTCTCTGTCTCTGTCTCTGTCACTGTCTCCGTCTCTGTCTCTGTCTCTGACTCTGGCTCCGTCTCTGCCTCTGCCTCCGTCTCTGTCTCTGTCTCTGTCTCTATCTCCGTTTCTGTCTCTGTCTCTGTCTCTGTCTCTGTCTCTGTCTCTGTTTCTGTCTCTGTCTCTGTCTCTGTCTCTGTCTCTGTCTCTGCCTCTGCCTGTGTCTCTGTCCCTGTCCCTCTCCCTGTCCCTGTCGCTGCCTCTGTCTCGGTCTTTGTCTCTGTCTCTGTCTCTGTCTCTGTCTCTGTCTCTCTCTCTGTCTCTGTCTCTGTCTCTGTCTCTGTCTCTGTCTCTGTCTCTGTCTCTGTCTCTGTCTCTGTCTCTGTCTCTGTCTCTGTCTCTGTATCTGCCTTTGTCTCTGCCTCTGTCTCGGTCTTTGTCTCCGTCTCTGTTTCTGTCTCTGTCACTGCCTCAGTCTCAGTCTCTGCCTCTGTCTCTGCCTCTGTCTCTGTCTCTGTCTCTGTCTCCGTCCGTTTCTCCGTCTTTGTCTCCTGCCCCTCTGCCTCCGACCTTGTCTCCTGCCGCTCTGTCTCTGCCTGTGTCTCCGTCTCTCCATCTGTCTCTGTCTCTGTTTCTTCCTCGGTCTGTGTCTCTGTCTCTGCCTCTGTCTCTATCTCTGTCTCTGTCTCTGTCTCTGTCTCTGTCTCTGTCTCTGTCTCTGTCTCTGTCTCTGCCTGTGTCTCTGTCCCTGTCCCTCTCCCTGTCCCTGTCGCTGTCTCTGTCTCTGTCTCTATCTATGCCTCTATCTCTGTATCTGTCTCCGTCTCTGTCTCTGTCTCTGTCTCTACCTCCGTCTCCGTCTCTGTCTCTGTCTCTGTCTCTGTCTCTGTCTCTGCCTCTGTCTCTGCCTCTGTCTCTGTCTCTGTCTCTGTCTCTGTCTCTGTCTCTGTCTCTGTCTCTGTCTCTGCCTCTGTCTCTGCCTCTGTCTCTGCCCTGTCTCTGTCTCTGTCTCTGTCTCTGTCTCTGTCTCTGTCTCTGTCTCTGTCTCTGCCTCTGTCTCTGTCTCTGTCTCTGTCTCTGTCTCTGTCTCTGTCTCTGTCTCTGTCTCTGTCTCTGTCTCTGTCTCTGTCTCTGGTTCTATCTCTGCCTCTGTCTCCGCCTCTGTCTCTGTCTCTGTCTCTGTCTCCGTCTCCGTCTCCGTCTCTGTCTCTGACTCTGTCCCTGTCTCTGTTTCTGTTTCTGTCTCCGTCTCTGTCTCTGTCTCTGTCTCTGTCTGTGTCTCTGCCTCTGTCTCAGTATTTGTCTCCGTCTCTGTCTCTGTCTCTGTCTCTGCCTCTGTCTCTCTCTGCGTCTCTGCCCTGTCTCTGTCTCTGTCGCTGCCTCTGCCTCTGTCTCGGTCTTTGTCTCCGTTTCTGTCTCTATCTCTGTCTCTGTCACTGTCTCCGTCTCTGTCTCTGCCTCTGACTCTGGCTCTGTCTCTGCCTCTCTCTCCGTCTCTGTCTCTGTCTCTGTCTCTATCTCCGTTTTGTCTCTGTCTCTGTCTCTGTCGCTGCCTCTGCCTCTGTCTCGGCCTTTGTCTCCGTTTCTGTCTCTGTCTCTGTCTCTGTCTCTGTCTCTGTCGCTGTCTCTGTCACTGTCTCCGTCTCTGTCTCTGTCTCAGTCTCTGCCTCTGTCTCTGCCTCTGTCTCTGTCTCTGTCTCTGTCTCCGTCCTTTTCTCCGTCTTTGTCTCCTGCCCCTCTGCCTACGACTTTGTCTCCTGCCCCTCTGTCTCTGCCTGTGTCGCCGTCTCTCCATCTGTCTCTGTCTCTGTTTTTTCCTCGGTCTGTGTCTCTGTCTCTGTCTCTGTCTCTGTCTCTGTCTCTGTCTCTGTCTCTGTCTCTCTCTCTGTCTCTGTCTCTGTCTCTCTCTCTGTCTCTGTCTCTGTCTCTGTCTCTGTCTCTGTCTCTGTCTCTGTCTCTGTCTCTGTCTCTGTCTCTGCCTCTGTCTCGGTCTTTGTCTCCGTTTCTGTTTCTGTCTCTGTCTCTGTCTCTGTCTCTGTCACTGTCTCCGTCTCGGTCTCTGTCTCTGACTCTGGCTCCGTCTCTGCCTCTGCCTCCGTCTCTGTCTCTGTCTCTGTCTCTATCTCCGTTTCTGTCTCTGTCTCTGTCTCTGTCTCTGTCTCTGTCTCTGTTTCTGTCTCTGTCTCTGTCTCTGTCTCTGTCTCTGTCTCTGCCTCTGCCTGTGTCTCTGTCCCTGTCCCTCTCCCTGTCTCTGTCGCTGCCTCTGTCTCGGTCTTTGTCTCTGTCTCTGTCTCTGTCTCTGTCTCTGTCTCTGTCTCTCTCTCTGTCTCTGTCTCTGTCTCTGTCTCTGTCTCTGTCTCTGTCTCTGTCTCTGTCTCTGTCTCTGTCTCTGTCTCTGTCTCTGTCTCTGTCTCTGTCTCTGTCTCTGTCTCTGTATCTGCCTTTGTCTCTGCCTCTGTCTCGGTCTTTGTCTCCGTCTCTGTTTCTGTCTCTGTCACTGCCTCAGTCTCAGTCTCTGCCTCTGTCTCTGCCTCTGTCCCTGTCTCTGTCTCTGTCTCCGTCCGTTTCTCCGTCTTTGTCTCCTGCCCCTCTGCCTACGACTTTGTCTCCTGCCCCTCTGTCTCTGCCTGTGTCTCCGTCTCTCCATCTGTCTCTGTCTCTGTTTCTTCCTCGGTCTGTGTCTCTGTCTCTGTCTCTGTCTCTGTCTCTGTCTCTGTCTCTGTCTCTGTCTCTGTCTCTGTCTCTGTCTCTGTCTCTCTCTCTGTCTCTGTCTCTGTCTCTGGCTCTGCCTGTTTCTCTGTCTCTGTCTCTGTCTCTGTCTCTGTCTCTGCCTCTGTCTCTGTCTCTGTCTCTGTCTCTGTCTCTGTCACTGTCTGTGTCTCTGTCTCTGTCTCTGCCTCTGTCTCAGTCTCTGCGTCTGTCTCGGTCTTTGTCTCCGTCTCTGTCTCTGCCTCTGTCTCTGCCCTGTCTGTGTCTCTGTCTCTGTCTCTGTCTCTGTCTCTGTCGCTATCTCTGTCTCTGTCTCTGCCTCTGCCTCTGTCTCGGTCTTTGTCTCCCTCTCTGTCTCGGTCTCTGTCTCTGCCTCTGTCTCTCTCCCTGTCTCTGTCTCAGCCTCTGTCTCTGCCCTGTCACTGTCCCTGTCTCTGTCCCTGTCTCTGTCCCTGTCCCTGTCTCTGTCTCTGTCTCTGTCTCTGTCTCTGTATCTGTCTCTGTCCCTGTCTCTGTCTCTGCCCTGTCTATGTCTCTATCGCTGCCTCTGCCTCTGCCTCGGTCTCCGTCTCTGTCTCGGTCTCTGCCTCTGTCTCTGTCTCTGTCTCTGTCTCTGTCACTGTCTGTGTCTCTGTCTCTGTCTCTGCCTCTGTCTCAGTCTCTGCGTCTGTCTCGGTCTTTGTCTCCGTCTCTGTCTCTGCCTCTGTCTCTGCCCTGTCTGTGTCTCTGTCTCTGTCTCTGTCTCTGTCTCTGTCGCTATCTCTGTCTCTGTCTCTGCCTCTGCCTCTGTCTCGGTCTTTGTCTCCCTCTCTGTCTCGGTCTCTGTCTCTGCCTCTGTCTCTCTCCCTGTCTCTGTCTCAGCCTCTGTCTCTGCCCTGTCACTGTCCCTGTCTCTGTCCCTGTCTCTGTCCCTGTCCCTGTCTCTGTCTCTGTCTCTGTCTCTGTCTCTGTCTCTGTCTCTGTCTCTGTCTCTGTCTCTGTCTCTGTCTCTGTCTCTGTCTCTGTCTCTGTATCTGTCTCTGTCCCTGTCTCTGTCTCTGTCTCTGCCTCTGTCTCTGTCTCTGTCTCTGCCTCTGTCTCTGTCTCTGTCTCTGTCTCTGTCCCTGTCTCTGTCTCTGTCTCTGCCTCTGTCACTCTCCCCGTCTCTGTCTCAGCCTCTGTCTCTGCCCTGTCTATGTCTCTATCGCTGCCTCTGCCTCTGCCTCGGTCTCCGTCTCTGTCTCGGTCTCTGTCTCTGTCTCTGTCTCTGTCTCTGTCTCTGTCACTGTCTGTGTCTCTGACTCTGTCTCTGCCTCTGTCTCAGTCTCTGCGTCTGTCTCGGTCTTTGTCTCCGTCTCTGTCTCTGCCTCTGTCTCTGCCCTGTCTGTGTCTCTGTCTCTGTCTCTGTCTCTGTCTCTGTCGCTATCTCTGTCTCTGTCTCTGCCTCTGTCTCTGTCTCTGTCTCTGTCCCTGTCTCTGTCTCTGTCTCTGCCTCTGTCTCTGTCTCTGTCGATGTCTCTGTATCTGTCCCTGTCTCTATCTCTGTCGCTGTCTCCGTCTCTGTCCCTGTCTCTGTATCTGCCCTGTCACTTTCACTGTCACTGTCGCTCTCCCTGTCCCTGTCTCTGTATCTGTCCCTGCCTCTGTCTCTGTCACTGACACTGTCGCTCTCCCTGTCTCTGTCTCTGTCTCTGTCTCTGTCTCTGTCTCTGTATCTGTCTCTGTCCCTGTCTCTGTCTCTGTCTCTGCCTCTGTCTCTGTCTCTGTCTCTGCCTCTGTCTCTGTCTCTGTCTCTGTCTCTGTCTCAGTCTCTGTCTCTGTCTCTGTCTCTGTCTCTGTCTCTGTCTCTGTCCCTGTCCCTGTCTCTGTCTCTGTTTCTGTCTCTGTCTCTGTCTTCGTCTCTGTCCCTTTCTCTGTCACTGTCTCTGTCTCTGTCTGTGTTTCTGTCCATGTCTCTGTTCCTGTCTCTGTCTCTGTCTCTGTCTCTGTCCCTGTCTCTGTCTCTGTCTCTGTCTCTGTCCGTGTCTCTGTCACTGTCTCTGCCTCTGTCTCTGTCTCTGTCTCTGTCTCTGTCTCTGTCGCTGTCTCTGTATCTGTCCATGTCTCTATCTCTGTCGCTGTCTCCGTCTCTGTCCCTGTCTCTGTATCTGCCCTGTCACTTTCACTGTCACTGTCGCTCTCCCTGTCCCTGTCTCTGTATCTGTCCCTGCCTCTGTCTCTGTCACTGACACTGTCGCTGTCCCTGTCTCTGTCTCTGTCTCTGTCTCTGTCTCTGTCTCTGTATCTGTCTCTGTCCCTGTCTCTGTCTCTGTCTCTGCCTCTGTCTCTGTCTCTGTCTCTGCCTCTGTCTCTGTCTCTGTCTCTGTCTCTGTCTCAGTCTCTGTCTCTGTCTCTGTCTCTGTCTCTGTCTCTGTCTCTGTCCCTGTCCCTGTCTCTGTCTCTGTTTCTGTCTGTGTCTCTGTCTCCGTCTCTGTCCCTGTCCCTGTCCCTGTCCCTGTCTCTGTCTCTGTCTCTGTCTCTGTCTCTGTCTCTGTCTCTGTCTCTGTCTCTGTCTCTGTCTCTGTCTCTGTCTCTGTCTCTGTCTCTATCTCTGTCTCTGTCTCTGTCTCTGTCTCTGTCTCTGTCTCTGTCTCTGTCTCTGTCTCTGTCTCTGTCTCTGTCTCTGTCTCTGTCTCTGTCTCTGTCTCTGTCTCTGTCTCTGTCTCTGTCTCTGTCTCTGTCTCTGTCTTCGTCTCTGTCCCTATCTCTGTCACTGTCTCTGTCTCTGTCTGTGTTTCTGTCCATGTCTCTGTTCCTGTCTCTGTCTCTGTCTCTGTCTCCGTCTCTGTCTCTGTCTCTGTCTCTGTTTCTGTCTCCGTCCCTGTCTCTGTCACTGTCTCTGCCTCTGTCTCTGTCTCTGTCTCTGT
>OX243800.1:17420000-17472500 GCA_945859595.2 Megachile willughbiella
CCTGTCTCTGTATCTGTCTCTGTCACTTTCACTGTCACTGTCGCTCTCCCTGTCCCTGTCTCTGTATCTGTCCCTGCCTCTGTCTCTGTCACTGACACTGTCGCTGTCCCTGTCTCTGTCTCTGTCTCTGTCTCTGCCTCTGTCTCTGTATCTGTCTCTGTCCCTGTCTCTGTCTCTGTCTCTGCCTCTGTCTCTGTCTCTGTCTCTGCCTCTGTCTCTGTCTCTATCTCTGTCTCTGTCTCAGTCTCTGTCTCTGTCTCTGTCTCTGTCTCTGTCTCTGTCCCTGTCTCTGTCACTGTTTCTGTCTCTGTCTCTGTCTCTGTCTCTGTCTCTGTCTCTGTCTCCGTCTCTGTCTCTGTCCCTGTCTCTGTCCCTGTCCCTGTCTCTGTCTCTGTCTCTGTCTCTGTCTCTGTCTCTGTCTCTGTCTCTGTCTCTGTCTCTGTCTCTGTGCCAATGCCGGTGTCTCTGTGTCTGTGTCTCTGTCTCCGTGTCGCCTTCCTCTGTGTCTCTGTCTCTGTCGCCGTCTCTGTCTCTGTCTCTGTCTCTGTATATGTCTCTATCTATGTCTCTGTCTCTGTCTCTGTCTCTGTCTCTGCCACTGTCTCTGTCTCTGTCTCTGTCTCTGTCTGAGCCTCTGCCTCCACCTTAGTCACTGTCCCTCTCACTCTCTCTGTCTCTGTCTCTGTATATGTCTCTGTATCTGTAGCTGTCTCTGTATATGTCTCTGTGTCTGTCGCTGTCTCTGTCTGTGTCTCTGTCTCTGTGTCTGTCCCTGTCTCTGTCTCTGTCACTGTCACTGTCGCTGTCTCTGTCGCTGTCTCTGTCTCTGTCTCTGTCTCTGTCTCTGTCTCTGTCGCTGTCTCAGTCTCTGTCTCTGTCCCTGTCTCTGTCCCTGTCCCTGTCTCTGTCTCTGTCCCTGTCTCTGTCTCTGTCTCTGTCTCTGTCTCTGTCTCTGCCTCTGTCCCTGTCCCTGTCTCTGTCCCTGTCCCTGTCTCTGTCTCTGTCTCTGTCTCTGTCACTGTCTCTGTCCCTGTCTCGGTCTCTGTCTCTGTCTCTGTCCCTGTCTCTGTCTCTGTCTCTGA
Organism: Megachile willughbiella; assembly: GCA_945859595.2. NCBI lineage: Eukaryota > Metazoa > Arthropoda > Insecta > Hymenoptera > Megachilidae > Megachile > Megachile willughbiella. The sequence continues at coordinate 17,421,083 of OX243800.1, forward strand.
CTTTGTCTGTGTCTCGGTATGTGTCTCGGCCTCTGTCACTGTCTCTGTCTCTGTCTCTGTCTATGCCTCAGTGTCTCTGCCTCTGCCTCTGTCTCTGTCTCTGTCTCTGTCTGGGCCTCTGCCTCAACCTTAGTCACTGTCCCTCTCACTCTCTCTGTCTCTGTCTCTGTATATGTCTCTGTATCTGTCGCTGTCTCTGTATCTGTCGCTGTCTCTGTATATGTCTCTGCCTCTGTCTGTGTCTCTGTCTCTGTATCTGTCCCTGTCTCTGTCTCTGTCACTGTCACTGTCACTGTCGCTGTCGCTGTCTCTGTCTCTGCCCCTGTCTCTGTCTCTGTCTCTGTGTCTGTCTCTGTCTCTGTCTCTGTCTCTGTCTCTGTCTCTGTCTCTGTCTCTGTCTCTGTCCCTGTCTCTGTCTCTGTTTCTGTCTCTGTCGCTGTCTCTGTCTCTGTCTCTGTCTCTGTCCCTGTCTCTGTCCCTGTCCCTGTCTCTGTCTCTGTCTCTGTCTCTGTCTCTGTCTCTGTCTCTGTCTCTGTCTCTGTCTCTGTCTCTGTCTCTGTCTCTGTCTCTGTCTCTGTCTCTGTCTCTGTCTCTGTCTCTGTCTCTGTCTCTGTCTCTGTCTTCGTCTCTGTCCCTTTCTCTGTCACTGTCTCTGTCTCTGTCTGTGTTTCTGTCCATGTCTCTGTTCCTGTCTCTGTCTCTGTCTCTGTCCCTGTCTCTGTCTCTGTCTCTGTCTCTGCCTCTGTCTCTGTCTCTGCCTCTGTCTCTGTCTCAGTCTCTGTCTCTGTCTTTGTCTCTGTCTCCGTCTCTGTCCCTGTCTCTGTCTCCGTTTCTGTCTCTGTCTCTGTCTCTGTCTCTGTCTCTGTCTCTGTCTCTGTCTCCGTCTCTGTCTCTGTCCCTGTCTCTGTCCCTGTCCCTGTCTCTGTCTCTGTCTCTGTCTCTGTCTCTGTCTCTGTCTCTGTCTCTGTCTCTGTCTCTGTCTCTGTCTCTGTCTCTGTCTCTGTCTCTGTCTCTGTCTCTGTCTCTGTCTCTGTCTCTGTCTCTGTCTCTGTCTCTGTCTCTGTCTCTGTCTCTGTCCTTGTCTCTATCTCTGTCTATGCCTCATTGTCTCTGCCTCTGCCTCTGTCTCTGTCTCTGTCTCTGTCTGGGCCTCTGCCTCAACCTTAGTCACTGTCCCTCTCACTCTCTCTGTCTCTGTCTCTGTATATGTCTCTGTATCTGTCGCTGTCTCTGTATATGTCTATGTATCTGTCCCTGCCTCTGTCTCTGTCACTGACTCTGTCGCTGTCCCTGTCTCTGTCTCTGTCTCTGTCTCTGTCTCTGTCTCTGTCTCTGTATCTGTCTCTGTCCCTGTCTCTGTCTCTGTCTCTGCCTCTGTCTCTGTCTCTGTCTCTGCCTCTCTCTCTGTCCCTGTCTCTGTCTCTGTCCCTGTCTCTGTCTCTGTCTCTGCCTCTGTCTCTGTCTCTGTCTCTGTCTCTGTCTCTGCCTCTGTCTCTGTCTCTATCTCTGTCTCTGTCTCTGTCTCAGTCTCTGTCTCTGTCTCTGTCTCTGTCTCTGTCTCTGTCCCTGTCTCTGTCTCTGTTTCTGTCTCTGTCTCTGTCTCTGTCTCTGTCTCTGTCTCTGTCCCTGTCTCTGTCCCTGTCCCTGTCTCTGTCTCTGTCTCTGTCTCTGTCTCTGTCTCTGTCTCTGTCTCTGTCTCTGTCTCTGTCTCTGTCTCTGTCTCTGTCTCTGTCTCTGTCTCTGTCTCTGTCTCTGTCCCTGTCTCTGTCACTGTCTCTGCCTCTGTCTCTGTCTCTGTCTCTGTCTCTGTCTCTGTCTCTGTCTCTGTCTCTGTCTCTGTCTCTGTCTCTGTCTCTGTCTCTGTCTCTGTCTCTGTCTCTGTCTCTGTCTCTGTCTCTGTCTCTGTCTCTGTCTCTGTCTCTGTCTCTGTCTCTGTCTCTGTCTCTGTCTCTGTCTCTGTCTCTGTCCTTGTCTCTATCTCTGTCTATGCCTCATTGTCTCTGCCTCTGCCTCTGTCTCTGTCTCTGTCTCTGTCTGGGCCTCTGCCTCAACCTTAGTCACTGTCCCTCTCACTCTCTCTGTCTCTGTCTCTGTATATGTCTCTGTATCTGTCGCTGTCTCTGTATATGTCTATGTATCTGTCCCTGCCTCTGTCTCTGTCACTGACTCTGTCGCTGTCCCTGTCTCTGTCTCTGTCTCTGTCTCTGTCTCTGTCTCTGTCTCTGTATCTGTCTCTGTCCCTGTCTCTGTCTCTGTCTCTGCCTCTGTCTCTGTCTCTGTCTCTGCCTCTCTCTCTGTCCCTGTCTCTGTCTCTGTCCCTGTCTCTGTCTCTGTCTCTGCCTCTGTCTCTGTCTCTGTCTCTGTCTCTGTCTCTGCCTCTGTCTCTGTCTCTATCTCTGTCTCTGTCTCTGTCTCAGTCTCTGTCTCTGTCTCTGTCTCTGTCTCTGTCTCTGTCCCTGTCTCTGTCTCTGTTTCTGTCTCTGTCTCTGTCTCTGTCTCTGTCTCTGTCTCTGTCCCTGTCTCTGTCCCTGTCCCTGTCTCTGTCTCTGTCTCTGTCTCTGTCTCTGTCTCTGTCTCTGTCTCTGTCTCTGTCTCTGTCTCTGTATCTACCCCTGTCTCTATCTCTGTCGCTGTCTCCGTCTCTGTCCCTGTCTCTGTATCTGTCTCTGTCACATTCACTGTCACTGTCGCTCTCCCTGTCCCTGTCTCTGTATCTGTCCCTGCCTCTGTCTCTGTCACTGACACTGTCGCTGTCCCTGTCTCTGTCTCTGTCTCTGTCACTGTCTCTGTCTCTGTCTCTGTCTCTGTATCTGTCTCTGTCCCTGTCTCTGTCTCTGTCTCTGCCTCTGTCTCTGTCTCTGTCTCTGCCTCTGTCTCTGTCTCTGTCTCTGTCTCTGTCTCAGTCTCTGTCTCTGTCTCTGTCTCTGTCTCTGTCTCTGTCCCTGTCTCTGTCTCTGTTTCTGTCTCTGTCTCTGTCTCTGTCTCTGTCTCTGTCTCTGTCCCTGTCTCTGTCCCTGTCCCTGTCTCTGTCTCTGTCTCTGTCTCTGTCTCTGTCTCTGTCTCTGTCTCTGTCTCTGTCTCTGTCTCTGCCTCTGTCTCTGTCTCTGTCTCTGTCTCTGTCTCTGTCTCTGTCTCTGTCTCTGTCTCTGTCTCTGTCTCTGTCTTCGTCTCTGTCCCTTTCTCTGTCACTGTCTCTGTCTCTGTCTGTGTTTCCGTCCATGTCTCTGTTCCTGTCTCTGTCTCTGTCTCTGTCTCTGTCTCTGTCTCTGTCTCTGTCTCTGTCTCTGTCTCGGTCTCTGTCTCTGTCTCTGTCCCTGTCTCTGTCACTGTCTCTGCCTCTGTCTCTGTCTCTGACTCTGCCTCAGTCTCTGCCTCTGTCTCTGTCTCTGTCTCTGTCTCTGTCTCTGTCTCTGTCTCTGTCTCTGTCTCTGTCTCTGTCTCTGTCTCTGTCTCTGTCTCTGTCTCTGTCTCTGTCTCTGTCTCTGTCTCTGTCTCTGTCTCTGTCTCTGTCTCTGTCTCTGTCTCTGTCTCTGTCTCTGTCTCTGTCTCTGTCCTTGTCTCTATCTCTGTCTATGCCTCATTGTCTCTGCCTCTGCCTCTGTCTCTGTCTCTGTCTCTGTCTGGGCCTCTGCCTCAACCTTAGTCACTGTCCCTCTCACTCTCTCTGTCTCTGTCTCTGTATATGTCTCTGTATCTGTCGCTGTCTCTGTATATGTCTATGTATCTGTCCCTGCCTCTGTCTCTGTCACTGACTCTGTCGCTGTCCCTGTCTCTGTCTCTGTCTCTGTCTCTGTCTCTGTCTCTGTCTCTGTATCTGTCTCTGTCCCTGTCTCTGTCTCTGTCTCTGCCTCTGTCTCTGTCTCTGTCTCTGCCTCTCTCTCTGTCCCTGTCTCTGTCTCTGTCCCTGTCTCTGTCTCTGTCTCTGCCTCTGTCTCAGTCTCTGTCTCTGTCTCTGTCTTCGACTCTGTCCCTGTCTCTGTCACTGTCTCTGTCTCTGTCTCTGTCGCTGTCTCTGTATCTGTCCCTGTCTCTATCTCTGTCGCTGTCTCCGTCTCTGTCCCTGTCTCTGTATCTGTCTCTGTCACTTTCACTGTCACTGTCGCTCTCCCTGTCCCTGTCTCTGTATCTGTCCCTGCCTCTGTCTCTGTCACTGACACTGTCGCTGTCCCTGTCTCTGTCTCTGTCTCTGTCTCTGCCTCTGTCTCTGTATCTGTCTCTGTCCCTGTCTCTGTCTCTGTCTCTGCCTCTGTCTCTGTCTCTGTCTCTGCCTCTGTCTCTGTCTCTATCTCTGTCTCTGTCTCAGTCTCTGTCTCTGTCTCTGTCTCTGTCTCTGTCTCTGTCCCTGTCTCTGTCACTGTTTCTGTCTCTGTCTCTGTCTCTGTCTCTGTCTCTGTCTCTGTCTCCGTCTCTGTCTCTGTCCCTGTCTCTGTCCCTGTCCCTGTCTCTGTCTCTGTCTCTGTCTCTGTCTCTGTCTCTGTCTCTGTCTCTGTCTCTGTCTCTGTCTCTGTGCCAATGCCGGTGTCTCTGTGTCTGTGTCTCTGTCTCCGTGTCGCCTTCCTCTGTGTCTCTGTCTCTGTCGCCGTCTCTGTCTCTGTCTCTGTCTCTGTATATGTCTCTATCTATGTCTCTGTCTCTGTCTCTGTCTCTGTCTCTGCCACTGTCTCTGTCTCTGTCTCTGTCTCTGTCTGAGCCTCTGCCTCCACCTTAGTCACTGTCCCTCTCACTCTCTCTGTCTCTGTCTCTGTATATGTCTCTGTATCTGTAGCTGTCTCTGTATATGTCTCTGTGTCTGTCGCTGTCTCTGTCTGTGTCTCTGTCTCTGTGTCTGTCCCTGTCTCTGTCTCTGTCACTGTCACTGTCGCTGTCTCTGTCGCTGTCTCTGTCTCTGTCTCTGTCTCTGTCTCTGTCTCTGTCGCTGTCTCAGTCTCTGTCTCTGTCCCTGTCTCTGTCCCTGTCCCTGTCTCTGTCTCTGTCCCTGTCTCTGTCTCTGTCTCTGTCTCTGTCTCTGTCTCTGCCTCTGTCCCTGTCCCTGTCTCTGTCCCTGTCCCTGTCTCTGTCTCTGTCTCTGTCTCTGTCACTGTCTCTGTCCCTGTCTCGGTCTCTGTCTCTGTCTCTGTCCCTGTCTCTGTCTCTGTCTCTGACTTTGTCTGTGTCTCGGTATGTGTCTCGGCCTCTGTCACTGTCTCTGTCTCTGTCTCTGTCTATGCCTCAGTGTCTCTGCCTCTGCCTCTGTCTCTGTCTCTGTCTCTGTCTGGGCCTCTGCCTCAACCTTAGTCACTGTCCCTCTCACTCTCTCTGTCTCTGTCTCTGTATATGTCTCTGTATCTGTCGCTGTCTCTGTATCTGTCGCTGTCTCTGTATATGTCTCTGCCTCTGTCTGTGTCTCTGTCTCTGTATCTGTCCCTGTCTCTGTCTCTGTCACTGTCACTGTCACTGTCGCTGTCGCTGTCTCTGTCTCTGCCCCTGTCTCTGTCTCTGTCTCTGTGTCTGTCTCTGTCTCTGTCTCTGTCTCTGTCTCTGTCTCTGTCTCTGTCTCTGTCTCTGTCCCTGTCTCTGTCTCTGTTTCTGTCTCTGTCGCTGTCTCTGTCTCTGTCTCTGTCTCTGTCCCTGTCTCTGTCCCTGTCCCTGTCTCTGTCTCTGTCTCTGTCTCTGTCTCTGTCTCTGTCTCTGTCTCTGTCTCTGTCTCTGTCTCTGTCTCTGTCTCTGTCTCTGTCTCTGTCTCTGTCTCTGTCTCTGTCTCTGTCTCTGTCTCTGTCTCTGTCTTCGTCTCTGTCCCTTTCTCTGTCACTGTCTCTGTCTCTGTCTGTGTTTCTGTCCATGTCTCTGTTCCTGTCTCTGTCTCTGTCTCTGTCCCTGTCTCTGTCTCTGTCTCTGTCTCTGCCTCTGTCTCTGTCTCTGCCTCTGTCTCTGTCTCAGTCTCTGTCTCTGTCTTTGTCTCTGTCTCCGTCTCTGTCCCTGTCTCTGTCTCCGTTTCTGTCTCTGTCTCTGTCTCTGTCTCTGTCTCTGTCTCTGTCTCTGTCTCCGTCTCTGTCTCTGTCCCTGTCTCTGTCCCTGTCCCTGTCTCTGTCTCTGTCTCTGTCTCTGTCTCTGTCTCTGTCTCTGTCTCTGTCTCTGTCTCTGTCTCTGTCTCTGTCTCTGTCTCTGTCTCTGTCTCTGTCTCTGTCTCTGTCTCTGTCTCTGTCTCTGTCTCTGTCTCTGTCTCTGTCTCTGTCTCTGTCCTTGTCTCTATCTCTGTCTATGCCTCATTGTCTCTGCCTCTGCCTCTGTCTCTGTCTCTGTCTCTGTCTGGGCCTCTGCCTCAACCTTAGTCACTGTCCCTCTCACTCTCTCTGTCTCTGTCTCTGTATATGTCTCTGTATCTGTCGCTGTCTCTGTATATGTCTATGTATCTGTCCCTGCCTCTGTCTCTGTCACTGACTCTGTCGCTGTCCCTGTCTCTGTCTCTGTCTCTGTCTCTGTCTCTGTCTCTGTCTCTGTATCTGTCTCTGTCCCTGTCTCTGTCTCTGTCTCTGCCTCTGTCTCTGTCTCTGTCTCTGCCTCTCTCTCTGTCCCTGTCTCTGTCTCTGTCCCTGTCTCTGTCTCTGTCTCTGCCTCTGTCTCTGTCTCTGTCTCTGTCTCTGTCTCTGCCTCTGTCTCTGTCTCTATCTCTGTCTCTGTCTCTGTCTCAGTCTCTGTCTCTGTCTCTGTCTCTGTCTCTGTCTCTGTCCCTGTCTCTGTCTCTGTTTCTGTCTCTGTCTCTGTCTCTGTCTCTGTCTCTGTCTCTGTCCCTGTCTCTGTCCCTGTCCCTGTCTCTGTCTCTGTCTCTGTCTCTGTCTCTGTCTCTGTCTCTGTCTCTGTCTCTGTCTCTGTCTCTGTCTCTGTCTCTGTCTCTGTCTCTGTCTCTGTCTCTGTCTCTGTCCCTGTCTCTGTCACTGTCTCTGCCTCTGTCTCTGTCTCTGTCTCTGTCTCTGTCTCTGTCTCTGTCTCTGTCTCTGTCTCTGTCTCTGTCTCTGTCTCTGTCTCTGTCTCTGTCTCTGTCTCTGTCTCTGTCTCTGTCTCTGTCTCTGTCTCTGTCTCTGTCTCTGTCTCTGTCTCTGTCTCTGTCTCTGTCTCTGTCTCTGTCTCTGTCCTTGTCTCTATCTCTGTCTATGCCTCATTGTCTCTGCCTCTGCCTCTGTCTCTGTCTCTGTCTCTGTCTGGGCCTCTGCCTCAACCTTAGTCACTGTCCCTCTCACTCTCTCTGTCTCTGTCTCTGTATATGTCTCTGTATCTGTCGCTGTCTCTGTATATGTCTATGTATCTGTCCCTGCCTCTGTCTCTGTCACTGACTCTGTCGCTGTCCCTGTCTCTGTCTCTGTCTCTGTCTCTGTCTCTGTCTCTGTCTCTGTATCTGTCTCTGTCCCTGTCTCTGTCTCTGTCTCTGCCTCTGTCTCTGTCTCTGTCTCTGCCTCTCTCTCTGTCCCTGTCTCTGTCTCTGTCCCTGTCTCTGTCTCTGTCTCTGCCTCTGTCTCTGTCTCTGTCTCTGTCTCTGTCTCTGCCTCTGTCTCTGTCTCTATCTCTGTCTCTGTCTCTGTCTCAGTCTCTGTCTCTGTCTCTGTCTCTGTCTCTGTCTCTGTCCCTGTCTCTGTCTCTGTTTCTGTCTCTGTCTCTGTCTCTGTCTCTGTCTCTGTCTCTGTCCCTGTCTCTGTCCCTGTCCCTGTCTCTGTCTCTGTCTCTGTCTCTGTCTCTGTCTCTGTCTCTGTCTCTGTCTCTGTCTCTGTCTCTGTATCTACCCCTGTCTCTATCTCTGTCGCTGTCTCCGTCTCTGTCCCTGTCTCTGTATCTGTCTCTGTCACATTCACTGTCACTGTCGCTCTCCCTGTCCCTGTCTCTGTATCTGTCCCTGCCTCTGTCTCTGTCACTGACACTGTCGCTGTCCCTGTCTCTGTCTCTGTCTCTGTCACTGTCTCTGTCTCTGTCTCTGTCTCTGTATCTGTCTCTGTCCCTGTCTCTGTCTCTGTCTCTGCCTCTGTCTCTGTCTCTGTCTCTGCCTCTGTCTCTGTCTCTGTCTCTGTCTCTGTCTCAGTCTCTGTCTCTGTCTCTGTCTCTGTCTCTGTCTCTGTCCCTGTCTCTGTCTCTGTTTCTGTCTCTGTCTCTGTCTCTGTCTCTGTCTCTGTCTCTGTCCCTGTCTCTGTCCCTGTCCCTGTCTCTGTCTCTGTCTCTGTCTCTGTCTCTGTCTCTGTCTCTGTCTCTGTCTCTGTCTCTGTCTCTGCCTCTGTCTCTGTCTCTGTCTCTGTCTCTGTCTCTGTCTCTGTCTCTGTCTCTGTCTCTGTCTCTGTCTCTGTCTTCGTCTCTGTCCCTTTCTCTGTCACTGTCTCTGTCTCTGTCTGTGTTTCCGTCCATGTCTCTGTTCCTGTCTCTGTCTCTGTCTCTGTCTCTGTCTCTGTCTCTGTCTCTGTCTCTGTCTCTGTCTCGGTCTCTGTCTCTGTCTCTGTCCCTGTCTCTGTCACTGTCTCTGCCTCTGTCTCTGTCTCTGACTCTGCCTCAGTCTCTGCCTCTGTCTCTGTCTCTGTCTCTGTCTCTGTCTCTGTCTCTGTCTCTGTCTCTGTCTCTGTCTCTGTCTCTGTCTCTGTCTCTGTCTCTGTCTCTGTCTCTGTCTCTGTCTCTGTCTCTGTCTCTGTCTCTGTCTCTGTCTCTGTCTCTGTCTCTGTCTCTGTCTCTGTCTCTGTCTCTGTCCTTGTCTCTATCTCTGTCTATGCCTCATTGTCTCTGCCTCTGCCTCTGTCTCTGTCTCTGTCTCTGTCTGGGCCTCTGCCTCAACCTTAGTCACTGTCCCTCTCACTCTCTCTGTCTCTGTCTCTGTATATGTCTCTGTATCTGTCGCTGTCTCTGTATATGTCTATGTATCTGTCCCTGCCTCTGTCTCTGTCACTGACTCTGTCGCTGTCCCTGTCTCTGTCTCTGTCTCTGTCTCTGTCTCTGTCTCTGTCTCTGTATCTGTCTCTGTCCCTGTCTCTGTCTCTGTCTCTGCCTCTGTCTCTGTCTCTGTCTCTGCCTCTCTCTCTGTCCCTGTCTCTGTCTCTGTCCCTGTCTCTGTCTCTGTCTCTGCCTCTGTCTCTGTCTCTGTCTCTGTCTCTGTCTCTGCCTCTGTCTCTGTCTCTATCTCTGTCTCTGTCTCTGTCTCAGTCTCTGTCTCTGTCTCTGTCTCTGTCTCTGTCTCTGTCCCTGTCTCTGTCTCTGTTTCTGTCTCTGTCTCTGTCTCTGTCTCTGTCTCTGTCTCTGTCCCTGTCTCTGTCCCTGTCCCTGTCTCTGTCTCTGTCTCTGTCTCTGTCTCTGTCTCTGTCTCTGTCTCTGTCTCTGTCTCTGTCTCTGTATCTACCCCTGTCTCTATCTCTGTCGCTGTCTCCGTCTCTGTCCCTGTCTCTGTATCTGTCTCTGTCACATTCACTGTCACTGTCGCTCTCCCTGTCCCTGTCTCTGTATCTGTCCCTGCCTCTGTCTCTGTCACTGACACTGTCGCTGTCCCTGTCTCTGTCTCTGTCTCTGTCACTGTCTCTGTCTCTGTCTCTGTCTCTGTATCTGTCTCTGTCCCTGTCTCTGTCTCTGTCTCTGCCTCTGTCTCTGTCTCTGTCTCTGCCTCTGTCTCTGTCTCTGTCTCTGTCTCTGTCTCAGTCTCTGTCTCTGTCTCTGTCTCTGTCTCTGTCTCTGTCCCTGTCTCTGTCTCTGTTTCTGTCTCTGTCTCTGTCTCTGTCTCTGTCTCTGTCTCTGTCCCTGTCTCTGTCCCTGTCCCTGTCTCTGTCTCTGTCTCTGTCTCTGTCTCTGTCTCTGTCTCTGTCTCTGTCTCTGTCTCTGTCTCTGCCTCTGTCTCTGTCTCTGTCTCTGTCTCTGTCTCTGTCTCTGTCTCTGTCTCTGTCTCTGTCTCTGTCTCTGTCTTCGTCTCTGTCCCTTTCTCTGTCACTGTCTCTGTCTCTGTCTGTGTTTCCGTCCATGTCTCTGTTCCTGTCTCTGTCTCTGTCTCTGTCTCTGTCTCTGTCTCTGTCTCTGTCTCTGTCTCTGTCTCGGTCTCTGTCTCTGTCTCTGTCCCTGTCTCTGTCACTGTCTCTGCCTCTGTCTCTGTCTCTGACTCTGCCTCAGTCTCTGTCTCTGTCTCTGTCTTCGTCTCTGTCCCTGTCTCTGTCACTGTCTCTGTCTCTGTCTCTGTCTCTGTCGCTGTCTCTGTATCTGTGCCTGTCTCTATCTCTGTCCCTGTCTCTGTCCCTGTCTCTGTCTCTGTCTCTGTCTCTGTCTCTGTCCCTGTCTCTGTCTCTGTCACTGTCACTGTCGCTGTCCCTGTCTCTGTCTCTGTCTCTGTCTCTGTCTCTGTCTCTGTCTCTGTCTCTGTCTCTGTCTCTGTCCCTGTCTCTGTCTCTGTCTCTGTCTCTACCTCTGTCTCTGTCTCTGCCTCTGTCTCTGTCTCAGTCTCTGTCTCTGTCTCTGTCTCTGTCTCCGTCTCTGTCCCTGTCTCTGTCTCCGTTTCTGTCTCTGTCTCTGTCTCTGTCTCTGTCTCTGTCTCTGTCTCTGTCTCTGTCTCTGTCTCTGTCTCTGTCTCTGTCTCTGTCTCTGTCTCTGTCTCTGTCTCTGTCCCTGTCTCTGTCCCTGTCTCTGTCTCTGTCTCTGCCTCTGTCTCTGTCTCTGTCGCTGTCCCTGTCTCTGTCTCTGTCTCTGTCTCTGTCTCTGTCTCTGTCTCTGTCTCTGTCTCTGTCTCTGTCTCTGTCCCTGTCTCTGTCTCTGTCTCTGTCTCTACCTCTGTCTCTGTCTCTGCCTCTGTCTCTGTCTCAGTCTCTGTCTCTGTCTCTGTCTCTGTCTCCGTCTCTGTCCCTGTCTCTGTCTCCGTTTCTGTCTCTGTCTCTGTCTCTGTCTCTGTCTCTGTCTCTGTCTCTGTCTCTGACTCTGTCTCTGTCTCTGTCTCTGTCTCCGTCTATGTACCTGTTTGTGTCTCTGTCCCTGTCTCTGTCGCTGTCTCTGTCTCTGTCCCTGTCCCTGTCTCTATCTCTGTCGCTGTCTCCGTCTCTGTCCCTGTCTCTGTATCTGACCCTGCCTCCGTCCCTGTCTCTGTCTCTGTCTCTGCCTCCGTCTCTGTCTCTGTCTCTGTCCCTGTCTCTGTCTCTGACCCTGCCTCTGTCTCTGTGTCTGTCTCAGTCTATGTATCTGTTTGCGTCTCTGTCCCTGTGTCTGTCGCTGTCTCTGTCTCTGTCCCTGTCTCTATCTCTGTCGCTGTCTCTGTCTCTGTCCCTGTCTCTATCTCTGTCGCTGTCTCCGTCTCTGTCCCTGTCTCTGTATCTGTCCCTGTCTCTGTCTCTGTCACTGTCTCTGTCTCTGTCTCTGCCTCTGCCTCTGTCTCTGTCTCTGTCTCTGTATCTGTCTCTGTCTCTGTCTCTGTCGCCGCCTCTGCCTCTGTCCCTTGTCTCTGTCCCTGTATCTGTGTCTATGTCTCTGTGTCTTTGCCGGTGTCTCTGTGTCTGTGTCTCTGTCTCCGTGACGCCTTCCTCTGTGGCTCTGTCTCTGTCTCCGTCTCTGTTTCTGTCTCTGTCTTTGTCTCTGTCTCTATCTCTGTCTCTCTCTCTCTGTTTGTGTCCCCGTCTCTGTCTCTGTCTCTCTCTCTGTCTCTGTCTCTGTCTCTGTATCTGTCTCTGTCTCTGCGTCTGTCTCTGCCTCTGTCTCTGTCTCTGTCTCTGTCTCTGTCTCTGTCCCTGTCTCTGTCTCTGTCTCTGTCTCTGTCTCTGTCTCAGTCTCTGTCTCTGTCTCTGTCTGTGTCTCTGCCTCTGTCTCTGTCTCTGTCTCTGTGTCTGTCCCTGTCCCTGTATCTGTCTCTGTCTCTGTCTCCGTCTCTGTCTCTGTCTCTGTCTCTGTCTCAGTCTCCGTCTCTGTCCCTGTCTCTGTATCTGTCCCTGCCTCTGTCTCTGTCACTGTCACTGTCGCTGGCCCTGTCTCTGTCTCTGTCTATGTCTCTGTCTCTGTCTCTGTCTCTGTCTCTGTCTCTGTCTCTGTCTCTGTCTCTGTCTCTGTCTCTGTCTCTGTCTCTGTCTCTGTCTCTGTCTGTGTCTCTGTCTCTCTCTCTCTGTTTGTGTCCCCGTCTCTGTCTCTGTCTCTCTCTCTGTCTCTGTCTCTGTCTCTGTCTCTGTATCTGTCTCTGTCTCTGCCTCTGTATCTGCCTCTGTCTCTGTCTCTGTCTCTGTCTCTGTCTCTGTCTCTGTCTCTGTCTCTGTCTCTGTCCCTGTCTGTGTATCTGTCTCTGTCACTTTCACTGTCACTGTCGCTGTCCCTGTCTCTGTGTCTGTCTCTGTCTCTGTCTCTGTCTCTGTCTCTGTCTCTGTCTCTGTCTCTGTCTCTGTATCTGTCTCTGTCACTTTCACTGTCACTGTCGCTGTCCCTGTCTCTGTGTCTGTCTCTGTCTCTGTCTCTGTCTCTGTCTCTGTCTCTGTCTCTGTCTCTGTCTCTGGCTCTGTCCCTGTCTCTGTCTCTGCCTCTGTCTCTGTCTCTGTCTCTGTCTCAGTCTCTGTCTCTGTCTCTGTCTCTGTCTCTGCCTCTGTCTCTGTCTCTGTCTCTGTGTCTGTCCCTGTCCCTGTATCTGTCTCTGTCTCTGTCTCCGTCTCTGTCTCTGTCTCTGTCTCTGTCTCAGTCTCCGTCTCTGTCCCTGTCTCTGTATCTGTCCCTGCCTCTGTCTCTGTCACTGTCACTGTCGCTGGCCCTGTCTCTGTCTCTGTCTATGTCTCTGTCTCTGTCTCTGTCTCTGTCTCTGTCTCTGTCTGTGTCTCTGTCTCTGTCTCTGTCTCTGTCTCTGCTGTCTCTGTCTCTGTTTCTGCCTCTGTCTCTGTCTCTGTCTCTGTCTCTGTCTCTGTCTCTGTCTCTGTCTCTGTCTCTGTCTCTGTCTCTGTCTCTGTCTCTGTCTCTGTCTCTGTCTCTGTCTCTGTCCCTGTCTCTGTCCCTGTCTCTGTCTCTGTCTCTGTCTCTGCCTCTGTCTCTGTCTCTGCCTCTGTCTCTGTCTCTGTCTCTGTCTCTGTCACTGTCACTGTCGCTGTCCCTGTCTCTGTCTCTGTCTCTGTCTCTGTCTCTGTCTCTGTCTCTGTCTCTGTCTCTGTCTCTGTCTCTGTCTCTGTCTCTGTCTCTGTCTCTGTCTCTGTCCCTGTCTCTGTCTCTGTCTCTGTCTCTGTCTCCGTCTCCGTCTCTGTCTCTGTCTCTGTCTCTGTCTCTCTCTCTCTGTTTGTGTCCCCGTCTCTGTCTCTGTCTCTCTCTCTGTCTCTGTCTCTGTCTCTGTCTCTGTATCTGTCTCTGTCTCTGCCTCTGTCTCTGCCTCTGTCTCTGTCTCTGTCTCTGTCTCTGTCTCTGTCTCTGTCTCTGTCTCTGTCCCTGTCTCTGTATCTGTCTCTGTCACTTTCACTGTCACTGTCGCTGTCCCTGTCTCTGTGTCTGTCTCTGTCTCTGTCTCTGCCTCTGTCTCTGTCTCTGCCTCTGTCTCTGTCTCTGTCTCTGTCTCTGTCACTGTCACTGTCGCTGTCCCTGTCTCTGTCTCTGTCTCTGTCTCTGTCTCTGTCTCTGTCTCTGTCTCTGTCTCTGTCTCTGTCTCTGTCTCTGTCTCTGTCTCTGTCTCTGTCTCTGTCTCTGTCCCTGTCTCTGTCTCTGTCTCTGTCTCTGTCTCTGTCTCCGTCTCTGTCTCTGTCTCTGTCTCTGTCTCTGTCTCTCTCTCTCTGTTTGTGTCCCCGTCTCTGTCTCTGTCTCTCTCTCTGTCTCTGTCTCTGCCTCTGTCTCTGCCTCTGTCTCTGTCTCTGTCTCTGTCTCTGTCTCTGTCTCTCTCTCTGTCTCTGTCTCTGTCTCTGTATCTGTCTCTGTCTCTGTCTCTGTCTCTGTCTCTGTCCCTGCCTCTGTCTCTGTCTCTGACTCTGCCTCTGTCTCTGTGTCTGTCTCATTCTATGTATCTGTTTGTGTCTCTGTCCCTGTGTCTGTCGCTGTCTCCGTCTCTGCCCCTGTCTCTGTATCTGTCCCTGTCTCTGTCTCTGTCACTGTCACTGTCACTGTCTCTGTCTCTCTCTCTGCCCCTGTCTCTGTCGCTGTCTCTGTCTCTGTCTCTGTCTCTGACTCCGTCTCTATCTCTGCCTCTGCCTCTGCCTCTGTCTCTGTCTCTGTCTCTGCGTCTGTCTCTGTCTCTGTCTCTGTGTCTCTCTCTGTCTCTGTCTTTGTCTCTGTCTCTGTCTCTGTCTCTGTCTCTGTCTCTGTCTCTGTCTCCGTCTCTGCCTCTGTCTCTGTCTCTGTCTCTGTGTCTGTCCCTGTCGCTGTGTCTCTGTCGCTGTCTCTGCCTCTGTCTCTGTCTCTGTCTCTGTCTCTGTCTCTGTCTCTGTCTCTGTCTCTGTCTCTGCATCTGTCTCTGTCTCTGTCTCTGTCTCTGTCCCTTGTCTCTGTATCTGTCTATGTCTCAGTGTCTCTGCCTCTGCCTCTGTCTCTGTCAGTGTCTCTGACTCCGTCTCTGTCTCTGCCTCTGTATATGTCTCTGTCTCTGTTCCTGTCTCTATCTTTGTCCCTGTCTCTGTCTCTGTCACTGTCTCTGTCTCTGTCTCTGCCTCTGCCTCTGCCTCTGTCTCTGTCTCTGTCTCTGTCTCTGTCGCCGCCTCTGCCTCTGTCCCTTGTCTCTGTCCCTGTATCTGTGTCTATGGCTCTGTGTCTTTGCCGGTGTCTCTGTGTCTGTGTCTCTGTCTCCGTGTTGCCTTCCTCTGTGGCTCTGTCTCTGTCTCCGTCTCTGTCTCTGACTCTGTCTCTGTCTCTGTCTCTGTCTCTGTCTCTGTCTCTGTCTCTGTCTCTGTCTCTGTCTCTGTCTCTGTGTCTGTCTCTGTCTCTGTCGCTGTCTCTGTATCTGTCCCTGTCTCTATTTCTGTCGCTGTCTCCGTCTCTGTCCCTGTATCTGTATCTGTCTCTGTATCTGTCTCTGTCTCTGTCTCTGTCTCTCTATATGTCTATGTATCTGTCCCTGCCTCTGTCTCTGTCACTGACACTGTCGCTGTCCCTGTCTCTGTCTCTGTCTCTGTCTCTGTCTCTGTCTCTGTATCTGTCTCTGTCCCTGTCTCTGTCTCTGTCTCTGCCTCTGTCTCTGTCTCTGTCTCTGCCTCTGTCCCTGTCCCTGTCTCTATCTCTGTCGCTGTCTCCGTCTCTGTACCTGTCTCTGTATCTGTCCCTGCCTCTGTCTCTGTCACTGTCACTGTCGTTGTCCCTGTCTCTGTCTCTGTCCCTGTCTATGTCTCAGTGTCTCTGCCTCTGCCTCTGTCTCTGTCTCTGTCTCTGTCTCTGTCTCTGTCTCTGTCTCTGTCTCTGTCTCTGTCTCTGTCTCTGTCTCGGTCTCTGTCTCTGTCTCTGTCTCTGTCTCTGTCTCTGTCTCTGTCTCTGTCTCTGTCTCTGTCTCTGCCTCAGTCTCTGTCTCTGTCTCTGTCTCTGTCTCTGTCTCTGTCTCTGTCTCTGACTCTGTCTCTGTCTTTGTCTCTGCCTCTGTCTCTGTCTTTGTCTATGCCTCGATCTCGGTCTCTGTCTCTGCCGCTGTCTCGGACTCTGTCTCAACCTTAGTCTCTGTCCCGCTAACTCTCTCTGTCTCTGCCTCTGTCACCGTCTCTGCCTCTGTCTCTGTCTCTGTCTCTGTGTCTGTCCCTGTCGCTGTGTCTCTGTCGCTGTCTCTGCCTCTGTCTCTGTCTCTGTCTCTGTCTCTGTCTCTGTCTCTGTCTCTGTCTCTGTCTCTGCATCTGTCTCTGTCTCTGTCTCTGTCTCTGTCGCCGCCTCTGCCTCTGTCCCTTGTCTCTGTCTCTGTCTATGTCTCAGTGTCTCTGCCTCTGCCTCTGTCTCTGTCGGTGTCTCTGACTCCGTCTCTGTCTCTGCCTCTGTATATGTCTCTGTCTCTGTTCCTGTCTCTATCTTTGTCCCTGTCTCTGTCTCTGTCTCTGTCTCTGTCTCGGTCTCTGTCTCTGTCTCTGTCTCTGTCTCTGTCTCTGTCTCTGTCTCTGTCTCTGTCTCTGTCTCTGTCTCTGTCTCTGTCTCTGTCTCTGTCTCTGTCTCTGTCTCTGTCTCTGTCTCTGTCTCTGTCTCTGTCTCTGTCTCTGTCTCTGACTCTGTCTCTGTCTCTGTCTCTGTCTCCGTCTATGTACCTGTTTGTGTCTCTGTCCCTGTCTCTGTCGCTGTCTCTGTCTCTGTCCCTGTCCCTGTCTCTATCTCTGTCGCTGCCTCCATCTCTGTCTCTGTCCCTGTCTCTGTCTCTGTCTCTGTCTCTGTCTCTGTCTCTGTCTCTGTCTCTGTCTCTGTCTCTGTGTCTGTCTCTGTCTCTGTCTCTGTCTCTGTCTCTGTCTCTGTCTCTGTCTCTGTCTCTGTCTCTGTCTCTGTCTCTGTCTCTGTCTCTGTCTCTGTCTCTGTCTCTGTCTCTGCCTCTGTCTCTGCATCTGTCTTTGTCTCTGCCTCTGTCTCTGTCTTTGTCTATGCCTCGGTCTCGGTCTCTGTCTCTGCCGCTGTCTCGGACTCTGTCTCAACTTTAGTCTCTGTCCCGCTAACTCTCTCTGTCTCTGCCTCTGTCACCGTCTCTGCCTCTGTCTCTGTCTCTGTCTCTGTCTCTGTCCCTGTCGCTGTGTCTCTGTCGCTGTCTCTGCCACTGTCTCTGTCTCTGTCTCTGTCTCTGTCTCTGTCTCTGTCTCTGCATCTGTCTCTGTCTCTGTCTCTGTCGCCGCCTCTGCCTCTGTCCCTTGTCTCTGTCTCTGTCCATGTCTCAGTGTCTCTGCCTCTGCCTCTGTCTCTGTCACTGTCTCTGACTCCGTCTCTGTCTCTGCCTCTGTATATGTCTCTGTCTCTCTCTCTCTCTGTTTGTGTCCCCGTCTCTGTTTCTGTCTCTCTCTCTCTGTCTCTGTCTCTGTCTCTGCCTCTGTCTCTGCCTCTGTCTCTGTCTCTGTCTCTGTCTCTGTCTCTGTCTCTGCCTCAGTCTCTGTCTCTGTCTCTGTCTCTGTCTCTGTCTCTGTCTCTGTCTCTGTCTCTGACTCTGTCTCTGTCTCGGTATGTGTCTCGGCCTCTGTCACTGTCTCTGTCTCTGTCCCTGTCTATGTCGCAGTGTCTCTGCCTCTGCCTCTGTCTCTGTCTCTGTCTCTGTCTCTGTCTCTGTCTCTGTCTCTGTCTCTGTCTCTGTCTCTGTCTCTGTCCCTGTGTATGTCTCAGTGTCTCTGTCTCTGTCTCTGCCTCTGTCTCTGCCTCTGTCTTTGTCTCTGCCTCTGTCTCTGTCTTTGTCTATGCCTCGGTCTCGGTCTCTGTCTCTGCCGCTGTCTCGGACTCTGTCTCAACCTTAGTCTCTGTCCCGCTAACTCTCTCTGTCTCTGCCTCTGTCACCGTCTCCGCCTCTGTCTCTGTCTCTGTCTCTGTCTCTGTCCCTGTCGCTGTGTCTCTGTCGCTGTCTCTGCCTCTGTCTCTGTCTCTGTCTCTGTCTCTGTCTCTGTCTCTGCATCTGTCTCTGTCTCTGTCTCTGTCGCCGCCTCTGTCACTGTCTCTGTCTCTGTCCCTGTCTATGTCTCAGTGTCTCTGCCTCTGCCTCTGTCTCTGTCTCTGTCTCTGTCTCTGTCTCTGTCTCTGTCTCTGTCTCTGTCTCTGTCTCTGTCTCTGTCTCTGTCTCTGTCTCTGTCTCTGTCTCTGTCTCTGTCTCTGTCTCTGTCTCTGTCTCTGTCTCTGTCTCTGTCTCTGCCTCTGTCTCTGTCTCTGTCTCTGTCGCTGTCCCTGTCTCTGTCTCTGTCTCTGTCTCTGTCTCTGTCTCTGTCTCTGTCTCTGTCTCTGTCTTCGTCTCTGTCCCTTTCTCTGTCACTGTCTCCGTCTCTGTCTCTGTCTCTGTCCCTGTCCCTGTCTCTGTTTCTGTCTCTGTTTCTGTCTCTGTCTCTGTCTCTGTCTCTGTCTCTGTCTCTGTCTCTGTCCCTGTCTCTGTCCCTGTCCCTGTCTCTGTCTCTGTCTCTGTCTCTGTCTCTGTCTCTGTCTCTGTCTCTGTCTCTGTCTCTGTCTCTGTCTCTGTCTCTGTCTCTGTCCCTGTCTCTGTCTCTGTTTCTGTCTCTGTCTCTGTCTCTGTCTCTGTCTCTGTCTCTGTCCCTGTCCCTGTCTCTGTTTCTGTCTCTGTTTCTGCCTCTGTCTCTGTCTCTGTCTCTGTCTCTGTCTCTGTCTCTGTCTCTGTCTCTGTCCCTGTCTCTGTATCTGTCTCTGTCACTTTCACTGTCACTGTCGCTGTCCCTGTCTCTGTGTCTGTCACTGTCTCTGTCTCTGCCTCTGTCTCTGTCTCTGCCTCTGTCTCTGTCTCTGTCTCTGTCTCTGTCACTGTCACTGTCGCTGTCCCTGTCTCTGTCTCTGTCTCTGTCTCTGTCTCTGTCTCTGTCTCTGTCTCTGTCTCTGTCTCTGTCTCTGTCTCTGTCTCTGTCTCTGTCTCTGTCCCTGTCTCTGTCTCTGTCTCTGTCTCTGTCTCCGTCTCTGTCTCTGTCTCTGTCTCTGTCTCTGTCTCTCTCTCTCTGTTTGTGTCCCCGTCTCTGTCTCTGTCTCTCTCTCTGTCTCTGTCTCTGCCTCTGTCTCTGCCTCTGTCTCTGTCTCTGTCTCTGTCTCTGTCTCTGTCTCTCTCTCTGTCTCTGTCTCTGTCTCTGTATCTGTCTCTGTCTCTGTCTCTGTCTCTGTCTCTGTCCCTGCCTCTGTCTCTGTCTCTGACTCTGCCTCTGTCTCTGTGTCTGTCTCATTCTATGTATCTGTTTGTGTCTCTGTCCCTGTGTCTGTCGCTGTCTCCGTCTCTGCCCCTGTCTCTGTATCTGTCCCTGTCTCTGTCTCTGTCACTGTCACTGTCACTGTCTCTGTCTCTCTCTCTGCCCCTGTCTCTGTCGCTGTCTCTGTCTCTGTCTCTGTCTCTGACTCCGTCTCTATCTCTGCCTCTGCCTCTGCCTCTGTCTCTGTCTCTGTCTCTGCGTCTGTCTCTGTCTCTGTCTCTGTGTCTCTCTCTGTCTCTGTCTTTGTCTCTGTCTCTGTCTCTGTCTCTGTCTCTGTCTCTGTCTCTGTCTCCGTCTCTGCCTCTGTCTCTGTCTCTGTCTCTGTGTCTGTCCCTGTCGCTGTGTCTCTGTCGCTGTCTCTGCCTCTGTCTCTGTCTCTGTCTCTGTCTCTGTCTCTGTCTCTGTCTCTGTCTCTGCATCTGTCTCTGTCTCTGTCTCTGTCTCTGTCCCTTGTCTCTGTCTCTGTCTATGTCTCAGTGTCTCTGCCTCTGCCTCTGTCTCTGTCAGTGTCTCTGACTCCGTCTCTGTCTCTGCCTCTGTATATGTCTCTGTCTCTGTTCCTGTCTCTATCTTTGTCCCTGTCTCTGTCTCTGTCACTGTCTCTGTCTCTGTCTCTGCCTCTGCCTCTGCCTCTGTCTCTGTCTCTGTCTCTGTCTCTGTCGCCGCCTCTGCCTCTGTCCCTTGTCTCTGTCCCTGTATCTGTGTCTATGGCTCTGTGTCTTTGCCGGTGTCTCTGTGTCTGTGTCTCTGTCTCCGTGTTGCCTTCCTCTGTGGCTCTGTCTCTGTCTCCGTCTCTGTCTCTGACTCTGTCTCTGTCTCTGTCTCTGTCTCTGTCTCTGTCTCTGTCTCTGTCTCTGTGTCTGTCTCTGTCTCTGTCGCTGTCTCTGTATCTGTCCCTGTCTCTATTTCTGTCGCTGTCTCCGTCTCTGTCCCTGTATCTGTATCTGTCTCTGTATCTGTCTCTGTCTCTGTCTCTGTCTCTGTATATGTCTATGTATCTGTCCCTGCCTCTGTCTCTGTCACTGACACTGTCGCTGTCCCTGTCTCTGTCTCTGTCTCTGTCTCTGTCTCTGTCTCTGTATCTGTCTCTGTCCCTGTCTCTGTCTCTGTCTCTGCCTCTGTCTCTGTCTCTGTCTCTGCCTCTGTCCCTGTCCCTGTCTCTATCTCTGTCGCTGTCTCCGTCTCTGTCCCTGTCTCTGTATCTGTCCCTGCCTCTGTCTCTGTCACTGTCACTGTCGTTGTCCCTGTCTCTGTCTCTGTCCCTGTCTATGTCTCAGTGTCTCTGCCTCTGCCTCTGTCTCTGTCTCTGTCTCTGTCTCTGTCTCTGTCTCTGTCTCTGTCTCTGTCTCTGTCTCTGTCTCTGTCTCGGTCTCTGTCTCTGTCTCTGTCTCTGTCTCTGTCTCTGTCTCTGTCTCTGTCTCTGTCTCTGTCTCTGTCTCTGCCTCAGTCTCTGTCTCTGTCTCTGTCTCTGTCTCTGTCTCTGTCTCTGACTCTGTCTCTGTCTTTGTCTCTGCCTCTGTCTCTGTCTTTGTCTATGCCTCGATCTCGGTCTCTGTCTCTGCCGCTGTCTCGGACTCTGTCTCAACCTTAGTCTCTGTCCCGCTAACTCTCTCTGTCTCTGCCTCTGTCACCGTCTCTGCCTCTGTCTCTGTCTCTGTCTCTGTGTCTGTCCCTGTCGCTGTGTCTCTGTCGCTGTCTCTGCCTCTGTCTCTGTCTCTGTCTCTGTCTCTGTCTCTGTCTCTGTCTCTGTCTCTGCATCTGTCTCTGTCTCTGTCTCTGTCTCTGTCGCCGCCTCTGCCTCTGTCTCTGTCTCTGTCTCTGTCTCTGTCTCTGTCTCTGTCTCTGTCTCTGTCTCTGTCTCTGTCTCTGTCTCTGTCTCTGTCTCTGTCTCTGTCTCTGTCTCTGTCTCTGTCTCTGTCTCTGTCTCTGTCTCTGCCTCTGTCTCTGTCTCTGTCTCTGTCGCTGTCCCTGTCTCTGTCTCTGTCTCTGTCCCTGTCTCTGTCTCTGTCTCTGTCTCTGTCTCTGTCTTCGTCTCTGTCCCTTTCTCTGTCACTGTCTCCGTCTCTGTCTGTGTTTCTGTCCATGTCTCTGTTCCTGTCTCTGTCTCTGTCTCTGTCTCTGTCTCTGTCTCTGTCTCTGTCTCTGTCTTCGTCTCTGTCCCTTTCTCTGTCACTGTCTCTGTCTCTGCCTCTGTCTCTGTCTCTGTCTCTGTCTCTGTCTCAGTCTCTGTCTCTGTCTCTGTCTCTGTCTCTGTCTCTGTCTCTGTCTCTGTCCCTGTATCTGTCTCTGTTTCTGTCTCTGTCTCTGTCTCTGCCTCTGTCTCTGTCTCTGTCCCTGTCTCTGTCCCTGTCCCTGTCTCTGTCTCTGTCTCTGTCTCTGTCTCTGTCTCTGTCTCTGTCTCTGTCTTCGTCTCTGTCCCTTTCTCTGTCACTGTCTCTGTTTCTGTCTCTGTCTCTGTCTCTGCCTCTGTCTCTGTCTCTGTCTCTGTCTCTGTCTCAGTCTCTGTCTCTGTCTCTGTCTCTGTCTCTGTCTCTGTCTCTGTCTCTGTCTCTGTCTCTGTCTCTGTCTCTGTCTCTGTCTCTGTCTCTGTCTCTGTCTTCGTCTCTGTCCCTTTCTCTGTCACTGTCTCTGTTTCTGTCTCTGTCTCTGTCTCTGCCTCTGTCTCTGTCTCTGTCTCTGTCTCTGTCTCAGTCTCTGTCTCTGTCTCTGTCTCTGTCTCTGTCTCTGTCTCTGTCCCTGTCTCTGTCTCTGTTTCTGTCTCTGTCTCTGTCTCTGTCTCTGTCTCTGTCTCTGTCCCTGTCCCTGTCTCTGTTTCTGTCTCTGTTTCTGTCTCTGTCTCTGTCTCTGTCTCTGTCTCTGTCTCTGTCTCTGTCCCTGTCTCTGTCCCTGTCCCTGTCTCTGTCTCTGTCTCTGTCTCTGTCTCTGTCTCTGTCTCTGTCTCTGTCTCTGTCTCTGTCTCTGTCTCTGTCTCTGTCTCTGTCTCTGTCTCTGTCTCTGTCTCTGTCTTCGTCTCTGTCCCTTTCTCTGTCACTGTCTCTGTCTCTGTCTGTGTTTCTGTCCATGTCTCTGTTCCTGTCTCTGTCTCAGTCTCTGTCTCTGTCTCTGTCTCTGTCTCTGTCCCTGTCTCTGTCTCTGTCACTGTCACTGTCGCTGTCCCTGTCTCTGTCTCTGTCTCTGTCTCTGTCTCTGTCTCTGTCTCTGTCTCTGTCTCTGTCTCTGTCTCTGTCTCTGTCTCTGTCTCTGTCCCTGTCTCTGTCTCTGTCTCTGTCTCTACCTCTGTCTCTGTCTCTGCCTCTGTCTCTGTCTCAGTCTCTGTCTCTGTCTCTGTCTCTGTCTCCGTCTCTGTCCCTGTCTCTGTCTCCGTTTCTGTCTCTGTCTCTGTCTCTGTCTCTGTCTCTGTCTCTGTCTCTGTCTCTGTCTCTGTCTCTGTCTCTGTCTCTGTCTCTGTCTCTGTCTCTGTCCCTGTCTCTGTCCCTGTCTCTGTCTCTGTCTCTGCCTCTGTCTCTGTCTCTGTCTCTGTCGCTGTCCCTGTCTCTGTCTCTGTCTCTGTCTCTGTCTCTGTCTCTGTCTCTGTCTCTGTCTCTGTCTCTGTCTCTGTCTCTGTCTCTGTCTCTGTCTCTGTCTCTGTCTCTGTCCCTGTCTCTGTCTCTGTCTCTGTCTCTACCTCTGTCTCTGTCTCTGCCTCTGTCTCTGTCTCAGTCTCTGTCTCTGTCTCTGTCTCTGTCTCCGTCTCTGTCCCTGTCTCTGTCTCCGTTTCTGTCTCTGTCTCTGTCTCTGTCTCTGTCTCTGTCTCTGTCTCTGTCTCTGTCTCTGTCTCTGTCCCTGTCTCTGTCCCTGTCCCTGTCTCTGTCTCTGTCTCTGTCCCTGTCTCTGTATCTGTCCCTGCCTCTGTCTCTGTCACTGTCACTGTCGCTGGCCCTGTCTCTGTCTCTGTCTCTGTCTCTGTCTCTGTCTCTGTCTCTGTCTCTGTCTCTGTCTCTGTCTCTGTCTCTGTCTCTGTCTCTGTCTCTGTCTCTGTCCCTGTCTCTGTCCCTGTCTCCGTCTCTGTCTCTGTCTCTGCCTCTGTCTCTGTCTCTGCCTCAGTCTCTGTCTCTGTCTCTGTCTCTGTCACTGTCCCTGTCCCTGTCTCTATCTCTGTCGCTGTCTCCGTCTCTGTCTCTGTCTCTGTCTCTGTCTCTGTCTCTGTCTCTGTCTCTGTCTCTGTCTCTGTCTCTGTCTCTGTGTCTGTCTCTGTCTCTGTCTCTGTCTCTGTCTCTGTCTCTGTCTCTGTCTCTGTCTCTGTCTCTGTCTCTGTCTCTGTCTCTGTCTCTGTCTCTGTCTCTGCCTCTGTCTCTGCCTCTGTCTTTGTCTCTGCCTCTGTCTCTGTCTTTGTCTATGCCTCGGTCTCGGTCTCTGTCTCTGCCGCTGTCTCGGACTCTGTCTCAACTTTAGTCTCTGTCCCGCTAACTCTCTCTGTCTCTGCCTCTGTCACCGTCTCTGCCTCTGTCTCTGTCTCTGTCTCTGTCTCTGTCCCTGTCGCTGTGTCTCTGTCGCTGTCTCTGCCACTGTCTCTGTCTCTGTCTCTGTCTCTGTCTCTGTCTCTGTCTCTGTCTCTGCATCTGTCTCTGTCTCTGTCTCTGTCGCCACCTCTGCCTCTGTCCCTTGTCTCTGTCTCTGTCCATGTCTCAGTGTCTCTGCCTCTGCCTCTGTCTCTGTCACTGTCTCTGACTCCGTCTCTGTCTCTGCCTCTGTATATGTCTCTGTCTCTCTCTCTCTCTGTTTGTGTCCCCGTCTCTGTTTCTGTCTCTCTCTCTCTGTCTCTGTCTCTGTCTCTGCCTCTGTCTCTGCCTCTGTCTCTGTCTCTGTCTCTGTCTCTGTCTCTGTCTCTGCCTCAGTCTCTGTCTCTGTCTCTGTCTCTGTCTCTGTCTCTGTCTCTGTCTCTGTCTCTGACTCTGTCTCTGTCTCGGTATGTGTCTCGGCCTCTGTCACTGTCTCTGACTCTGTCCCTGTCTATGTCGCAGTGTCTCTGCCTCTGCCTCTGTCTCTGTCTCTGTCTCTGTCTCTGTCTCTGTCTCTGTCTCTGTCTCTGTCTCTGTCTCTGTCTCTGTCCCTGTGTATGTCTCAGTGTCTCTGTCTCTGTCTCTGCCTCTGTCTCTGCCTCTGTCTTTGTCTCTGCCTCTGTCTCTGTCTTTGTCTATGCCTCGGTCTCGGTCTCTGTCTCTGCCGCTGTCTCGGACTCTGTCTCAACCTTAGTCTCTGTCCCGCTAACTCTCTCTGTCTCTGCCTCTGTCACCGTCTCTGCCTCTGTCTCTGTCTCTGTCTCTGTCTCTGTCCCTGTCGCTGTGTCTCTGTCGCTGTCTCTGCCTCTGTCTCTGTCTCTGTCTCTGTCTCTGTCTCTGTCTCTGCATCTGTCTCTGTCTCTGTCTCTGTCGCCGCCTCTGTCACTGTCTCTGTCTCTGTCCCTGTCTATGTCTCAGTGTCTCTGCCTCTGCCTCTGTCTCTGTCTCTGTCTCTGTCTCTGTCTCTGTCTCTGTCTCTGTCTCTGTCTCTGTCTCTGTCTCTGTCTCTGTCTCTGTCTCTGTCTCTGTCTCTGTCTCTGTCTCTGTCTCTGTCTCTGTCTCTGTCTCTGTCTCTGTCTCTGTCTCTGCCTCTGTCTCTGTCTCTGTCTCTGTCGCTGTCCCTGTCTCTGTCTCTGTCTCTGTCTCTGTCTCTGTCTCTGTCTCTGTCTCTGTCTCTGTCTCTGTCTCTGTCTCTGTCTCTGTCTCTGTCTTCGTCTCTGTCCCTTTCTCTGTCACTGTCTCCGTCTCTGTCTGTGTTTCTGTCCATGTCTCTGTTCCTGTCTCTGTCTCTGTCTCTGTCTCTGTCTCTGTCTCTGTCTCTGTCTCTGTCTTCGTCTCTGCCTCTGTCCCTGTCCCTGTCTCTGTCCCTGTCCCTGTCTCTGTCTCTGTCTCTGTCTCTGTCTCTGTCTCTGCCTCTGTCTCTGTCTCTGTCTCAGTCTCTGTCTTCGTCTCTGTCCCTGTCTCTGTCACTGTCTCTGTCACTGTCTGTGTTTCTGTCCATGTCTCTGTTCCTGTCTCCGTCTCTGTCTCTGTCTCTGTCCCTGTCTCTGTCTCTGACCCTGCCTCTGTCTCTGTGTCTGTCTCAGTCTATGTATCTGTTTGCGTCTCTGTCCCTGTGTCTGTCGCTGTCTCTGTCTCTGTCCCTGTCTCTATCTCTGTCGCTGTCTCTGTCTCTGTCCCTGTCTCTATCTCTGTCGCTGTCTCCGTCTCTGTCCCTGTCTCTGTATCTGTCCCTGTCTCTGTCTCTGTCACTGTCTCTGTCTCTGTCTCTGCCTCTGCCTCTGTCTCTGTCTCTGTATCTGTCTCTGTCTCTGTCTCTGTCGCCGCCTCTGCCTCTGTCCCTTGTCTCTGTCCCTGTATCTGTGTCTATGTCTCTGTGTCTTTGCCGGTGTCTCTGTGTCTGTGTCTCTGTCTCCGTGACGGCTTCCTCTGTGGCTCTGTCTCTGTCTCCGTCTCTGTTTCTGTCTCTGTCTTTGTCTCTGTCTCTATCTCTGTCTCTCTCTCTCTGTTTGTGTCCCCGTCTCTGTCTCTGTCTCTCTCTCTGTCTCTGTCTCTGTCTCTGTATCTGTCTCTGTCTCTGCGTCTGTCTCTGCCTCTGTCTCTGTCTCTGTCTCTGTCTCTGTCTCTGTCCCTGTCTCTGTCTCTGTCTCTGTCTCTGTCTCAGTCTCTGTCTCTGTCTCTGTCTCTGTCTCTGCCTCTGTCTCTGTCTCTGTCTCTGTGTCTGTCCCTGTCCCTGTATCTGTCTCTGTCTCTGTCTCCGTCTCTGTCTCTGTCTCTGTCTCTGTCTCAGTCTCCGTCTCTGTCCCTGTCTCTGTATCTGTCCCTGCCTCTGTCTCTGTCACTGTCACTGTCGCTGGCCCTGTCTCTGTCTCTGTCTATGTCTCTGTCTCTGTCTCTGTCTCTGTCTCTGTCTCCGTCTCTGTCTCTGTCTCTGTCTCTGTCTCAGTCTCCGTCTCTGTCCCTGTCTCTGTATCTGTCCCTGCCTCTGTCTCTGTCACTGTCACTGTCGCTGGCCCTGTCTCTGTCTCTGTCTATGTCTCTGTCTCTGTCTCTGTCTCTGTCTCTGTCTCTGTCTCTGTCTGTGTCTCTGTCTCTGTCTCTGTCTCTGTCTCTGCTGTCTCTGTCTCTGTCTCTGCCTCTGTCTCTGTCTCTGTCTCTGTCTCTGTCTCTGCCTCTGTCTCTGTCTCTGTCTCTGTCTCTGTCTCTGTCTCTGTCTCTGTCTCTGTCACTGTCACTGTCGCTGTCCCTGTCTCTGTCTCTGTCTCTGTCTCTGTCTCTGTCTCTGTCTCTGTCTCTGTCTCTGTCTCTGTCTGTGTCTCTGTCTCTGTCTCTGTCTCTGTCTCTGTCCCTGTCTCTGTCTCTGTCTCTGTCTCTGTCTCCGTCTCTGTCTCTGTCTCTGTCTCTGTCTCTGTCTCTCTCTCTCTGTTTGTGTCCCCGTCTCTGTCTCTGTCTCTCTCTCTGTCTCTGTCTCTGTCTCTGTATCTGTCTCTGTCTCTGCCTCTGTCTCTGCCTCTGTCTCTGTCTCTGTCTCTGTCTCTGTCTCTGTCTCTGTCTCTGTCTCTGTCTCTGTCTCTGTCCCTGTCTCTGTATCTGTCTCTGTCACTTTCACTGTCACTGTCGCTGTCCCTGTCTCTGTGTCTGTCTCTGTCTCTGTCTGTGTTTCTGTCCCTGTCTCTGTCCCTGTCCCTGTCTCTGTCTCTGTCTCTGTCTCTGTCTCTGTCTCTGTCTCTGTGCCTGTCCCTGTCCCTGTCCCTGTCTCTGTCTCTGTCTCTGTCTCCGTCTCTGTCTCTGTCTCTGTCTCAGTCTCCGTCTCTGTCCCTGTCTCTGTATCTGTCCCTGCCTCTGTCTCTGTCACTGTCACTGTCGCTGGCCCTGTCTCTGCCTCTGTCTCTGTCTCTGTCCCTGTCTCTGTCTCTGTCCCTGTCTCTGTCTCCGTCTCTGTCTCTGTCTCTGTCTCTGTCTCTGTCTCTGTCTCTGTCTCTGTCTCTGTCTCTGTCTCTGTCTCTGTCTCTGTCTCTGTCTCTGTCTCTGTCTCTGTCTTCGTCTCTGTCCCTGTCTCTGTCACTGTCTCTGTCTCTGTCTGTGTTTCTGTCCATGTCTCTGTTCCTGTCTCTGTCTCTGTCTCTGTCTCTGTCACTGTCTCTGTCTCTGTCTCTGTCTCTGTCTCTGACTCTGTCTCTGTCTCTGTCTCTGTCTCCGTCTATGTACCTGTTTGTGTCTCTGTCCCTGTCTCTGTCGCTGTCTCTGTCTCTGTCCCTGTCCCTGTCTCTATCTCTGTCGCTGTCTCCGTCTCTGTCCCTGTCTCTGTATCTGTCCCTGCCTCTGTGTCTGTCACTGTCACTGTCGCTGTCCCTGTCTCTGTCTCTGTCTCTGTCTCTGTCTCTGTCGCCGTCCCTGTCTCTGCCTCTGTCTCTGCCTCTGTCCCTTGTCTCTGTCCCTGTATCTGTGTCTATGTCTCTGTGTCTTTGCCGGTGTCTCTGTGTCTGTGTCTCTGTCTCCGTGACGCCTTCCTCTGTGGCTCTGTCTCTGTCTCTGTCTCTGTCTCTGTCTCTGTCTCTGTCTCTGTCTCTGTCTCTGTCTCTGTCTCTGTCTCTGTCCCTGTCTCTGTCTCTGTCACTGTCACTGTCACTGTCTCTGTCTCTCTCTCTGCCCCTGTCTCTGTCGCTGTCTCTGTCTCTGTCTCTGTCTCTGACTCCGTCTCTATCTCTGCCTCTGCCTCTGCCTCTGCCTCTGTCTCTGTCTCTGTCTCTGACTCCGTCTCTGTCTCTGCCTCTGTATATGTCTCTGTCTCTGTTCCTGTCTCTACCTCTGTCCCTGTCTCTGTCTCAGTCTCTGTCTCTGTCTTTGTCTCTGTCACTGTCTCCGCCTCTGTCTATGTCTCTGTCTCTGTTCCTGTCTCTCTCTCTGTCTCTGCCGCTGTATATGTCTCTGTATCTGTCTCTGCCTCCGTTGCTGTCTCTGTCTCTGTATATGTCTCTGTCTCTGTCTCTGCCTCTGTCTCTGTCTCTGCCTCTGCCTCTGTCTCTGTGTCTCTCTCTGTCTCTGTCTCTGTCTCTGTCTCTGTCTCTGTCTCTGTCTCTGTCTCTGTCTCTGTTTCTGTCGCTGTCTCTGTCTCTGTCTCTGTCTCTGTCTCTGTCTCTGTCTCTGCCTCTGTCTTTGTCTCTGCCTCTGTCTCTGTCTTTGTCTATGCCTCGATCTCGGTCTCTGTCTCTGCCGCTGTCTCGGACTCTGTCTCAACCTTAGTCTCTGTCCCGCTAACTCTCTCTGTCTCTGCCTCTGTCACCGTCTCTGCCTCTGTCTCTGTCTCTGTCTCTGTGTCTGACCCTGTCGCTGTGTCTCTGTCGCTGTCTCTGCCTCTGTCTATGTCTCTGTCTCTGTCTCTGTCTCTGCATCTGTCTCTGTCTCTGTCTCTGTCTCTGTCGCCGCCTCTGCCTCTGTCCCTTGTCTCTGTCTCTGTCTATGTCTCAGTGTCTCTGCCTCTGCCTCTGTCTCTGTCACTGTCTCTGACTCCGTCTCTGTCTCTCCCTCTGTATATGTCTCTGTCTCTGTTCCTGTCTCTATCTTTGACCCTGTCTCTGTCTCTGTCACTGTCTCTGTCTCTGTCTCTGCCTCTGCCTCTGCCTCTGTCTCTGTCTCTGTCTCTGTCGCCGCCTCTGCCTCTGTCCCTTGCCTCTGTCCCTGTATCTGTGTCTATGTCTCTGTGTCTTTGCCGGTGTCTCCGTGTCTGTGTCTCTGTCTCCGTGTTGCCTTCCTCTGTGGCTCTGTCTCTGTCTCCGTCTCTGTCTCTGACTCTGTCTCTGTCTCTGTCTCTCTCTCTCTGTTTGTGTCCCCGTCTCTCTCTCTCTGTCTCTGTCTCTGTCTCTGTCTCTCTCTCTGTATCTGTCTCTGTCTCTGTATCTGTCTCTGTCTCTGCCTCTGTCTCTGCCTCTGTCTCTGTCTCTGTCTCTGTCTCTGTCTCTGTCTCTCTCTCTGTCTCTGTCTCTGTCTCTGTATCTGTCTCTGTCTCTGTCTCTGTCTCTGTCTCTGTCCCTGCCTCTGTCTCTGTCTCTGACTCTGCCTCTGTCTCTGTGTCTGTCTCATTCTATGTATCTGTTTGTGTCTCTGTCCCTGTGTCTGTCGCTGTCTCCGTCTCTGCCCCTGTCTCTGTATCTGTCCCTGTCTCTGTCTCTGTCACTGTCACTGTCACTGTCTCTGTCTCTCTCTCTGCCCCTGTCTCTGTCGCTGTCTCTGTCTCTGTCTCTGTCTCTGACTCCGTCTCTATCTCTGCCTCTGCCTCTGCCTCTGTCTCTGTCTCTGTCTCTGCGTCTGTCTCTGTCTCTGTCTCTGTGTCTCTCTCTGTCTCTGTCTTTGTCTCTGTCTCTGTCTCTGTCTCTGTCTCTGTCTCTGTCTCTGTCTCCGTCTCTGTCTCTGTCTCTGTCTCTGTCTCTGCCTCTGTCTTTGTCTCTGCCTCTGTCTCTGTCTTTGTCTATGCCTCGATCTCGGTCTCTGTCTCTGCCGCTGTCTCGGACTCTGTCTCAACCTTAGTCTCTGTCCCGCTAACTCTCTCTGTCTCTGCCTCTGTCACCGTCTCTGCCTCTGTCCCTTGTCTCTGTCCCTGTATCTGTGTCTATGGCTCTGTGTCTTTGCCGGTGTCTCTGTGTCTGTGTCTCTGTCTCCGTGTTGCCTTCCTCTGTGGCTCTGTCTCTGTCTCCGTCTCTGTCTCTGACTCTGTCTCTGTCTCTGTCTCTGTCTCTGTCTCTGTCTCTGTCTCTGTCTCTGTGTCTGTCTCTGTCTCTGTCGCTGTCTCTGTATCTGTCCCTGTCTCTATTTCTGTCGCTGTCTCCGTCTCTGTCCCTGTATCTGTATCTGTCTCTGTATCTGTCTCTGTCTCTGTATATGTCTATGTATCTGTCCCTGCCTCTGTCTCTGTCACTGACACTGTCGCTGTCCCTGTCTCTGTCTCTGTCTCTGTCTCTGTCTCTGTCTCTGTCTCTGTATCTGTCTCTGTCCCTGTCTCTGTCTCTGTCTCTGCCTCTGTCTCTGTCTCTGTCTCTGCCTCTGTCCCTGTCCCTGTCTCTATCTCTGTCGCTGTCTCCGTCTCTGTCCCTGTCTCTGTATCTGTCCCTGCCTCTGTCTCTGTCACTGTCACTGTCGTTGTCCCTGTCTCTGTCTCTGTCCCTGTCTATGTCTCAGTGTCTCTGCCTCTGCCTCTGTCTCTGTCTCTGTCTCTGTCTCTGTCTCTGTCTCTGTCTCTGTCTCTGTCTCTGTCTCTGTCTCTGTCTCTGTCTCTGTCTCTGTCTCTGTCTCTGTCTCTGTCTCTGCCTCAGTCTCTGTCTCTGTCTCTGTCTCTGTCTCTGTCTCTGTCTCTGTCTCTGACTCTGTCTCTGTCTTTGTCTCTGCCTCTATCTCTGTCTTTGTCTATGCCTCGATCTCGGTCTCTGTCTCTGCCGCTGTCTCGGACTCTGTCTCAACGTTAGTCTCTGTCCCGCTAACTCTCTCTGTCTCTGCCTCTGTCACCGTCTCTGCCTCTGTCTCTGTCTCTGTCTCTGTGTCTGTCCCTGTCGCTGTGTCTCTGTCGCTGTCTCTGCCTCTGTCTCTGTCTCTGTCTCTGTCTCTGTCTCTGTCTCTGTCTCTGTCTCTGCATCTGTCTCTGTCTCTGTCTCTGTCTCTGTCGCCGCCTCTGCCTCTGTCCCTTGTCTCTGTCTCTGTCTATGTCTCAGTGTCTCTGCCTCTGCCTCTGTCTCTGTCAGTGTCTCTGACTCCGTCTCTGTCTCTGCCTCTGTATATGTCTCTGTCTCTGTTCCTGTCTCTATCTTTGTCCCTGTCTCTGTCTCTGTCACTGTCTCTGTCTCTGTCTCTGCCTCTGCCTCTGCCTCTGTCTCTGTCTCTGTCTCTGTCTCTGTCGCCGCCTCTGCCTCTGTCCCTTGTCTCTGTCCCTGTATCTGTGTCTATGTCTCTGTGTCTTTGCCGGTGTCTCTGTGTCTGTGTCTCTGTCTCCGTGTAGCCTTCCTCTGTGGCTCTGTCTCTGTCTCCGTCTCCGTCTCTGTCTCTGACTCTGTCTCTGTCTCTGTCTCTGTCTCTGTCTCTGTCTCTGTCTCTGTCTCTGTCTCGGTCTCTGTCTCTGTCTCTGTCTCTGTCTCTGTCTCTGTCTCTGTCTCTGTCTCTGTCTCTGTCTCTGTCTCTGTCTCTGTCTCTGTCTCTGTCTCTGTCTCTGTCTCTGTCTCTGTCTCTGTCTCTGTCTCTGACTCTGTCTCTGTCTCTGTCTCTGTCTCCGTCTATGTACCTGTTTGTGTCTCTGTCCCTGTCTCTGTCGCTGTCTCTGTCTCTGTCCCTGTCCCTGTCTCTATCTCTGTCGCTGTCTCCGTCTCTGTCTCTGTCCCTGTCTCTGTCTCTGTCTCTGTCTCTGTCTCTGTCTCTGTCTCTGTCTCTGTGTCTGTCTCTGTCTCTGTCTCTGTCTCTGTCTCTGTCTCTGTCTCTGTCTCTGTCTCTGTCTCTGTCTCTGTCTCTGTCTCTGTCTCTGTCTCTGTCTCTGTCTCTGTCTCTGTCTCTACCTCTGTCTCTGCCTCTGTCTTTGTCTCTGCCTCTGTCTCTGTCTTTGTCTATGCCTCGGTCTCGGTCTCTGTCTCTGCCGCTGTCTCGGACTCTGTCTCAACTTTAGTCTCTGTCCCGCTAACTCTCTCTGTCTCTGCCTCTGTCACCGTCTCTGCCTCTGTCTCTGTCTCTGTCTCTGTCTCTGTCCCTGTCGCTGTGTCTCTGTCGCTGTCTCTGCCACTGTCTCTGTCTCTGTCTCTGTCTCTGTCTCTGTCTCTGTCTCTGCATCTGTCTCTGTCTCTGTCTCTGTCGCCGCCTCTGCCTCTGTCCCTTGTCTCTGTCTCTGTCCATGTCTCAGTGTCTCTGCCTCTGCCTCTGTCTCTGTCACTGTCTCTGACTCCGTCTCTGTCTCTGCCTCTGTATATGTCTCTGTCTCTCTCTCTCTCTGTTTGTGTCCCCGTCTCTGTTTCTGTCTCTCTCTCTCTGTCTCTGTCTCTGTCTCTGCCTCTGTCTCTGCCTCTGTCTCTGTCTCTGTCTCTGTCTCTGTCTCTGTCTCTGCCTCAGTCTCTGTCTCTGTCTCTGTCTCTGTCTCTGTCTCTGTCTCTGTCTCTGTCTCTGACTCTGTCTCTGTCTCGGTATGTGTCTCGGCCTCTGTCACTGTCTCTGTCTCTGTCCCTGTCTATGTCGCAGTGTCTCTGCCTCTGCCTCTGTCTCTGTCTCTGTCTCTGTCTCTGTCTCTGTCTCTGTCTCTGTCTCTGTCTCTGTCTCTGTCTCTGTCTCTGTCCCTGTGTATGTCTCAGTGTCTCTGTCTCTGTCTCTGCCTCTGTCTCTGCCTCTGTCTTTGTCTCTGCCTCTGTCTCTGTCTTTGTCTATGCCTCGGTCTCGGTCTCTGTCTCTGCCGCTGTCTCGGACTCTGTCTCAACCTTAGTCTCTGTCCCGCTAACTCTCTCTGTCTCTGCCTCTGTCACCGTCTCTGCCTCTGTCTCTGTCCCTGTCTCTGTCTCTGTCCCTGTCGCTGTGTCTCTGTCGCTGTCTCTGCCTCTGTCTCTGTCTCTGTCTCTGTCTCTGTCTCTGTCTCTGCATCTGTCTCTGTCTCTGTCTCTGTCGCCGCCTCTGTCACTGTCTCTGTCTCTGTCCCTGTCTATGTCTCAGTGTCTCTGCCTCTGCCTCTGTCTCTGTCTCTGTCTCTGTCTCTGTCTCTGTCTCTGTCTCTGTCTCTGTCTCTGTCTCTGTCTCTGTCTCTGTCTCTGTCTCTGTCTCTGTCTCTGTCTCCGTCTCTGTCTCTGTCTCTGTCTCTGTCTCTGTCTCTGTCTCTGTCTCTGTCTCTGTCTCTGTCTCTGTCTCTGTCTCTGTCTCTGTCTCTGTCTCTGTCTCTGTCTCTGTCTCTGTCTCTGTCTCTGTCTTTGTCTCTGTCTCTGTCTCTGTCTATCTCTGACTCTGTCTCTGTCCGTGTCTCTGTATTCGTCTCTGTATCTGTCCGTGTCTCTGTCCCTGTCTCTGTCGCTGTCGCTGTCTCTGTCCCTGTCGCTATCTCTGTCGCTGTCTCCGTCTCTGTCCCTGTATCTGTATCTGTCTCTGACTCTGTCTCTGTCTCTGTTTCTGTCTCTGTCTCTGTCTCTGACTCTGTCTCTGTCTCTGTCTCTGTCTCTGTCTCTGTCTCTGTTTCTGTCCCTGTCTCTGTCTCTGACTCTGTCTCTGTCTCTGTCTCTGTCTCTGTCTCTGTCTCTGTCTCTGTCTCTGTCTCTGTCTCTGTCTCTGTCTCGGTCGCTGTCTCTGTCTCTGTCTCTGCCTCTATCTCTGTTTCTGACTCTGCCTCTGTCTCTGTCTCTGTCTCCGTCTCTGTCTCTGTCTCCGTCTCTGTCTCTGTCTCTGTCTCTGTCTCTGTCTCTGTCTCTGTCTCTGTCTCTGTCTCTGTCTCTGTCTCTGTCTCTGTCTCTGTCTCTGTCTCTGTCTCTGTCTCTGTCTCTGTCTCGGTCTCTGTCTCTGTCTCTGTGTCTGTCTCTGTCTCTGTCGCTGTCTCTGTATCTGTCCCTGTCTCTATTTCTGTCGCTGTCTCCGTCTCTGTCCCTGTATCTGTATCTGTCTCTGTATCTGTCTCTGTCTCTGTCTCTGTCTCTGTATATGTCTATGTATCTGTCCCTGCCTCTGTCTCTGTCACTGACACTGTCGCTGTCCCTGTCTCTGTCTCTGTCTCTGTCTCTGTCTCTGTATCTGTATCTGTCTCTGTCCCTGTCTCTGTCTCTGTCTCTGCCTCTGTCTCTGTCTCTGTCTCTGCCTCTGTCCCTGTCTCTGTCTCTGTCTCTGTCTCTGCCTCTGTCTCTGTGTCTGCCTCTGTCTCAGTCTCTGTCTCTGTCTCTGTCTCTGTCTCCGTCTCTGTCCCTGTCTATGTCCCTGTCTATGTCTCAGTGTCTCTGCCTCTGCCTCTGTCTCTGTCTCTGTCTCTGTCTCTGTCTCTGTCTCTGTCTCTGTCTCTGTCTCTGTCTCTGTCTCTGTCTCTGTCTCTGTCTCTGTCTCTGTCTCTGTCTCTGTCTCTGTCTCTGTCTCTGTCTCTGTCTCTGTCTCTGTCTCTGTCTCTGTCTCTGTCTCTGTCTCTGACTCTGTCTCTGTCTCGGTATGTGTCTCGGCCTCTGTCACTGTCTCTGTCTCTGTCCCTGTCTCTGTCTCAGTGTCTCTGCCTCTGCCTCTGTCTCTGTCTCTGTCTCTGTCTCTGTCTCTGTCTCTGTCTCTGTCTCTGTCTCTGTCTCTGTCCCTGTCTATGTCTCAGTGTCTCTGTCTCTGTCTCTGCCTCTGTCTCTGCCTCTGTCTTTGTCTCTGCCTCTGTCTCTGTCTTTGTCTATGCCTCGGTCTCGGTCTCTGTCTCTGCCGCTGTCTCGGACTCTGTCTCAACCTTAGTCTCTGTCCCGCTAACTCTCTCTGTCTCTGCCTCTGTCACCGTCTCTGCCTCTGTCTCTGTCTCTGTCTCTGTCTCTGTCCCTGTCGCTGTGTCTCTGTCGCTGTCTCTGCCTCTGTCTCTGTCTCTGTCTCTGTCTCTGTCTCTGTCTCTGCATCTGTCTCTGTCTCTGTCTCTGTCGCCGCCTCTGTCACTGTCTCTGTCTCTGTCCCTGTCTATGTCTCAGTGTCTCTGCCTCTGCCTCTGTCTCTGTCTCTGTCTCTGTCTCTGTCTCTGTCTCTGTCTCTGTCTCTGTCTCTGTCTCTGTCTCTGTCTCTGTCTCTGTCTCTGTCTCTGTCTTCATCTCTGTCCCTGTTACTGTCTCTGTCTCTGTCTGCGTTTCTGTCCATGTCTCTGTTCCTGTCTCTGTCTCTGTCACTGTCACTGTCACTGTCTCTGTCTCTCTCTCTGCCCCTGTCTCTGTCTCTGTCTCTGTCTCTGTCTCTGTCTCTGTCTCTGTCTCTGTCTCTGTCTCTGTCTCTGTCTCTGTCTCTGTCCCTGTCTCTGTCTCTGTCTCTGTCTCTGCCTCTGTCTCTGTCTCTGCCTCTGTCTCTGTCTCTGTCTCTGTCTCTGTCTCTGTCTCTGTCACTGTCACTGTCGCTGTCCCTGTCTCTGTCTCTGTCTCTGTCTCTGTCTCTGTCTCTGTCTCTGTCTCTGTCTCTGTCTCTGTCTCTGTCTCTGTCTCTGTCCCTGTCTCTGTCTCTGTCTCTGTCTCTGCCTCTGTCTCTGTGTCTGCCTCTGTCTCTGTCTCAGTCTCTGTCTCTGTCTCTGTCTCTGTCTCCGTCTCTGTCTCCGTTTCTGTCTCTGTCTCTGTCTCTGTCTCTGTCTCTGTCTCTGTCTCTGTCTCTGTCTCTGTCTCTGTCTCTGTCCCTGTCTCTGTCCCTGTCCCTGTCTCTGTCTCTGTCTCTGTCTCTGTCTCTGTCTCTGTCTCTGTCCCTGTCTCTGTCCCTGTCCCTGTCCCTGTCTCTGTCTCTGTCTCTGTCTCTGTCTCTGTCTCTGTCTCTGTCTCCGTCCCTGTCTTCGTCTCTGTCCCTGTCTCTGTCACTGTCTCTGTCTCTGTCCATGTCTCTGTTCCTGTCTCTGTCTCTGTCTCTGTCTCTGTCTCTGTCTCTGTCTCTGTCTCCGTCTCTGTCTCTGTCTCCGTCTCTGTCCCTGTCTCTGTCTCTGTCTCTGTCTCTGTCTCTGTCTCTCTCTCTCTGTTTGTGTCCCCGTCTCTGTCTCTGTCTCTGTCTCTGTCTCTGTCTCTGTATCTGTCTCTGTCTCTGCCTCTGTCTCTGCCTCTGTCTCTGTCTCTGTCTCTGTCTCTGTCTCTGTCTCTGTCTCTGTCTCTGTCTCTGTCTCTGTCCCTGTCTCTGTATCTGTCTCTGTCACTTTCACTGTCACTGTCGCTGTCCCTGTCTCTGTGTCTGTCTCTGTCTCTGTCTGTGTTTCTGTCCATGTCTCTGTTCCTGTCTCTGTCTCTGTCTCTGTCTCTGTCTCTGTCACTGTCTCTGTCTCTGCCTCTGTCTCTGTCTCTGTCTCTGTCTCTGTCTCTGTCTCAGTCTCCGTCTCTGTCCCTGTCTCTGTATCTGTCCCTGCCTCTGTCTCTGTCACTGTCACTGTCGCTGGCCCTGTCTCTGTCTCTGTCTCTGTCTCTGTCTCTGTCTCTGTCTCTGTCTCTGTCTCTGTCTCTGTCTCTGTCTCTGTCTCTGTCTCTGTCTCTGTCCCTGTCTCTGTCCCTGTCTCTGTCTCTGTCTCTGTCTCTGCCTCTGTCTCTGTCTCTGCCTCTGTCTCTGTCTCTGTCTCTGTCTCTGTCACTGTCACTGTCGCTGTCCCTGTCTCTGTCTGTGTCTCTGTCTCTGTCTCCGTCTCTGTCTCTGTCTCTGTCTCTGTCTCTGCCTCTGTCTTTGTCTCTGCCTCTGTCTCTGTCTTTGTCTATGCCTCGATCACGGTCTCTGTCTCTGCCGCTGTCTCGGACCCTGTCTCAAACTTAGTCTCTGTCCCGCTAACTCTCTCTGTCTCTGCCTCTGTCACCGTCTCTGCCTCTGTCTCTGTCTCTGTCTCTGTGTCTGTCCCTGTCGCTGTGTCTCTGTCGCTGTCTCTGCCTCTGTCTCTGTCTCTGTTCCTGTCTCTATCTTTGTCCCTGTCTCTGTCTCTGTCACTGTCTCTGTCTCTGTCTCTGCCTCTGCCTCTGCCTCTGTCTCTGTCTCTGTCTCTGTCTCTGTCGCCGCCTCTGCCTCTGTCCCTTGTCTCTGTCCCTGTATCTGTGTCTTTGCCGGTGTCTCTGTGTCTGTGTCTCTGTCTCCGTGTTGCCTTCCTCTGTGGCTCTGTCTCTGTCTCCGTCTCTGTCTCTGACTCTGTCTCTGTCTCTGTCTCTGTCTCTGTCTCTGTCTCTGTCTCTGTCTCTGTCTCTGTCTCTGTCTCTGTCTCTGTCTCTGTCTCTGTCTCTGTCTTTGTCTCTGTCTCTGTCTCTGTCTCTGTCTCTGTCTCTGTCTCTGTCTCTGTCTCTGTCTCTGTCTCTGTCTCTGTCTCTGTCTCTGGTCTCTGTCTCTGTCTCGGCCTGTGTCTCTGTCTCTGTCTCTGTCTCTGTCTCTGACTCTGTCTCTGTCTCTGTCTCTGTCTCCGTCTATGTACCTGTTTGTGTCTCTGTCCCTGTCTCTGTCGCTGTCTCTGTCTCTGTCCCTGTCCCTGTCTCTATCTCTGTCGCTGTCTCCGTCTCTGTCCCTGTCTCTGTATCTGTCCCTGCCTCTGTGTCTGTCACTGTCACTGTCGCTGTCTCCGTCTCTGCCCCTGTCTCTGTATCTGTCCCTGTCTCTGTCTCTGTCACTGTCACTGTCACTGTCTCTGTCTCTCTCTCTGCCCCTGTCTCTGTCGCTGTCTCTGTCTCTGTCTCTGTCTCTGACTCCGTCTCTATCTCTGCCTCTGCCTCTGCCTCTGTCTCTGTCTCTGTCTCTGCCTCTGTCTCTGTCTCTGTCTCTGTGTCTCTCTCTGTCTCTGTCTTTGTCTCTGTCTCTGTCTCTGTCTGTGTCTCTGTCTCTGTCTCTGTCTCCGTCTCTGTCTCTGTCTCTGTCTCTGTCTCTGCCTCTGTCTTTGTCTCTGCCTCTGTCTCTGTCTTTGTCTATGCCTCGATCACGGTCTCTGTCTCTGCCGCTGTCTCGGACCCTGTCTCAAACTTAGTCTCTGTCCCGCTAACTCTCTCTGTCTCTGCCTCTGTCACCGTCTCTGCCTCTGTCTCTGTCTCTGTCTCTGTGTCTGTCCCTGTCGCTGTGTCTCTGTCGCTGTCTCTGCCTCTGTCTCTGTCTCTGTTCCTGTCTCTATCTTTGTCCCTGTCTCTGTCTCTGTCACTGTCTCTGTCTCTGTCTCTGCCTCTGCCTCTGCCTCTGTCTCTGTCTCTGTCTCTGTCTCTGTCTATGTACCTGTTTGTGTCTCTGTCCCTGTCTCTGTCGCTGTCTCTGTCTCTGTCCCTGTCCCTGTCTCTATCTCTGTCGCTGTCTCCGTCTCTGTCTCTGTCCCTGTCTCTGTCTCTGTCTCTGTCTCTGTCTCTGTCTCTGTCTCTGTCTCTGTGTCTGTCTCTGTCTCTGTCTCTGTCTCTGTCTCTGTCTCTGTCTCTGTCTCTGTCTCTGTCTCTGTCTCTGTCTCTGTCTCTGTCTCTGTCTCTGTCTCTGTCTCTGTCTCTGTCTCTGTCTCTGCCTCTGTCTCTGCCTCTGTCTTTGTCTCTGCCTCTGTCTCTGTCTTTGTCTATGCCTCGGTCTCGGTCTCTGTCTCTGCCGCTGTCTCGGACTCTGTCTCAACTTTAGTCTCTGTCCCGCTAACTCTCTCTGTCTCTGCCTCTGTCACCGTCTCTGCCTCTGTCTCTGTCTCTGTCTCTGTCTCTGTCCCTGTCGCTGTGTCTCTGTCGCTGTCTCTGCCACTGTCTCTGTCTCTGTCTCTGTCTCTGTCTCTGTCTCTGTCTCTGCATCTGTCTCTGTCTCTGTCTCTGTCGCCGCCTCTGCCTCTGTCCCTTGTCTCTGTCTCTGTCCATGTCTCAGTGTCTCTGCCTCTGCCTCTGTCTCTGTCACTGTCTCTGACTCCGTCTCTGTCTCTGCCTCTGTATATGTCTCTGTCTCTCTCTCTCTCTGTTTGTGTCCCCGTCTCTGTTTCTGTCTCTCTCTCTCTGTCTCTGTCTCTGTCTCTGCCTCTGTCTCTGCCTCTGTCTCTGTCTCTGTCTCTGTCTCTGTCTCTGTCTCTGCCTCAGTCTCTGTCTCTGTCTCTGTCTCTGTCTCTGTCTCTGTCTCTGTCTCTGTCTCTGACTCTGTCTCTGTCTCGGTATGTGTCTCGGCCTCTGTCGCTGTCTCTGTCTCTGTCCCTGTCTATGTCGCAGTGTCTCTGCCTCTGCCTCTGTCTCTGTCCCTGTCTCTGTCTCTGTCTCTGTCTCTGTCTCTGTCTCTGTCTCTGTCTCTGTCTCTGTCTCTGTCCCTGTGTATGTCTCAGTGTCTCTGTCTCTGTCTCTGCCTCTGTCTCTGCCTCTGTCTTTGTCTCTGCCTCTGTCTCTGTCTTTGTCTATGCCTCGGTCTCGGTCTCTGTCTCTGCCGCTGTCTCGGACTCTGTCTCAACCTTAGTCTCTGTCCCGCTAACTCTCTCTGTCTCTGCCTCTGTCACCGTCTCTGCCTCTGTCTCTGTCCCTGTCTCTGTCTCTGTCCCTGTCGCTGTGTCTCTGTCGCTGTCTCTGCCTCTGTCTCTGTCTCTGTCTCTGTCTCTGTCTCTGTCTCTGCATCTGTCTCTGTCTCTGTCTCTGTCGCCGCCTCTGTCACTGTCTCTGTCTCTGTCCCTGTCTATGTCTCAGTGTCTCTGCCTCTGCCTCTGTCTCTGTCTCTGTCTCTGTCTCTGTCTCTGTCTCTGTCTCTGTCTCTGTCTCTGTCTCTGTCTCTGTCTCTGTCTCTGTCTCTGTCTCTGTCTCTGTCTCTGTCTCTGTCTCTGTCTCTGTCTTTGTCTCTGTCTCTGTCTCTGTCTATCTCTGACTCTGTCTCTGTCCGTGTCTCTGTATTCGTCTCTGTATCTGTCCGTGTCTCTGTCCCTGTCTCTGTCGCTGTCGCTGTCTCTGTCCCTGTCGCTATCTCTGTCGCTGTCTCCGTCTCTGTCCCTGTATCTGTATCTGTCTCTGACTCTGTCTCTGTCTCTGTTTCTGTCTCTGTCTCTGTCTCTGTCTCTGTCTCTGTCTCTGTCTCTGTCTCTGTCTCTGTCTCTGTCTCTGTCTCTGTCTCTGTCTCTGTCTCTGTCTCTGTCTCTGTCTCTGACTCTGTCTCTGTCTCGGTATGTGTCTCGGCCTCTGTCACTGTCTCTGTCTCTGTCCCTGTCTCTGTCTCAGTGTCTCTGCCTCTGCCTCTGTCTCTGTCTCTGTCTCTGTCTCTGTCTCTGTCTCTGTCTCTGTCTCTGTCTCTGTCTCTGTCCCTGTCTATGTCTCAGTGTCTCTGTCTCTGTCTCTGCCTCTGTCTCTGCCTCTGTCTTTGTCTCTGCCTCTGTCTCTGTCTTTGTCTATGCCTCGGTCTCGGTCTCTGTCTCTGCCGCTGTCTCGGACTCTGTCTCAACCTTAGTCTCTGTCCCGCTAACTCTCTCTGTCTCTGCCTCTGTCACCGTCTCTGCCTCTGTCTCTGTCTCTGTCTCTGTCTCTGTCCCTGTCGCTGTGTCTCTGTCGCTGTCTCTGCCTCTGTCTCTGTCTCTGTCTCTGTCTCTGTCTCTGTCTCTGCATCTGTCTCTGTCTCTGTCTCTGTCGCCGCCTCTGTCACTGTCTCTGTCTCTGTCCCTGTCTATGTCTCAGTGTCTCTGCCTCTGCCTCTGTCTCTGTCTCTGTCTCTGTCTCTGTCTCTGTCTCTGTCTCTGTCTCTGTCTCTGTCTCTGTCTCTGTCTCTGTCTCTGTCTCTGTCTCTGTCTCTGTCTCTGTCTCTGTCTCTGTCTCTGTCTCTGTCTCTGTCTCTGTCTCTGTCTCTGTCTCTGTCTCTGTCTCTGTCTCTGTCTCTGTCTCTGTCTCTGTCTCTGTCTCTGTCTCTGTCTCTGTCTCTGTCTCTGTCTCTGTCTCTGTCTCTGTCTCTGTCTCTGTCTCTGTCTCTGTCTCTGTCTCTGTCTCTGTCTCTGTCTCTGTCTCTGTCTTTGTCTCTGTCTCTGTCTCTGTCTTTACTCTATCTCTGTCGCTGTCGCCGTCTCTGTCCCTGTATCTGTATCTGTCTCTGACTCTGTCTCTGTCTCTGTTTCTGTCTCTGTCTCTGTCTCTGACTCTGTCTCTGTCTCTGTCTCTGTCTCTGTCTCTGTCTCTGTCTCTGTCTCTGTCTCTGTCTCTGTCTCTGTCTCTGTCTCTGTCTCTGTCTCTGTCTCTGTCTCTGTCTCTGTCTCTGTCTCTGTCTCTGTCTCTGTCTCTGTCTCTGTCTCTGTCTCTGTCTCTGTCTCTGTCTTCATCTCTGTCCCTGTTACTGTCTCTGTCTCTGTCTGCGTTTCTGTCCATGTCTCTGTTCCTGTCTCTGTCTCTGTCACTGTCACTGTCACTGTCTCTGTCTCTCTCTCTGCCCCTGTCTCTGTCTCTGTCTCTGTCTC
This sequence comes from Megachile willughbiella, assembly GCA_945859595.2. Taxonomy (NCBI): domain Eukaryota; kingdom Metazoa; phylum Arthropoda; class Insecta; order Hymenoptera; family Megachilidae; genus Megachile; species Megachile willughbiella. Next base: position 17,461,822 of record OX243800.1, read on the forward strand.
TGTCTCTGTCTCTGTCTCTGTCTCTGTCTCTGTCTCTGTCTCTGTCTCTGTCTCTGTCTCTGTCCCTGTCTCTGTCTCTGTCTCTGTCTCTGCCTCTGTCTCTGTCTCTGCCTCTGTCTCTGTCTCTGTCTCTGTCTCTGTCTCTGTCTCTGTCTCTGTCACTGTCACTGTCGCTGTCCCTGTCTCTGTCTCTGTCTCTGTCTCTGTCTCTGTCTCTGTCTCTGTCTCTGTCTCTGTCTCTGTCTCTGTCCCTGTCTCTGTCTCTGTCTCTGTCTCTGCCTCTGTCTCTGTGTCTGCCTCTGTCTCTGTCTCAGTCTCTGTCTCTGTCTCTGTCTCTGTCTCCGTCTCTGTCTCCGTTTCTGTCTCTGTCTCTGTCTCTGTCTCTGTCTCTGTCTCTGTCTCTGTCTCTGTCTCTGTCTCTGTCTCTGTCCCTGTCTCTGTCCCTGTCCCTGTCTCTGTCTCTGTCTCTGTCTCTGTCTCTGTCTCTGTCTCTGTCCCTGTCTCTGTCCCTGTCCCTGTCCCTGTCTCTGTCTCTGTCTCTGTCTCTGTCTCTGTCTCTGTCTCTGTCTCCGTCCCTGTCTTCGTCTCTGTCCCTGTCTCTGTCACTGTCTCTGTCTCTGTCCATGTCTCTGTTCCTGTCTCTGTCTCTGTCTCTGTCTCTGTCTCTGTCTCTGTCTCTGTCTCCGTCTCTGTCTCTGTCTCCGTCTCTGTCCCTGTCTCTGTCTCTGTCTCTGTCTCTGTCTCTGTCTCTCTCTCTCTGTTTGTGTCCCCGTCTCTGTCTCTGTCTCTGTCTCTGTCTCTGTCTCTGTATCTGTCTCTGTCTCTGCCTCTGTCTCTGCCTCTGTCTCTGTCTCTGTCTCTGTCTCTGTCTCTGTCTCTGTCTCTGTCTCTGTCTCTGTCTCTGTCCCTGTCTCTGTATCTGTCTCTGTCACTTTCACTGTCACTGTCGCTGTCCCTGTCTCTGTGTCTGTCTCTGTCTCTGTCTGTGTTTCTGTCCATGTCTCTGTTCCTGTCTCTGTCTCTGTCTCTGTCTCTGTCACTGTCTCTGTCTCTGCCTCTGTCTCTGTCTCTGTCTCTGTCTCTGTCTCTGTCTCAGTCTCCGTCTCTGTCCCTGTCTCTGTATCTGTCCCTGCCTCTGTCTCTGTCACTGTCACTGTCGCTGGCCCTGTCTCTGTCTCTGTCTCTGTCTCTGTCTCTGTCTCTGTCTCTGTCTCTGTCTCTGTCTCTGTCTCTGTCTCTGTCTCTGTCTCTGTCCCTGTCTCTGTCCCTGTCTCTGTCTCTGTCTCTGTCTCTGCCTCTGTCTCTGTTTCTGACTCTGCCTCTGTCTCTGTCTCTGTCTCCGTCTCTGTCTCTGTCTCCGTCTCTGTCTCTGTCTCTGTCTCTGTCTCTGTCTCTGTCTCTGTCTCTGTCTCTGTCTCTGTCTCTGTCTCTGTCTCTGTCTCTGTCTCTGTCTCTGTCTCGGTCTCTGTCTCGGTCTCTGTCTCTGTCTCTGTGTCTGTCTCTGTCTCTGTCGCTGTCTCTGTATCTGTCCCTGTCTCTATTTCTGTCGCTGTCTCCGTCTCTGTCCCTGTATCTGTATCTGTCTCTGTATCTGTCTCTGTCTCTGTCTCTGTCTCTGTCTCTGTATATGTCTATGTATCTGTCCCTGCCTCTGTCTCTGTCACTGACACTGTCGCTGTCCCTGTCTCTGTCTCTGTCTCTGTCTCTGTCTCTGTCTCTGTATCTGTCTCTGTCCCTGTCTCTGTCTCTGTCTCTGCCTCTGTCTCTGTCTCTGTCTCTGTCTCTGCCTCTGTCCCTGTCTCTGTCTCTGTCTCTGTCTCTGCCTCTGTCTCTGTGTCTGCCTCTGTCTCTGTCTCAGTCTCTGTCTCTGTCTCTGTCTCTGTCTCCGTCTCTGTCCCTGTCTATGTCCCTGTCTATGTCTCAGTGTCTCTGCCTCTGCCTCTGTCTCTGTCTCTGTCTCTGTCTCTGTCTCTGTCTCTGTCTCTGTCTCTGTCTCTGTCTCTGTCTCTGTCTCTGTCTCTGTCTCTGTCTCTGTCTCTGTCTCTGTCTCTGTCTCTGTCTCTGTCTCTGTCTCTGTCTCTGTCTCTGTCTCTGTCTCTGTCTCTGTCTCTGTCTCTGTCTCTGTCTCTGTCTCTGTCTCTGTCTCTGTCTCTGTCTCTGACTCTGTCTCTGTCTCGGTATGTGTCTCGGCCTCTGTCACTGTCTCTGTCTCTGTCCCTGTCTCTGTCTCAGTGTCTCTGCCTCTGCCTCTGTCTCTGTCTCTGTCTCTGTCTCTGTCTCTGTCTCTGTCTCTGTCTCTGCCTCTGTCTCTGTCCCTGTCTATGTCTCAGTGTCTCTGTCTCTGTCTCTGCCTCTGTCTCTGCCTCTGTCTTTGTCTCTGCCTCTGTCTCTGTCTTTGTCTATGCCTCGGTCTCGGTCTCTGTCTCTGCCGCTGTCTCGGACTCTGTCTCAACCTTAGTCTCTGTCCCGCTAACTCTCTCTGTCTCTGCCTCTGTCACCGTCTCTGCCTCTGTCTCTGTCTCTGTCTCTGTCTCTGTCCCTGTCGCTGTGTCTCTGTCGCTGTCTCTGCCTCTGTCTCTGTCTCTGTCTCTGTCTCTGTCTCTGTCTCTGCATCTGTCTCTGTCTCTGTCTCTGTCGCCGCCTCTGTCACTGTCTCTGTCTCTGTCCCTGTCTATGTCTCAGTGTCTCTGCCTCTGCCTCTGTCTCTGTCTCTGTCTCTGTCTCTGTCTCTGTCTCTGTCTCTGTCTCTGTCTCTGTCTCTGTCTCTGTCTCTGTCTCTGTCTCTGTCTCTGTCTCTGTCTCTGTCTCTGTCTCTGTCTCTGTCTCTGTCTCTGTCTCTGTCTCTGTCTCTGTCTCTGTCTCTGTCTCTGTCTCTGTCTCTGTCTCTGTCTCTGTCTCTGTCTCTGTCTCTGTCTCTGTCTCTGTCTCTGTCTCTGTCTCTGTCTCTGTCTCTGTCTCTGTCTTTGTCTCTGTCTCTGTCTCTGTCTTTACTCTATCTCTGTCGCTGTCGCCGTCTCTGTCCCTGTATCTGTATCTGTCTCTGACTCTGTCTCTGTCTCTGTTTCTGTCTCTGTCTCTGTCTCTGACTCTGTCTCTGTCTCTGTCTCTGTCTCTGTCTCTGTCTCTGTCTCTGTCTCTGTCTCTGTCTCTGTCTCTGTCTCTGTCTCTGTCTCTGTCTCTGTCTCTGTCTCTGTCTCTGTCTCTGTCTCTGTCTCTGTCTCTGTCTCTGTCTCTGTCTTCATCTCTGTCCCTGTTACTGTCTCTGTCTCTGTCTGCGTTTCTGTCCATGTCTCTGTTCCTGTCTCTGTCTCTGTCACTGTCACTGTCACTGTCTCTGTCTCTCTCTCTGCCCCTGTCTCTGTCTCTGTCTCTGTCTCTGTCTCTGTCTCTGTCTCTGTCTCTGTCTCTGTCTCTGTCTCTGTCTCTGTCTCTGTCCCTGTCTCTGTCTCTGTCTCTGTCTCTGCCTCTGTCCCTGTCTCTGCCTCTGTCTCTGTCTCTGTCTCTGTCTCTGTCTCTGTCTCTGTCTCTGTCACTGTCACTGTCGCTGTCCCTGTCTCTGTCTCTGTCTCTGTCTCTGTCTCTGTCTCTGTCTCTGTCTCTGTCTCTGTCTCTGTCTCTGTCCCTGTCTCTGTCTCTGTCTCTGTCTCTGCCTCTGTCTCTGTGTCTGCCTCTGTCTCTGTCTCAGTCTCTGTCTCTGTCTCTGTCTCTGTCTCCGTCTCTGTCTCCGTTTCTGTCTCTGTCTCTGTCTCTGTCTCTGTCTCTGTCTCTGTCTCTGTCTCTGTCTCTGTCTCTGTCTCTGTCTCTGTCCCTGTCTCTGTCCCTGTCCCTGTCTCTGTCTCTGTCTCTGTCTCTGTCTCTGTCTCTGTCTCTGTCCCTGTCTCTGTCCCTGTCCCTGTCCCTGTCTCTGTCTCTGTCTCTGTCTCTGTCTCTGTCTCTGTCTCTGTCTCCGTCCCTGTCTTCGTCTCTGTCCCTGTCTCTGTCACTGTCTCTGTCTCTGTCCATGTCTCTGTTCCTGTCTCTGTCTCTGTCTCTGTCTCTGTCTCTGTCTCTGTCTCTGTCTCCGTCTCTGTCTCTGTCTCCGTCTCTGTCCCTGTCTCTGTCTCTGTCTCTGTCTCTGTCTCTGTCTCTCTCTCTCTGTTTGTGTCCCCGTCTCTGTCTCTGTCTCTGTCTCTGTCTCTGTCTCTGTATCTGTCTCTGTCTCTGCCTCTGTCTCTGCCTCTGTCTCTGTCTCTGTCTCTGTCTCTGTCTCTGTCTCTGTCTCTGTCTCTGTCTCTGTCTCTGTCCCTGTCTCTGTATCTGTCTCTGTCACTTTCACTGTCACTGTCGCTGTCCCTGTCTCTGTGTCTGTCTCTGTCTCTGTCTGTGTTTCTGTCCATGTCTCTGTTCCTGTCTCTGTCTCTGTCTCTGTCTCTGTCACTGTCTCTGTCTCTGCCTCTGTCTCTGTCTCTGTCTCTGTCTCTGTCTCTGTCTCAGTCTCCGTCTCTGTCCCTGTCTCTGTATCTGTCCCTGCCTCTGTCTCTGTCACTGTCACTGTCGCTGGCCCTGTCTCTGTCTCTGTCTCTGTCTCTGTCTCTGTCTCTGTCTCTGTCTCTGTCTCTGTCTCTGTCTCTGTCTCTGTCTCTGTCTCTGTCCCTGTCTCTGTCCCTGTCTCTGTCTCTGTCTCTGTCTCTGCCTCTGTCTCTGTCTCTGCCTCTGTCTCTGTCTCTGTCTCTGTCTCTGTCACTGTCACTGTCGCTGTCCCTGTCTCTGTCTGTGTCTCTGTCTCTGTCTCTGTCTCTGTCTCTGTCTCTGTCTCTGTCTCTGTCTCTGTCTCTGTCTCTGTCCCTGTCTCTGTCTCTGTCTCTGTCTCTGTCTCCGTCTCTGTCTCTGTCTCTGTCTCTGTCTCTGTCTCTCTCTCTCTGTTTGTGTCCCCGTCTCTGTCTCTGTCTCTCTCTCTGTCTCTGTCTCTGTCTCTGTATCTGTCTCTGTCTCTGCCTCTGTCTCTGCCTCTGTCTCTGTCTCTGTCTCTGTCTCTGTCTCTGTCTCTGTCTCTGTCCCTGTCTCTGTATCTGTCTCTGTCACTTTCACTGTCACTGTCGCTGTCCCTGTCTATGTGTCTGTCTCTGTCTCTGTCTGTGTTTCTGTCCCTGTCTCTGTCCCTGTCCCTGTCTCTGTCTCTGTCTCTGTCTCTGTCTCTGTCTCTGTCTCTGTGCCTGTCCCTGTCCCTGTCCCTGTCTCTGTCTCTGTCTCTGTCTCCGTCTCTGTCTCTGTCTCTGTCTCAATCTCCGTCTCTGTCCCTGTCTCTGTATCTGTCCCTGCCTCTGTCTCTGTCACTGTCACTGTCGCTGGCCCTGTCTCTGTCTCTGTCTCTGTCTCTGTCCCTGTCTCTGTCTCTGTCTCTGTCTCTGTCTCCGTCTCTGTCTCTGTCTCTGTCTCTGTCTCTGTCTCTGTCTCAGTCTCTGTCTCTGTCTCTGTCTCTGTCTCTGTCTCTGTCTCTGTCTCTGTCTCTGTCTTCGTCTCTGTCCCTGTCTCTGTCACTGTCTCTGTCTCTGTCTGTGTTTCTGTCCATGTCTCTGTTCCTGTCTCTGTCTCTGTCTCTGTCTCTGTCACTGTCTCTGTCTCTGTCTCTGTCTCTGTCTCTGACTCTGTCTCTGTCTCTGTCTCTGTCTCCGTCTATGTACCTGTTTGTGTCTCTGTCCCTGTCTCTGTCGCTGTCTCTGTCTCTGTCCCTGTCCCTGTCTCTATCTCTGTCGCTGTCTCCGTCTCTGTCCCTGTCTCTGTATCTGTCCCTGCCTCTGTGTCTGTCACTGTCACTGTCGCTGTCTCCGTCTCTGCCCCTGTCTCTGTATCTGTCCCTGTCTCTGTCTCTGTCACTGTCACTGTCACTGTCTCTGTCTCTCTCTCTGCCCCTGTCTCTGTCGCTGTCTCTGTCTCTGTCTCTGTCTCTGACTCCGTCTCTATCTCTGCCTCTGCCTCTGCCTCTGTCTCTGTCTCTGTCTCTGCCTCTGTCTCTGTCTCTGTCTCTGTGTCTCTCTCTGTCTCTGTCTTTGTCTCTGTCTCTGTCTCTGTCTGTGTCTCTGTCTCTGTCTCTGTCTCCGTCTCTGTCTCTGTCTCTGTCTCTGTCTCTGCCTCTGTCTTTGTCTCTGCCTCTGTCTCTGTCTTTGTCTATGCCTCGATCACGGTCTCTGTCTCTGCCGCTGTCTCGGACCCTGTCTCAAACTTAGTCTCTGTCCCGCTAACTCTCTCTGTCTCTGCCTCTGTCACCGTCTCTGCCTCTGTCTCTGTCTCTGTCTCTGTGTCTGTCCCTGTCGCTGTGTCTCTGTCGCTGTCTCTGCCTCTGTCTCTGTCTCTGTTCCTGTCTCTATCTTTGTCCCTGTCTCTGTCTCTGTCACTGTCTCTGTCTCTGTCTCTGCCTCTGCCTCTGCCTCTGTCTCTGTCTCTGTCTCTGTCTCTGTCGCCGCCTCTGCCTCTGTCCCTTGTCTCTGTCCCTGTATCTGTGTCTTTGCCGGTGTCTCTGTGTCTGTGTCTCTGTCTCCGTGTTGCCTTCCTCTGTGGCTCTGTCTCTGTCTCCGTCTCTGTCTCTGACTCTGTCTCTGTCTCTGTCTCTGTCTCTGTCTCTGTCTCTGTCTCTGTCTCTGTCTCTGTCTCTGTCTCTGTCTCTGTCTCTGTCTCTGTCTCTGTCTCTGTCTCTGTCTCTGTCTCTGTCTCTGTCTCTGTCTCTGTCTCTGTCTCTGTCTCTGTCTCTGTCTCTGTCTCTGTCTCTGTCTCTGTCTCTGTCTCTGTCTCTGTCTCTGTCTCTGTCTCTGTCTCTGTCTCTGGTCTCTGTCTCTGTCTCGGCCTGTGTCTCTGTCTCTGTCTCTGTCTCTGTCTCTGCCTCTGTCACAGTCTCTGCGTCTGTCTCGGTCTCTGTCTCTGTCTCTGTCTCTGTCTCTGTCTCTGTCTCTGTCTCTGTCTCTGTCCTTGTCTCCGTTTTTGTCTCTGTCTCAGTCTCAGTCTCTGCCTCTGTCTCTGCCTCTGTCTCTGTCTCTGTCTCCGACTCTGTCTCTGTCTCTGTCTCTGTCTCTGTCCCTGTCTCTGTCTCTGTCTCTGTCTCTGTCTCTGTCTCTGTCTCTGTCTCTGTCTCTGTCTCTGTCTCTGTCTCTGCCTCCGTCACAGTCTCTGCGTCTGTCTCGGTCTCTGTCTCTGTCTCTGTCTCTGTCTCTGTCTCTGTCTCTGTCTCTGTATCTGTCTCTGTCTCTGTCTCTGCCTCTGTCTCTGCCTCTGTCTCTGTCTCTGTCTCCGTTTCTGTCTGTGTCTCTGTCTCCGTCTCTGTCGCTGTCTCTGTCTCTGCCTCTGTCTCTGTCTCTGTCTCTGTCTCTTTCTCTGTCTCTGTCTCTGTCTCTGTCTCTGTCTCTGTCTCTGTCTCTGTCTCTGTCTCTGTCTCTGTCTCTGTCTCAGTCTCTGCCTCTGTCTCTGCCTCTCTCTCCGTCTCTGTCTCTGCCTCTGTCTCTGCCCTGTCTCTGTCTCTGTCGCTGCCTCTGCCTCTGTCTCAGTCCCTGCGTCGGTCTCTGTCTCGGTCTCGGTCTCTGTCTCTGTCTCTGCCTCTGTCACAGTCTCTGCGTCTGTCACTGTCACTGTCGCTGGCCCTGTCTCTGTCTCTGTCTCTGTCTCTGTCCCTGTCTCTGTCTCTGTCTCTGTCTCTGTCTCCGTCTCTGTCTCTGTCTCTGTCTCTGTCTCTGTCTCTGTCTCAGTCTCTGTCTCTGTCTCTGTCTCTGTCTCTGTCTCTGTCTCTGTCTCTGTCTCTGTCTTCGTCTCTGTCCCTGTCTCTGTCACTGTCTCTGTCTCTGTCTGTGTTTCTGTCCATGTCTCTGTTCCTGTCTCTGTCTCTGTCTCTGTCTCTGTCACTGTCTCTGTCTCTGTCTCTGTCTCTGTCTCTGACTCTGTCTCTGTCTCTGTCTCTGTCTCCGTCTATGTACCTGTTTGTGTCTCTGTCCCTGTCTCTGTCGCTGTCTCTGTCTCTGTCCCTGTCCCTGTCTCTATCTCTGTCGCTGTCTCCGTCTCTGTCCCTGTCTCTGTATCTGTCCCTGCCTCTGTGTCTGTCACTGTCACTGTCGCTGTCTCCGTCTCTGCCCCTGTCTCTGTATCTGTCCCTGTCTCTGTCTCTGTCACTGTCACTGTCACTGTCTCTGTCTCTCTCTCTGCCCCTGTCTCTGTCGCTGTCTCTGTCTCTGTCTCTGTCTCTGACTCCGTCTCTATCTCTGCCTCTGCCTCTGCCTCTGCCTCTGTCTCTGTCTCTGTCTCTGCCTCTGTCTCTGTCTCTGTCTCTGTGTCTCTCTCTGTCTCTGTCTTTGTCTCTGTCTCTGTCTCTGTCTGTGTCTCTGTCTCTGTCTCTGTCTCCGTCTCTGTCTCTGTCTCTGTCTCTGTCTCTGCCTCTGTCTTTGTCTCTGCCTCTGTCTCTGTCTTTGTCTATGCCTCGATCACGGTCTCTGTCTCTGCCGCTGTCTCGGACCCTGTCTCAAACTTAGTCTCTGTCCCGCTAACTCTCTCTGTCTCTGCCTCTGTCACCGTCTCTGCCTCTGTCTCTGTCTCTGTCTCTGTGTCTGTCCCTGTCGCTGTGTCTCTGTCGCTGTCTCTGCCTCTGTCTCTGTCTCTGTTCCTGTCTCTATCTTTGTCCCTGTCTCGGTCTCTGTCACTGTCTCTGTCTCTGTCTCTGCCTCTGCCTCTGCCTCTGTCTCTGTCTCTGTCTCTGTCTCTGTCGCCGCCTCTGCCTCTGTCCCTTGTCTCTGTCCCTGTATCTGTGTCTTTGCCGGTGTCTCTGTGTCTGTGTCTCTGTCTCCGTGTTGCCTTCCTCTGTGGCTCTGTCTCTGTCTCCGTCTCTGTCTCTGACTCTGTCTCTGTCTCTGTCTCTGTCTCTGTCTCTGTCTCTGTCTCTGTCTCTGTCTCTGTCTCTGTCTCTGTCTCTGTCTCTGTCTCTGTCTCTGTCTCTGTCTCTGTCTCTGTCTCTGTCTCTGTCTCTGTCTCTGTCTCTGTCTCTGTCTCTGTCTCTGTCTCTGTCTCTGTCTCTGTCTCTGTCTCTGTCTCTGTCTCTGTCTCTGTCTCTGTCTCTGTCTCTGGTCTCTGTCTCTGTCTCGGCCTGTGTCTCTGTCTCTGTCTCTGTCTCTGTCTCTGACTCTGTCTCTGTCTCTGTCTCTGTCTCCGTCTATGTACCTGTTTGTGTCTCTGTCCCTGTCTCTGTCGCTGCCTCTGTCTCTGTCCCTGTCCCTGTCTCTATCTCTGTCGCTGTCTCCGTCTCTGTCCCTGTCTCTGTATCTGTCCCTGCCTCTGTGTCTGTCACTGTCACTGTCGCTGTCTCCGTCTCTGCCCCTGTCTCTGTATCTGTCCCTGTCTCTGTCTCTGCCTCTGTCACAGTCTCTGCGTCTGTCTCGGTCTCTGTCTCTGTCTCTGTCTCTGTCTCTGTCTCTGTCTCTGTCTCTGTCTCTGTCCTTGTCTCCGTTTTTGTCTCTGTCTCAGTCTCAGTCTCTGCCTCTGTCTCTGCCTCTGTCTCTGTCTCTGTCTCCGACTCTGTCTCTGTCTCTGTCTCTGTCTCTGTCCCTGTCTCTGTCTCTGTCTCTGTCTCTGTCTCTGTCTCTGTCTCTGTCTCTGTCTCTGTCTCTGTCTCTGTCTCTGTCTCTGCCTCCGTCACAGTCTCTGCGTCTGTCTCGGTCTCTGTCTCTGTCTCTGTCTCTGTCTCTGTCTCTGTCTCTGTCTCTGTATCTGTCTCTGTCTCTGTCTCTGCCTCTGTCTCTGCCTCTGTCTCTGTCTCTGTCTCCGTTTCTGTCTGTGTCTCTGTCTCCGTCTCTGTCGCTGTCTCTGTCTCTGCCTCTGTCTCTGTCTCTGTCTCTGTCTCTTTCTCTGTCTCTGTCTCTGTCTCTGTCTCTGTCTCTGTCTCTGTCTCTGTCTCTGTCTCTGTCTCTGTCTCTGTCTCTGTCTCTGTCTCTGTCTCAGTCTCTGCCTCTGTCTCTGCCTCTCTCTCCGTCTCTGTCTCTGCCTCTGTCTCTGCCCTGTCTCTGTCTCTGTCGCTGCCTCTGCCTCTGTCTCAGTCCCTGCGTCGGTCTCTGTCTCGGTCTCGGTCTCTGTCTCTGTCTCTGCCTCTGTCACAGTCTCTGCGTCTGTCTCGGTCTCTGTCTCTGTCTCTGTCTCTGTACTCTGTCTCTGTCTCTGTCTCTGTCTCTGTCTCTGTCTCTGTCTCCGTCTCTGTCTCTGTCTCCGTCTCTGTCCCTGTCTCTGTCTCTGTCTCTGTCTCTGTCTCTGTCTCTCTCTCTCTGTTTGTGTCCCCGTCTCTGTCTCTGTCTCTGTCTCTGTCTCTGTCTCTGTCTCTGTATCTGTCTCTGTCTCTGCCTCTGTCTCTGCCTCTGTCTCTGTCTCTGTCTCTGTCTCTGTCTCTGTCTCTGTCTCTGTCTCTGTCTCTGTCTCTGTCCCTGTCTCTGTATCTGTCTCTGTCACTTTCACTGTCACTGTCGCTGTCCCTGTCTCTGTGTCTGTCTCTGTCTCTGTCTGTGTTTCTGTCCATGTCTCTGTTCCTGTCTCTGTCTCTGTCTCTGTCTCTGTCACTGTCTCTGTCTCTGCCTCTGTCTCTGTCTCTGTCTCTGTCTCTGTCTCTGTCTCAGTCTCCGTCTCTGTCCCTGTCTCTGTATCTGTCCCTGCCTCTGTCTCTGTCACTGTCACTGTCGCTGGCCCTGTCT
>OX243800.1:17475000-17477500 GCA_945859595.2 Megachile willughbiella
CTGTCTTTGTCTATGCCTCGATCACGGTCTCTGTCTCTGCCGCTGTCTCGGACCCTGTCTCAAACTTAGTCTCTGTCCCGCTAACTCTCTCTGTCTCTGCCTCTGTCACCGTCTCTGCCTCTGTCTCTGTCTCTGTCTCTGTGTCTGTCCCTGTCGCTGTGTCTCTGTCGCTGTCTCTGCCTCTGTCTCTGTCTCTGTTCCTGTCTCTATCTTTGTCCCTGTCTCGGTCTCTGTCACTGTCTCTGTCTCTGTCTCTGCCTCTGCCTCTGCCTCTGTCTCTGTCTCTGTCTCTGTCTCTGTCGCCGCCTCTGCCTCTGTCCCTTGTCTCTGTCCCTGTATCTGTGTCTTTGCCGGTGTCTCTGTGTCTGTGTCTCTGTCTCCGTGTTGCCTTCCTCTGTGGCTCTGTCTCTGTCTCCGTCTCTGTCTCTGACTCTGTCTCTGTCTCTGTCTCTGTCTCTGTCTCTGTCTCTGTCTCTGTCTCTGTCTCTGTCTCTGTCTCTGTCTCTGTCTCTGTCTCTGTCTCTGTCTCTGTCTCTGTCTCTGTCTCTGTCTCTGTCTCTGTCTCTGTCTCTGTCTCTGTCTCTGTCTCTGTCTCTGTCTCTGTCTCTGTCTCTGTCTCTGTCTCTGTCTCTGTCTCTGTCTCTGTCTCTGTCTCTGTCTCTGGTCTCTGTCTCTGTCTCGGCCTGTGTCTCTGTCTCTGTCTCTGTCTCTGTCTCTGACTCTGTCTCTGTCTCTGTCTCTGTCTCCGTCTATGTACCTGTTTGTGTCTCTGTCCCTGTCTCTGTCGCTGCCTCTGTCTCTGTCCCTGTCCCTGTCTCTATCTCTGTCGCTGTCTCCGTCTCTGTCCCTGTCTCTGTATCTGTCCCTGCCTCTGTGTCTGTCACTGTCACTGTCGCTGTCTCCGTCTCTGCCCCTGTCTCTGTATCTGTCCCTGTCTCTGTCTCTGTCACTGTCACTGTCACTGTCTCTGTCTCTCTCTCTGCCCCTGTCTCTGTCGCTGTCTCTGTCTCTGTCTCTGTCTCTGACTCCGTCTCTATCTCTGCCTCTGCCTCTGCCTCTGTCTCTGTCTCTGTCTCTGCCTCTGTCTCTGTCTCTGTCTCTGTGTCTCTCTCTGTCTCTGTCTTTGTCTCTGTCTCTGTCTCTGTCTGTGTCTCTGTCTCTGTCTCTGTCTCCGTCTCTGTCTCTGTCTCTGTCTCTGTCTCTGCCTCTGTCTTTGTCTCTGCCTCTGTCTCTGTCTTTGTCTATGCCTCGATCACGGTCTCTGTCTCTGCCGCTGTCTCGGACCCTGTCTCAAACTTAGTCTCTGTCCCGCTAACTCTCTCTGTCTCTGCCTCTGTCACCGTCTCTGCCTCTGTCTCTGTCTCTGTCTCTGTGTCTGTCCCTGTCGCTGTGTCTCTGTCGCTGTCTCTGCCTCTGTCTCTGTCTCTGTTCCTGTCTCTATCTTTGTCCCTGTCTCTGTCTCTGTCACTGTCTCTGTCTCTGTCTCTGCCTCTGCCTCTGCCTCTGTCTCTGTCTCTGTCTCTGTCTCTGTCGCCGCCTCTGCCTCTGTCCCTTGTCTCTGTCCCTGTATCTGTGTCTTTGCCGGTGTCTCTGTGTCTGTGTCTCTGTCTCCGTGTTGCCTTCCTCTGTGGCTCTGTCTCTGTCTCCGTCTCTGTCTCTGACTCTGTCTCTGTCTCTGTCTCTGTCTCTGTCTCTGTCTCTGTCTCTGTCTCTGTCTCTGTCTCTGTCTCTGTCTCTGTCTCTGTCTCTGTCTCTGTCTCTGTCTCTGTCTCTGTCTCTGTCTCTGTCTCTGTCTCTGTCTCTGTCTCTGTCTCTGTCTCTGTCTCTGTCTCTGTCTCTGTCTCTGTCTCTGTCTCTGTCTCTGTCTCTGTCTCTGTCTCTGTCTCTGTCTCTGTCTCTGTCTCTGTCTCTGTCTCTGGTCTCTGTCTCTGTCTCGGCCTGTGTCTCTGTCTCTGTCTCTGTCTCTGTCTCTGCCTCTGTCACAGTCTCTGCGTCTGTCTCGGTCTCTGTCTCTGTCTCTGTCTCTGTCTCTGTCTCTGTCTCTGTCTCTGTCTCTGTCCTTGTCTCCGTTTTTGTCTCTGTCTCAGTCTCAGTCTCTGCCTCTGTCTCTGCCTCTGTCTCTGTCTCTGTCTCCGACTCTGTCTCTGTCTCTGTCTCTGTCTCTGTCCCTGTCTCTGTCTCTGTCTCTGTCTCTGCCTCTGTCTCTGTCTCTGTCTCTGTCTCTGTCTCTGTCTCTGTCTCTGTCTCTGCCTCCGTCACAGTCTCTGCGTCTGTCTCGGTCTCTGTCTCTGTCTCTGTCTCTGTCTCTGTCTCTGTCTCTGTCTCTGTATCTGTCTCTGTCTCTGTCTCTGCCTCTGTCTCTGCCTCTGTCTCTGTCTCTGTCTCCGTTTCTGTCTGTGTCTCTGTCTCCGTCTCTGTCGCTGTCTCTGTCTCTGCCTCTGTCTCTGTCTCTGTCTCTGTCTCTTTCTCTGTCTCTGTCTCTGTCTCTGTCTCTGTCTCT
>OX243800.1:17487500-17510000 GCA_945859595.2 Megachile willughbiella
TCTGTCTCTGTCTCTGTCTCTGTCTCTGTCTCTGTCTCTGTCTCTGTCTCTGTCTCTGTCTCTGTCTCTGTCTCTGTCTCTGTCCCTGTCTCTTCCTCGGTCTGTGTCTCTGTCTCTGCCTCTGTCTCTGTCTCCGTCTCTGTCTCTGTATCGGTCTTTGTCTCTGTCTCTGTCTCTGTCTCTGTCTCTGTCTCTGTCTCTGTCTCTGTCTCTGTCTCTGTCTCTGTGTCTGTCTCTGTCTCTGTCTCTGTCTGTGTCTCTGTCTCTGTCTCTGTGTCTGTCTCTGTCCGTGTCTCTGCCTCTGTCTCTGTCTCTGTCTCTGTCTCTGCCTTTGTCTCTGTCTCTGTCTCTGTCTCTGTCTCTGTCTCGGTCTCTGTCTCTGTCTCTGTCTCTGTCTGTGTCTCTGCCACTGTCTCTGTCTCTGTCTCTGTCTCTGCCTTTGTCTCTGTCTATGTCTCTTTCTCTGTCTCTGTCTGTGTCGCTGCCTCTGTCTCGATCTTTGTCTCCGTCTCTGTTCCTGTTTCTGTCTCTGTCTCAGTCTCAGTCTCTGTCTCTGTCTCTGTCTCTGTCTCTGCCTCTGTCTCGGTCTTTGTATCCGTCTCTGTCTCTGTCTCTGTCTCTGCCTCTGTCTCTGTCGCTGTCTCTGTCTCTGCCTCTGTCACAGTCTCTGCGTCTGTCTCGGTCTCGGTCTCTGTCTCTGTCTCTGTCTCTGTCTCTGTCTCTGTCTCTGTCTCTGTCTCTGTCTCTGTCTCTGCCCCTGTCTCTTCCTCGGTCTGTGTCTCTGTCTCTGCCTCTGTCTCTGTCTCCGTCTCTGTCTCTGTATCGGTCTTTGTCTCTGTCTCTGTCTCTGTCTCTGTCTCTGTCTCTGTCTCTGTCTCTGTCTCTGTACTTGACTCTGTCTCTGTCTCTGTCTCTGTCTCTGTCTCTGCCTCTGTCTCTGCCTCTGTCTCTGTCTCTGTCTCCGTTTCTGTCTGTGTCTCTGTCTCTGTCTCTGTCTCTGTCTCTGTCTCTGTCTCTGTCTCTGTCCCTGTCTCTGTCTCTGTCTCTGTCTCTGCCTCTGTCTCTGTCTCCGTCTCTGTCTCTGTATCGGCCTTTGTCTCTGTCTCTGTCTCTGTCTCTGTCTCTGTCTCTGTCTCTGTCTCTGTCTCTGTCTCTGTCTCTGTCTCTGCCTCTGCCTCTGCCTCTGTCTCTGCCTCTGTCTCTGTGTCTGTCTCCGTTTCTGTCTGTGTCTCTGTCTCTGTCTCTGTCTCTGTCTCTGTCTCTGTCTCTGTCTCTGTCTCTGTCTCTGTCTCTGTCTCTGTCTCTGTCTCTGTCTCTGTCTCTGTCTCTGTCCCTGTCTCTGTCTCTGTCTCTGTCCCTGTCTCTGTCTCTGTCTCTGTCTCTGTCTCTGTCTCTGGTCTCTGTCTCTGTCTCTGTCTCTGTCTCTGTCTCTGTCTCTGTCTCTGTCTCTGTCTCTGTCTCTGTCTCTGTCTCTGTCTCTGTCTCTGTCTCTGTCTCTGTCTCTGTCTCTGTCTCTGTCTCTGTCTCTGTCTCTGTCTCTGTTTTTTCCTCGGTCTGTGTCTCTGTCTCCGTCACTGTCTCTGTATCGGTCTTTGTCTCTGTCTCTGTCTCTGTCTCTGTCTCTGTCTCTGTCTCTGTCTCTGTCTCTGTCTCTGTCTCTGTCTCTGTCTCTGTCTCTGTCTCTGTCTCTGTCTCTGTCTCTGTCTCTGTCTCTGTCTCTGTCTCTGTCTCTGCCTCTGCCACTGTCTCTGCCTCTGACTCTGCCTCCGTCTCCGTTTCTGTCTGTGTCTTTGTCTCTGTCTCTGTCTCTGTCTCTGTCTCTTTCTCTGTCTCTGTCTCTGTCTCTGTCTCTGTGTCTCTCTCTGTCTCTGTCTTTGTCTCTGTCTCTGTCTCTGTCTCTGTCTCTGTCTCTGTCTCTGTCTCTGTCTCCGTCTCTGTCTCTGTCTCTGTCTCTGTCTCTGCCTCTGTCTTTGTCTCTGCCTCTGTCTCTGTCTTTGTTTATGCCTCGATCACGGTCTCTGTCTCTGCCGCTGTCTCGGACCCTGTCTCAAACTTAGTCTCTGTCCCGCTAACTCTCTCTGTCTCTGCCTCCGTCACCGTCTCTGCCTCTGTCTCTGTCTCTGTCTCTGTGTCTGTCCCTGTCGCTGTGTCTCTGTCGCCGTCTCTGCCTCTGTCTCTGTCTCTGTTCCTGTCTCTATCTTTGTCCCTGTCTCTGTCTCTGTCACTGTCTCTGTCTCTGTCTCTGCCTCTGCCTCTGCCTCTGTCTCTGTCTCTGTCTCTGTCTCTGTCGCCACCTCTGCCTCTGTCCCTTGTCTCTGTCCCTGTATCTGTGTCTTTGCCGGTGTCTCTGTGTCTGTGTCTCTGTCTCCGTGTTGCCTTCCTCTGTGGCTCTGTCTCTGTCTCCGTCTCTGTCTCTGACTCTGTCTCTGTCTCTGTCTCTGTCTCTGTCTCTGTCTCTGTCTCTGTCTCTGTCTCTGTCTCTGTCTCTGTCTCTGTCTCTGTCTCTGTCTCTGTCTCTGTCTCTGTCTCTGTCTCTGTCTCTGTCTCTGTCTCTGTCTCTGTCTCTGTCTCTGTCTCTGTCTCTGTCTCTGTCTCTGTCTCTGTCTCTGTCTCTGGTCTCTGTCTCTGTCTCTGCCTGTGTCTCTGTCTCTGTCTCTGTCTCTGTCTCTGCCTCTGTCACAGTCTCTGCGTCTGTCTCGGTCTCTGTCTCTGTCTCTGTCTCTGTCTCTGTCTCTGTCTCTGTCTCTGTATCTGTCCTTGTCTCCGTTTTTGTCTCTGTCTCAGTCTCAGTCTCTGCCTCTGTCTCTGCCTCTGTCTCTGTCTCTGTCTCCGACTCTGTCTCTGTCTCTGTCTCTGTCTCTGTCCCTGTCTCTGTCTCTGTCTCTGTCTCTGTCTCTGTCTCTGTCTCTGTCTCTGTCTCTGTCTCTGTCTCTGTCTCTGTCTCTGTCTCTGCCTCCGTCACAGTCTCTGCGTCTGTCTCGGTCTCTGTCTCTGTCTCTGTCTCTGTCTCTGTCTCTGTCTCTGTCTCTGTCTCTGTATCTGTCTCTGTCTCTGTCTCTGTCTCTGTCTCCGTTTCTGTCTGTGTCTCTGTCTCCGTCTCTGTCGCTGTCTCTGTCTCTGCCTCTGTCTCTGTCTCTGTCTCTGTCTCTTTCTCTGTCTCTGTCTCTGTCTCTGTCTCTGTCTCTGTCTCTGTCTCTGTCTCTGTCTCTGTCTCTGTCTCTGTCTCTGTCTCTGTCTCTGTCTCTGTCTCTGTCTCTGTCTCAGTCTCTGCCTCTGTCTCTGCCTCTCTCTCCGTCTCTGTCTCTGCCTCTGTCTCTGCCCTGTCTCTGTCTCTGTCGCTGCCTCTGCCTCTGTCTCAGTCCCTGCGTCGGTCTCTGTCTCGGTCTCGGTCTCTGTCTCTGTCTCTGCCTCTGTCACAGTCTCTGCGTCTGTCTCGGTCTCTGTCTCTGTCTCTGTCTCTGTACTCTGTCTCTGTCTCTGTCTCTGTCTCTGTCTCTGTCTCTACCTCGGTCTGTGTCTCTGTCTCTGCCTCTGTCTCTGTCTCCGTCTCTGTCTCTGTATCGGTGTTTGTCTCTGTCTCTGTCTCTGTCTCTGTCTCTGTCTCTGTCTCTGTCTCTGTCTCTGTCTCTGTCTCTGTCTCTGTCTCTGTCTCTGTCTCTGTCTCTGTCTCTGTCTCTGTCTCTGCCTCTGTCTCTGCCTCTGTCTCTGTCTCTGTCTCCGTTTCTGTCTGTGTCTCTGTCTCTGTCTCTGTCTCTGTCTCTGTCTCTGTCTCTGTCTCTGTCTCTGTCTCTGTCCCTTGTCTCTGTCTCTGTCTATGTCTCAGTGTCTCTGCCTCTGCCTCTGTCTCTGTCACTGTCTCTGACTCCGTCTCTGTCTCTCCCTCTGTATATGTCTCTGTCTCTGTTCCTGTCTCTATCTTTGTCCCTGTCTCTGTCTCTGTCACTGTCTCTGTCTCTGTCTCTGCCTCTGCCTCTGCCTCTGTCTCTGTCTCTGTCTCTGTCTCTGTCGCCGCCTCTGCCTCTGTCCCTTGTCTCTGTCCCTGTATCTGTGTCTATGTCTCTGTGTCTTTGCCGGTGTCTCTGTGTCTGTGTCTCTGTCTCCGTGTTGCCTTCCTCTGTGGCTCTGTCTCTGTCTCCGTCTCTGTCTCTGACTCTGTCTCTGTCTCTGTCTCTCTCTCTCTGTTTGTGTCCCCGTCTCTGTCTCTGTCTCTCTCTCTGTGTCTCTGTCTCTGTCTCTGTCTCTCTCTCTGTCTCTGTCTCTGTCTCTGTATCTGTCTCTGTCTCTGCCTCTGTCTCTGCCTCTGTCTCTGACGCTGTCTCTGTCTCTGTCTCTGTCTCTCTCTCTGTCTCTGTCTCTGTCTCTGTATCTGTCTCTGTCTCTGTCTCTGTCTCTGTCTCAGTCTCTGTCTCTGTCTTTGTCTCTGTCACTGTCTCCGCCTCTGTCTATGTCTCTGTCTCTGTTCCTGTCTCTCTCTCTGCCTCTGCCTCTGTATATGTCTCTGTATCTGTCTCTGCCTCCGTCGCTGTCTCTGTCTCTGTATATGTCTCTGTCTCTGTCTCTGCCTCTGTCTCTGTCTCTGCCTCTGCCTCTGTCTCTGTGTCTCTCTCTGTCTCTGTCTCTGTCTCTGTCTCTGTCTCTGTCTCTGTCCCTGTCTCTGTCTCTGTCACTGTCACTGTCACTGTCTCTGTCTCTCTCTCTGCCCCTGTCTCTGTCGCTGTCTCTGTCTCTGTCTCTGTCTCTGACTCCGTCTCTATCTCTGCCTCTGCCTCTGCCTCTGTCTCTGTCTCTGTCTCTGCCTCTGTCTCTGTCTCTGTCTCTGTGTCTCTCTCTGTCTCTGTCTTTGTCTCTGTCTCTGTCTCTGTCTCTGTCTCTGTCTCCGTCTCTGTCTCTGTCTCTGTCTCTGTCTCTGTCTCTGCCTCTGTCTTTGTCTCTGCCTCTGTCTCTGTCTTTGTCTATGCCTCGATCACGGTCTCTGTCTCTGCCGCTGTCTCGGACTCTGTCTCAACCTTAGTCTCTGTCCCGCTAACTCTCTCTGTCTCTGCCTCTGTCACCGTCTCTGCCTCTGTCTCTGTCTCTGTCTCTGTGTCTGTCCCTGTCGCTGTGTCTCTGTCGCTGTCTCTGCCTCTGTCTCTGTCTCTGTTCCTGTCTCTATCTTTGTCCCTGTCTCTGTCTCTGTCACTGTCTCTGTCTCTGTCTCTGCCTCTGCCTCTGCCTCTGTCTCTGTCTCTGTCTCTGTCTCTGTCGCCGCCTCTGCCTCTGTCCCTTGTCTCTGTCCCTGTATCTGTGTCTATGTCTCTGTGTCTTTGCCGGTGTCTCTGTGTCTGTGTCTCTGTCTCCGTGTTGCCTTCCTCTGTGGCTCTGTCTCTGTCTCCGTCTCTGTCTCTGACTCTGTCTCTGTCTCTGTCTCTGTCTCTGTCTCTGTCTCTCTCTCTGTCTCTGTCTCTGTCTCTGTCTCTGTCTCTGTCTCTGTCTCTGTCTCTGTCTCTGCCTCTGTCTCTGTCTCTGTCTCTGCCTTTGTCTCTGTCTATGTCTCTTTCTCTGTCTCTGTCTGTGTCGCTGCCTCTGTCTCGGTCTTTGTCTCCGTCTCTGTCTCTGTCTCTGTCTCTGTCTGTGTCTCTGTCTCTGTCCCCATCTCTGTCTCTGTCCCTGTCTCTGTCTCTGCCTTTGTCTCTGTCTATGTCTCTGTCTCTGTCTCTGTCTCTGTCTCTGCCTTTGTCTCCGTCTATGTCTCTGTCTCTGTCTCTGTCTCTGTCTCAGTCCCTGCGTCGGTCTCTGACTCGGTCTCTGTCTCTGTCTCTGCCTCTGTCTCAGTCCCTGCGTCGGTCTCTGACTCGGTCTCTGTCTCTGTCTCTGCCTCTGTCACAGTCTCTGCGTCTGTCTCGGTCTCTGTCTCTGTCTCTGTCTCTGTCTCTGTCTCTGTCTCTGTCTCTGTCTCTGTCTCTGTCTCTGTCACTGTCTCTGTCTCTGTCTCTGTCTCTCTCTCCGTCTCTGTCTCTGCCTCTGTCTCTGCCCTGTCTCTGTCTCTGTCGCTGCCTCTGCCTCTGTCTCAGTCCCTTCGTTGGTCTCTGTCTCGGTCTCTGTCTCTGTCTCTGCCTCTGTCACAGTCTCTGCGTCTGTCTCGGTCTCTGTCTCTGTCTCTGTCTCTGTCTCTGTCTCTGTCTCTTCCTCGGTCTGTGTCTCTGTCTCTGCCTCTGTCTCTGTCTCCGTCTCTGTCTCTGTATCGGTCTTTGTCTCTGTCTCTGTCTCTGTCTCTGTCTCTGTCTCTGTCTCTGTCTCTGTCTCTGTCTCTGTCTCTGTCTCTGTCCTTGTCTCCGTGTCTGTCTCTGTCTCTGTCTCTATATCGGTCTTTGTCTCCGTCTCCGTCTCTGTCTCTGTCTCTGTCTCTGTCTCTGTCTCTGTCTCTGTCTCTGTCTCTGTCTCTGTCTCTGTCTCTGTCTCTGTCTCTGTCTCTGTCTCTGTCTCTGTCTCTGTCTCTGTCTCTGTCTCAGTCTCTGCCTTTGTCTCTGTCTATGTCTCTTTCTCTGTCTCTGTCTCGGTCTTTGTCTCCGTCTCTGTCTCTGTCTCTGTCTGTGTCTCTGCCTCTGTCTCGGTCTTTGTCTCCGTCTCTGTTTCTGTTTCTGTCTCTGTCTCAGTCTCTTTCTCTGTCTCTGTCTCTGTCTCTGTCTCTGCCTCTGTCTCGGTCTTTGTATCCGTCTCCGTCTCTGTCTCTGTCTCTGCCTCTGTCTCTGTCTCTGTCTCTGTCTCTGCCTCTGTCACAGTCTCTGCGTCTGCCTCGGTCTCTGTCTCTGTCTCTGTCTCTGTCTCTGTCCCTGTCTCTGTCTCTGTCCCTGTCTCTTCCTCGGTCTGTGTCTCTGTCTCTGCCTCTGCCTCTGTCTCTGTCTCTGTCTCTGTGTCTGTCCCTGTCGCTGTGTCTCTGTCGCCGTCTCTGCCTCTGTCTCTGTCTCTGTTCCTGTCTCTATCTTTGTCCCTGTCTCTGTCTCTGTCACTGTCTCTGTCTCTGTCTCTGCCTCTGCCTCTGCCTCTGTCTCTGTCTCTGTCTCTGTCTCTGTCGCCGCCTCTGCCTCTGTCCCTTGTCTCTGTCCCTGTATCTGTGTCTTTGCCGGTGTCTCTGTGTCTGTGTCTCTGTCTCCGTGTTGCCTTCCTCTGTGGCTCTGTCTCTGTCTCCGTCTCTGTCTCTGACTCTGTCTCTGTCTCTGTCTCTGTCTCTGTCTCTGTCTCTGTCTCTGTCTCTGTCTCTGTCTCTGTCTCTGTCTCTGTCTCTGTCTCTGTCTCTGTCTCTGTCTCTGTCTCTGTCTCTGTCTCTGTCTCTGCCTCTGCCACTGTCTCTGCCTCTGACTCTGTCTCCGTCTCCGTTTCTGTCTGTGTCTTTGTCTCTGTCTCTGTCTCTGTCTCTGTCTCTTTCTCTGTCTCTGTCTCTGTCTCTGTCTCTGTGTCTCTCTCTGTCTCTGTCTTTGTCTCTGTCTCTGTCTCTGTCTCTGTCTCTGTCTCTGTCTCTGTCTCCGTCTCTGTCTCTGTCTCTGTCTCTGTCTCTGCCTCTGTCTTTGTCTCTGCCTCTGTCTCTGTCTTTGTCTATGCCTCGATCACGGTCTCTGTCTCTGCCGCTGTCTCGGACCCTGTCTCAAACTTAGTCTCTGTCCCGCTAACTCTCTCTGTCTCTGCCTCTGTCACCGTCTCTGCCTCTGTCTCTGTCTCTGTCTCTGTGTCTGTCCCTGTCGCTGTGTCTCTGTCGCCGTCTCTGCCTCTGTCTCTGTCTCTGTTCCTGTCTCTATCTTTGTCCCTGTCTCTGTCTCTGTCACTGTCTCTGTCTCTGTCTCTGTCTCTGCCTCTGCCTCTGCCTCTGTCTCTGTCTCTGTCTCTGTCTCTGTCGCCGCCTCTGCCTCTGTCCCTTGTCTCTGTCCCTGTATCTGTGTCTTTGCCGGTGTCTCTGTGTCTGTGTCTCTGTCTCCGTGTTGCCTTCCTCTGTGGCTCTGTCTCTGTCTCCGTCTCTGTCTCTGACTCTGTCTCTGTCTCTGTCTCTGTCTCTGTCTCTGTCTCTGTCTCTGTCTCTGTCTCTGTCTCTGTCTCTGTCTCTGTCTCTGTCTCTGTCTCTGTCTCTGTCTCTGTCTCTGTCTCTGTCTCTGTCTCTGTCTCTGTCTCTGTCTCTGTCTCTGTCTCTGTCTCTGTCTCTGTCTCTGTCTCTGTCTCTGTCTCTGTCTCTGTCTCTGTCTCTGTCTCTGTCTCTGTCTCTGGTCTCTGTCTCTGTCTCTGCCTGTGTCTCTGTCTCTGTCTCTGTCTCTGTCTCTGCCTCTGTCACAGTCTCTGCGTCTGTCTCGGTCTCTGTCTCTGTCTCTGTCTCTGTCTCTGTCTCTGTCTCTGTCTCTGTCTCTGTCCTTGTCTCCGTTTTTGTCTCTGTCTCAGTCTCAGTCTCTGCCTCTGTCTCTGCCTCTGTCTCTGTCTCTGTCTCCGACTCTGTCTCTGTCTCTGTCTCTGTCTCTGTCCCTGTCTCTGTCTCTGTCTCTGTCTCTGTCTCTGTCTCTGTCTCTGTCTCTGTCTCTGTCTCTGTCTCTGTCTCTGTCTCTGTCTCTGTCTCTGTCTCTGTCTCTGCCTCCGTCACAGTCTCTGCGTCTGTCTCGGTCTCTGTCTCTGTCTCTGTCTCTGTCTCTGTCTCTGTCTCTGTCTCTGTATCTGTCTCTGTCTCTGTCTCTGCCTCTGTCTCTGCCTCTGTCTCTGTCTCTGTCTCCGTTTCTGTCTGTGTCTCTGTCTCCGTCTCTGTCGCTGTCTCTGTCTCTGCCTCTGTCTCTGTCTCTGTCTCTGTCTCTGTCTCTGTCTCTGTCTCTGTCTCTGTCTCTGTCTCTGTCTCTGTCTCTGTCTCTGTCTCTGTCTCTGTCTCTGTCTCTGTCTCTGTCTCTGTCTCAGTCTCTGCCTCTGTCTCTGCCTCTCTCTCCGTCTCTGTCTCTGCCTCTGTCTCTGCCCTGTCTCTGTCTCTGTCGCTGCCTCTGCCTCTGTCTCAGTCCCTGCGTCGGTCTCTGTCTCGGTCTCGGTCTCTGTCTCTGTCTCTGCCTCTGTCACAGTCTCTGCGTCTGTCTCGGTCTCGGTCTCTGTCTCTGTCTCTGTACTCTGTCTCTGTCTCTGTCTCTGTCTCTGTCTCTGTCTCTACCTCGGTCTGTGTCTCTGTCTCTGCCTCTGTCTCTGTCTCCGTCTCTGTCTCTGTATCGGTGTTTGTCTCTGTCTCTGTCTCTGTCTCTGTCTCTGTCTCTGTCTCTGTCTCTGTCTCTGTCTCTGTCTCTGTCTCTGTCTCTGTCTCTGTCTCTGTCTCTGTCTCTGTCTCTGTCTCTGTCTCTGCCTCTGTCTCTGCCTCTGTCTCTGTCTCTGTCTCCGTTTCTGTCTGTGTCTCTGTCTCTGTCTCTGTCTCTGTCTCTGTCTCTGTCTCTGTCTCTGTCTCTGTCTCTGTCCCTTGTCTCTGTCTCTGTCTATGTCTCAGTGTCTCTGCCTCTGCCTCTGTCTCTGTCACTGTCTCTGACTCCGTCTCTGTCTCTCCCTCTGTATATGTCTCTGTCTCTGTTCCTGTCTCTATCTTTGTCCCTGTCTCTGTCTCTGTCACTGTCTCTGTCTCTGTCTCTGCCTCTGCCTCTGCCTCTGTCTCTGTCTCTGTCTCTGTCTCTGTCGCCGCCTCTGCCTCTGTCCCTTGTCTCTGTCCCTGTATCTGTGTCTTTGCCGGTGTCTCTGTGTCTGTGTCTCTGTCTCCGTGTTGCCTTCCTCTGTGGCTCTGTCTCTGTCTCCGTCTCTGTCTCTGACTCTGTCTCTGTCTCTGTCTCTGTCTCTGTCTCTGTCTCTGTCTCTGTCTCTGTCTCTGTCTCTGTCTCTGTCTCTGTCTCTGTCTCTGTCTCTGTCTCTGTCTCTGTCTCTGTCTCTGTCTCTGTCTCTGTCTCTGTCTCTGTCTCTGTCTCTGTCTCTGTCTCTGTCTCTGTCTCTGTCTCTGTCTCTGTCTCTGTCTCTGTCTCTGTCTCTGGTCTCTGTCTCTGTCTCTGCCTGTGTCTCTGTCTCTGTCTCTGTCTCTGTCTCTGCCTCTGTCACAGTCTCTGCGTCTGTCTCGGTCTCTGTCTCTGTCTCTGTCTCTGTCTCTGTCTCTGTCTCTGTCTCTGTCTCTGTCCTTGTCTCCGTTTTTGTCTCTGTCTCAGTCTCAGTCTCTGCCTCTGTCTCTGCCTCTGTCTCTGTCTCTGTCTCCGACTCTGTCTCTGTCTCTGTCTCTGTCTCTGTCCCTGTCTCTGTCTCTGTCTCTGTCTCTGTCTCTGTCTCTGTCTCTGTCTCTGTCTCTGTCTCTGTCTCTGTCTCTGCCTCCGTCACAGTCTCTGCGTCTGTCTCGGTCTCTGTCTCTGTCTCTGTCTCTGTCTCTGTCTCTGTCTCTGTCTCTGTATCTGTCTCTGTCTCTGTCTCTGCCTCTGTCTCTGCCTCTGTCTCTGTCTCTGTCTCCGTTTCTGTCTGTGTCTCTGTCTCCGTCTCTGTCGCTGTCTCTGTCTCTGCCTCTGTCTCTGTCTCTGTCTCTGTCTCTTTCTCTGTCTCTGTCTCTGTCTCTGTCTCTGTCTCTGTCTCTGTCTCTGTCTCTGTCTCTGTCTCTGTCTCTGTCTCTGTCTCTGTCTCAGTCTCTGCCTCTGTCTCTGCCTCTCTCTCCGTCTCTGTCTCTGCCTCTGTCTCTGCCCTGTCTCTGTCTCTGTCGCTGCCTCTGCCTCTGTCTCAGTCCCTGCGTCGGTCTCTGTCTCGGTCTCGGTCTCTGTCTCTGTCTCTGCCTCTGTCACAGTCTCTGCGTCTGTCTCGGTCTCTGTCTCTGTCTCTGTCTCTGTACTCTGTCTCTGTCTCTGTCTCTGTCTCTGTCTCTGTCTCTACCTCGGTCTGTGTCTCTGTCTCTGCCTCTGTCTCTGTCTCCGTCTCTGTCTCTGTATCGGTGTTTGTCTCTGTCTCTGTCTCTGTCTCTGTCTCTGTCTCTGTCTCTGTCTCTGTCTCTGTCTCTGTCTCTGTCTCTGTCTCTGTCTCTGTCTCTGTCTCTGTCTCTGTCTCTGCCTCTGTCTCTGCCTCTGTCTCTGTCTCTGTCTCCGTTTCTGTCTGTGTCTCTGTCTCTGTCTCTGTCTCTGTCTCTGTCTCTGTCTCTGTCTCTGTCTCTGTCTCTGTCCCTTGTCTCTGTCTCTGTCTATGTCTCAGTGTCTCTGCCTCTGCCTCTGTCTCTGTCACTGTCTCTGACTCCGTCTCTGTCTCTCCCTCTGTATATGTCTCTGTCTCTGTTCCTGTCTCTATCTTTGTCCCTGTCTCTGTCTCTGTCACTGTCTCTGTCTCTGTCTCTGCCTCTGCCTCTGCCTCTGTCTCTGTCTCTGTCTCTGTCTCTGTCGCCGCCTCTGCCTCTGTCCCTTGTCTCTGTCCCTGTATCTGTGTCTATGTCTCTGTGTCTTTGCCGGTGTCTCTGTGTCTGTGTCTCTGTCTCCGTGTTGCCTTCCTCTGTGGCTCTGTCTCTGTCTCCGTCTCTGTCTCTGACTCTGTCTCTGTCTCTGTCTCTCTCTCTCTGTTTGTGTCCCCGTCTCTGTCTCTGTCTCTCTCTCTGTGTCTCTGTCTCTGTCTCTGTCTCTCTCTCTGTCTCTGTCTCTGTCTCTGTATCTGTCTCTGTCTCTGCCTCTGTCTCTGCCTCTGTCTCTGACGCTGTCTCTGTCTCTGTCTCTGTCTCTCTCTCTGTCTCTGTCTCTGTCTCTGTATCTGTCTCTGTCTCTGTCTCTGTCTCTGTCTCAGTCTCTGTCTCTGTCTTTGTCTCTGTCACTGTCTCCGCCTCTGTCTATGTCTCTGTCTCTGTTCCTGTCTCTCTCTCTGCCTCTGCCTCTGTATATGTCTCTGTATCTGTCTCTGCCTCCGTCGCTGTCTCTGTCTCTGTATATGTCTCTGTCTCTGTCTCTGCCTCTGTCTCTGTCTCTGCCTCTGCCTCTGTCTCTGTGTCTCTCTCTGTCTCTGTCTCTGTCTCTGTCTCTGTCTCTGTCTCTGTCCCTGTCTCTGTCTCTGTCACTGTCACTGTCACTGTCTCTGTCTCTCTCTCTGCCCCTGTCTCTGTCGCTGTCTCTGTCTCTGTCTCTGTCTCTGACTCCGTCTCTATCTCTGCCTCTGCCTCTGCCTCTGTCTCTGTCTCTGTCTCTGCCTCTGTCTCTGTCTCTGTCTCTGTGTCTCTCTCTGTCTCTGTCTTTGTCTCTGTCTCTGTCTCTGTCTCTGTCTCTGTCTCTGTCTCTGTCTCCGTCTCTGTCTCTGTCTCTGTCTCTGTCTCTGCCTCTGTCTTTGTCTCTGCCTCTGTCTCTGTCTTTGTCTATGCCTCGATCACGGTCTCTGTCTCTGCCGCTGTCTCGGACTCTGTCTCAACCTTAGTCTCTGTCCCGCTAACTCTCTCTGTCTCTGCCTCTGTCACCGTCTCTGCCTCTGTCTCTGTCTCTGTCTCTGTGTCTGTCCCTGTCGCTGTGTCTCTGTCGCTGTCTCTGCCTCTGTCTCTGTCTCTGTTCCTGTCTCTATCTTTGTCCCTGTCTCTGTCTCTGTCACTGTCTCTGTCTCTGTCTCTGCCTCTGCCTCTGCCTCTGTCTCTGTCTCTGTCTCTGTCTCTGTCGCCGCCTCTGCCTCTGTCCCTTGTCTCTGTCCCTGTATCTGTGTCTATGTCTCTGTGTCTTTGCCGGTGTCTCTGTGTCTGTGTCTCTGTCTCCGTGTTGCCTTCCTCTGTGGCTCTGTCTCTGTCTCCGTCTCTGTCTCTGACTCTGTCTCTGTCTCTGTCTCTGTCTCTGTCTCTGTCTCTCTCTCTGTCTCTGTCTCTGTCTCTGTCTCTGTCTCTGTCTCTGTCTCTGTCTCTGCCTCTGTCTCTGTCTCTGTCTCTGCCTTTGTCTCTGTCTATGTCTCTTTCTCTGTCTCTGTCTGTGTCGCTGCCTCTGTCTCGGTCTTTGTCTCCGTCTCTGTCTCTGTCTCTGTCTCTGTCTGTGTCTCTGTCTCTGTCCCCATCTCTGTCTCTGTCCCTGTCTCTGTCTCTGCCTTTGTCTCTGTCTATGTCTCTGTCTCTGTCTCTGTCTCTGTCTCTGCCTTTGTCTCCGTCTATGTCTCTGTCTCTGTCTCTGTCTCTGTCTCAGTCCCTGCGTCGGTCTCTGACTCGGTCTCTGTCTCTGTCTCTGCCTCTGTCTCAGTCCCTGCGTCGGTCTCTGACTCGGTCTCTGTCTCTGTCTCTGCCTCTGTCACAGTCTCTGCGTCTGTCTCGGTCTCTGTCTCTGTCTCTGTCTCTGTCTCTGTCTCTGTCTCTGTCTCTGTCTCTGTCTCTGTCTCTGTCACTGTCTCTGTCTCTGTCTCTGTCTCTCTCTCCGTCTCTGTCTCTGCCTCTGTCTCTGCCCTGTCTCTGTCTCTGTCGCTGCCTCTGCCTCTGTCTCAGTCCCTTCGTTGGTCTCTGTCTCGGTCTCTGTCTCTGTCTCTGCCTCTGTCACAGTCTCTGCGTCTGTCTCGGTCTCTGTCTCTGTCTCTGTCTCTGTCTCTGTCTCTGTCTCTTCCTCGGTCTGTGTCTCTGTCTCTGCCTCTGTCTCTGTCTCCGTCTCTGTCTCTGTATCGGTCTTTGTCTCTGTCTCTGTCTCTGTCTCTGTCTCTGTCTCTGTCTCTGTCTCTGTCTCTGTCTCTGTCTCTGTCTCTGTCTCTGTCCTTGTCTCCGTGTCTGTCTCTGTCTCTGTCTCTATATCGGTCTTTGTCTCCGTCTCCGTCTCTGTCTCTGTCTCTGTCTCTGTCTCTGTCTCTGTCTCTGTCTCTGTCTCTGTCTCTGTCTCTGCCTCTGCCACTGTCTCTGCCTCTGACTCTGTCTCCGTCTCCGTTTCTGTCTGTGTCTTTGTCTCTGTCTCTGTCTCTGTCTCTGTCTCTTTCTCTGTCTCTGTCTCTGTCTCTGTCTCTGTCTCCGTCTCTGTCTCTGTCTCTGTCTCTGTCTCTGTCTCTGTCTCTGTCTCTGTCTCTGTCTCTGTGTCTGTCTCTTTCTCTGTCTCTGTCTCTGCCTCTGTCTCTGTCTCTGTCTCTGTCCCTATCTCTGTCTCTGTCTCTGTCTCTGTCTCTGTCTCTGTCTCTGTCTCTGTCTCTGTCTCTGTCTCTGTCTCTTCCTGGGTCTGTGTCTCTGTATCTGCCTCTGTCTCTGTCTCTGTCTCTGTCTCTGTCTCTGTCTCTGTCTCTGTCTCTGTCTCTGTCTCTGTCTCTGTCTCTGTGTCTGTCTCTGTCTCTGTCTCTGTCTCTGTCTCTGTCTCTGTCTCTGTCTCTGTCTCTGTCTCTGTCTCTGTCTCTGTCTCTGTCTCTGTCTCTGTCTCTGTCTCTGTCTCTGTCTCTGCCTCTGTCTCTGTCTCTGTCTCTGCCTTTGTCTCTGTCTATGTCTCTTTCTCTGTCTCTGTCTGTGTCGCTGCCTCTGTCTCGGTCTTTGTCTCCGTCTCTGTCTCTGTCTCTGTCTCTGTCTGTGTCTCTGCCCCTGTCTCGGTCTTTGTCTCCCTTTCTGTCTGTGTCTCTGTCTCTGTCTCTGTCTCTGTCTCTGTCTCTGTCTCTTTCTCTGTCTCTGTCTCTGCCTCTGTCTCTGTCTCTGTCTCTGTCCCCATCTCTGTCTCTGTCCCTGTCTCTGTCTCTGCCTTTGTCTCTGTCTATGTCTCTGTCTCTGTCTCTGTCTCTGTCTCTGCCTTTGTCTCCGTCTATGTCTCTGTCTCTGTCTCTGTCTCTGTCTCAGTCCCTGCGTCGGTCTCTGACTCGGTCTCTGTCTCTGTCTCTGCCTCTGTCTCAGTCCCTGCGTCGGTCTCTGACTCGGTCTCTGTCTCTGTCTCTGCCTCTGTCACAGTCTCTGCGTCTGTCTCGGTCTCTGTCTCTGTCTCTGTCTCTGTCTCTGTCTCTGTCTCTGTCTCTGTCTCTGTCTCTGTCTCTGTCACTGTCTCTGTCTCTGTCTCTGTCTCTCTCTCCGTCTCTGTCTCTGCCTCTGTCTCTGCCCTGTCTCTGTCTCTGTCGCTGCCTCTGCCTCTGTCTCAGTCCCTGCGTTGGTCTCTGTCTCGGTCTCTGTCTCTGTCTCTGCCTCTGTCACAGTCTCTGTCTCTCTCTCCGTCTCTGTCTCTGCCTCTGTCTCTGTCTCTGTCTCTGTCTCTGTCTCTGTCTCTGTCTCTGTCGCTGTCTCTGTCTCTTCCTCGGTCTGTGTCTCTGTCTCTGCCTCTGTCTCTGTCTCTGTCTCTGTCTCCGTCTCTGTCTCTGTCTCTGTCTCTGTCTCTGCCTCTGTCTCTGCCTCTGTCTCTGTCTCTGTCTCTGTCTCTGTCTCTGTCTCTGTCTCTGTCTCTGTCTCTGTCTCTGTCTGTGTCTCTGCCACTGTCTCTGTCTCTGTCTCTGTCTCTGCCTTTGTCTCTGTCTATGTCTCTTTCTCTGTCTCTGTCTGTGTCGCTGCCTCTGTCTCGATCTTTGTCTCCGTCTCTGTTTCTGTTTCTGTCTCTGTCTCAGTCTCAGTCTCTGTCTCTGTCTCTGTCTCTGTCTCTGCCTCTGTCTCGGTCTTTGTATCCGTCTCCGTCTCTGTCTCTGTCTCTGCCTCTGTCTCTGTCTCTGTCTCTGTCTCTGCCTCTGTCACAGTCTCTGCGTCTGTCTCGGTCTCTGTCTCTGTCTCTGTCTCTGTCTCTGTCTCTGTCTCTGTCTCTGTCTCTGTCTCTGTCTCTGTCTCTGTCTCTGTCCCTGTCTCTTCCTCGGTCTGTGTCTCTGTCTCTGCCTCTGTCTCTGTCTCCGTCTCTGTCTCTGTATCGGTCTTTGTCTCTGTCTCTGTCTCTGTCTCTGTCTCTGTCTCTGTCTCTGTCTCTGTCTCTGTGTCTGTCTCTGTCTCTGTCTCTGTCTGTGTCTCTGTCTCTGTCTCTGTGTCTGTCTCTGTCCGTGTCTCTGCCTCTGTCTCTGTCTCTGTCTCTGTCTCTGCCTTTGTCTCTGTCTCTGTCTCTGTCTCTGTCTCTGTCTCTGTCTCGGTCTCTGTCTCTGTCTCTGTCTCTGTCTGTGTCTCTGCCACTGTCTCTGTCTCTGTCTCTGTCTCTGCCTTTGTCTCTGTCTATGTCTCTTTCTCTGTCTCTGTCTGTGTCGCTGCCTCTGTCTCGATCTTTGTCTCCGTCTCTGTTCCTGTTTCTGTCTCTGTCTCAGTCTCAGTCTCTGTCTCTGTCTCTGTCTCTGTCTCTGCCTCTGTCTCGGTCTTTGTATCCGTCTCTGTCTCTGTCTCTGTCTCTGCCTCTGTCTCTGTCGCTGTCTCTGTCTCTGCCTCTGTCACAGTCTCTGCGTCTGTCTCGGTCTCTGTCTCTGTCTCTGTCTCTGTCTCTGTCTCTGTCTCTGTCTCTGTCTCTGTCCCTGTCTCTTCCTCGGTCTGTGTCTCTGTCTCTGCCTCTGTCTCTGTCTCCGTCTCTGTCTCTGTATCGGTCTTTGTCTCTGTCTCTGTCTCTGTCTCTGTCTCTGTCTCTGTCTCTGTCTCTGTCTCTGTCTCTGCCTCTGTCTCGGTCTTTGTATCCGTCTCTGTCTCTGTCTCTGTCTCTGCCTCTGTCTCTGTCGCTGTCTCTGTCTCTGCCTCTGTCACAGTCTCTGCGTCTGTCTCGGTCTCGGTCTCTGTCTCTGTCTCTGTCTCTGTCTCTGTCTCTGTCTCTGTCTCTGTCTCTGTCTCTGTCTCTGTCCCTGTCTCTTCCTCGGTCTGTGTCTCTGTCTCTGCCTCTGTCTCTGTCTCCGTCTCTGTCTCTGTATCGGTCTTTGTCTCTGTCTCTGTCTCTGTCTCTGTCTCTGTCTCTGTCTCTGTCTCTGTCTCTGTACTTGACTCTGTCTCTGTCTCTGTCTCTGTCTCTGTCTCTGCCTCTGTCTCTGCCTCTGTCTCTGTCTCTGTCTCCGTTTCTGTCTGTGTCTCTGTCTCTGTCTCTGTCTCTGTCTCTGTCTCTGTCTCTGTCTCTGTCCCTGTCTCTGTCTCTGTCTCTGTCTCTGCCTCTGTCTCTGTCTCCGTCTCTGTCTCTGTATCGGCCTTTGTCTCTGTCTCTGTCTCTGTCTCTGTCTCTGTCTCTGTCTCTGTCTCTGTCTCTGTCTCTGTCTCTGTCTCTGCCTCTGCCTCTGCCTCTGTCTCTGCCTCTGTCTCTGTGTCTGTCTCCGTTTCTGTCTGTGTCTCTGTCTCTGTCTCTGTCTCTGTCTCTGTCTCTGTCTCTGTCTCTGTCTCTGTCTCTGTCTCTGTCTCTGTCTCTGTCTCTGTCTCTGTCTCTGTCTCTGTCTCTGTCCCTGTCTCTGTCTCTGTCTCTGTCCCTGTCTCTGTCTCTGTCTCTGTCTCTGTCTCTGTCTCTGGTCTCTGTCTCTGTCTCTGTCTCTGTCTCTGTCTCTGTCTCTGTCTCTGTCTCTGTCTCTGTCTCTGTCTCTGTCTCTGTCTCTGTCTCTGTCTCTGTCTCTGTCTCTGTCTCTGTCTCTGTCTCTGTCTCTGTCTCTGTCTCTGTCTCTGTTTTTTCCTCGGTCTGTGTCTCTGTCTCCGTCACTGTCTCTGTATCGGTCTTTGTCTCTGTCTCTGTCTCTGTCTCTGTCTCTGTCTCTGTGTCTGTCTCTGTCTCTGTCTCTGTCTCTGTCTCTGTCTCTGTCTCTGTCTCTGTCTCTGTCTCTGTCTCTGTCTCTGTCTCTGTCTCTGTCTCTGTCTCTGTCTCTGTCTCTGTCTCTGTCTCTGCCTCTGCCACTGTCTCTGCCTCTGACTCTGTCTCCGTCTCCGTTTCTGTCTGTGTCTTTGTCTCTGTCTCTGTCTCTGTCTCTGTCTCTTTCTCTGTCTCTGTCTCTGTCTCTGTCTCTGTCTCCGTCTCTGTCTCTGTCTCTGTCTCTGTCTCTGTCTCTGTCTCTGTCTCTGTCTCTGTCTCTGTGTCTGTCTCTTTCTCTGTCTCTGTCTCTGCCTCTGTCTCTGTCTCTGTCTCTGTCCCTATCTCTGTCTCTGTCTCTGTCTCTGTCTCTGTCTCTGTCTCTGTCTCTGTCTCTGTCTCTGTCTCTGTCTCTTCCTGGGTCTGTGTCTCTGTATCTGCCTCTGTCTCTGTCTCTGTCTCTGTCTCTGTCTCTGTCTCTGTCTCTGTCTCTGTCTCTGTCTCTGTCTCTGTCTCTGTGTCTGTCTCTGTCTCTGTCTCTGTCTCTGTCTCTGTCTCTGTCTCTGTCTCTGTCTCTGTCTCTGTCTCTGTCTCTGTCTCTGTACTTGACTCTGTCTCTGTCTCTGTCTCTGTCTCTGCCTCTGTCTCTGTCTCTGTCTCTGCCTTTGTCTCTGTCTATGTCTCTTTCTCTGTCTCTGTCTGTGTCGCTGCCTCTGTCTCGGTCTTTGTCTCCGTCTCTGTCTCTGTCTCTGTCTCTGTCTGTGTCTCTGCCCCTGTCTCGGTCTTTGTCTCCCTTTCTGTCTGTGTCTCTGTCTCTGTCTCTGTCTCTGTCTCTGTCTCTGTCTCTTTCTCTGTCTCTGTCTCTGCCTCTGTCTCTGTCTCTGTCTCTGTCCCCATCTCTGTCTCTGTCCCTGTCTCTGTCTCTGCCTTTGTCTCTGTCTATGTCTCTGTCTCTGTCTCTGTCTCTGTCTCTGCCTTTGTCTCCGTCTATGTCTCTGTCTCTGTCTCTGTCTCTGTCTCAGTCCCTGCGTCGGTCTCTGACTCGGTCTCTGTCTCTGTCTCTGCCTCTGTCTCAGTCCCTGCGTCGGTCTCTGACTCGGTCTCTGTCTCTGTCTCTGCCTCTGTCACAGTCTCTGCGTCTGTCTCGGTCTCTGTCTCTGTCTCTGTCTCTGTCTCTGTCTCTGTCTCTGTCTCTGTCTCTGTCTCTGTCTCTGTCACTGTCTCTGTCTCTGTCTCTGTCTCTCTCTCCGTCTCTGTCTCTGCCTCTGTCTCTGCCCTGTCTCTGTCTCTGTCGCTGCCTCTGCCTCTGTCTCAGTCCCTGCGTTGGTCTCTGTCTCGGTCTCTGTCTCTGTCTCTGCCTCTGTCACAGTCTCTGTCTCTCTCTCCGTCTCTGTCTCTGCCTCTGTCTCTGTCTCTGTCTCTGTCTCTGTCTCTGTCTCTGTCTCTGTCGCTGTCTCTGTCTCTTCCTCGGTCTGTGTCTCTGTCTCTGCCTCTGTCTCTGTCTCTGTCTCTGTCTCCGTCTCTGTCTCTGTCTCTGTCTCTGTCTCTGCCTCTGTCTCTGCCTCTGTCTCTGTCTCTGTCTCTGTCTCTGTCTCTGTCTCTGTCTCTGTCTCTGTCTCTGTCTCTGTCTGTGTCTCTGCCACTGTCTCTGTCTCTGTCTCTGTCTCTGCCTTTGTCTCTGTCTATGTCTCTTTCTCTGTCTCTGTCTGTGTCGCTGCCTCTGTCTCGATCTTTGTCTCCGTCTCTGTTTCTGTTTCTGTCTCTGTCTCAGTCTCAGTCTCTGTCTCTGTCTCTGTCTCTGTCTCTGCCTCTGTCTCGGTCTTTGTATCCGTCTCCGTCTCTGTCTCTGTCTCTGCCTCTGTCTCTGTCTCTGTCTCTGTCTCTGCCTCTGTCACAGTCTCTGCGTCTGTCTCGGTCTCTGTCTCTGTCTCTGTCTCTGTCTCTGTCTCTGTCTCTGTCTCTGTCTCTGTCTCTGTCTCTGTCTCTGTCTCTGTCCCTGTCTCTTCCTCGGTCTGTGTCTCTGTCTCTGCCTCTGTCTCTGTCTCCGTCTCTGTCTCTGTATCGGTCTTTGTCTCTGTCTCTGTCTCTGTCTCTGTCTCTGTCTCTGTCTCTGTCTCTGTCTCTGTGTCTGTCTCTGTCTCTGTCTCTGTCTGTGTCTCTGTCTCTGTCTCTGTGTCTGTCTCTGTCCGTGTCTCTGCCTCTGTCTCTGTCTCTGTCTCTGTCTCTGCCTTTGTCTCTGTCTCTGTCTCTGTCTCTGTCTCTGTCTCTGTCTCGGTCTCTGTCTCTGTCTCTGTCTCTGTCTGTGTCTCTGCCACTGTCTCTGTCTCTGTCTCTGTCTCTGCCTTTGTCTCTGTCTATGTCTCTTTCTCTGTCTCTGTCTGTGTCGCTGCCTCTGTCTCGATCTTTGTCTCCGTCTCTGTTTCTGTTTCTGTCTCTGTCTCAGTCTCAGTCTCTGTCTCTGTCTCTGTCTCTGTCTCTGCCTCTGTCTCGGTCTTTGTATCCGTCTCCGTCTCTGTCTCTGTCTCTGCCTCTGTCTCTGTCTCTGTCTCTGTCTCTGCCTCTGTCACAGTCTCTGCGTCTGTCTCGGTCTCTGTCTCTGTCTCTGTCTCTGTCTCTGTCTCTGTCTCTGTCTCTGTCTCTGTCTCTGTCTCTGTCTCTGTCTCTGTCCCTGTCTCTTCCTCGGTCTGTGT
Organism: Megachile willughbiella; assembly: GCA_945859595.2. Taxonomy (NCBI): domain Eukaryota; kingdom Metazoa; phylum Arthropoda; class Insecta; order Hymenoptera; family Megachilidae; genus Megachile; species Megachile willughbiella. Next base: position 17,507,752 of record OX243800.1, read on the forward strand.
CTCTGTCTCTGCCTCTGTCTCTGTCTCCGTCTCTGTCTCTGTATCGGTCTTTGTCTCTGTCTCTGTCTCTGTCTCTGTCTCTGTCTCTGTCTCTGTCTCTGTCTCTGTGTCTGTCTCTGTCTCTGTCTCTGTCTGTGTCTCTGTCTCTGTCTCTGTGTCTGTCTCTGTCCGTGTCTGTGCCTCTGTCTCTGTCTCTGTCTCTGTCTCTGCCTTTGTCTCTGTCTCTGTCTCTGTCTCTGTCTCTGTCTCTGTCTCGGTCTCTGTCTCTGTCTCTGTCTCTGTCTGTGTCTCTGCCACTGTCTCTGTCTCTGTCTCTGTCTCTGCCTTTGTCTCTGTCTATGTCTCTTTCTCTGTCTCTGTCTGTGTCGCTGCCTCTGTCTCGATCTTTGTCTCCGTCTCTGTTCCTGTTTCTGTCTCTGTCTCAGTCTCAGTCTCTGTCTCTGTCTCTGTCTCTGTCTCTGCCTCTGTCTCGGTCTTTGTATCCGTCTCTGTCTCTGTCTCTGTCTCTGCCTCTGTCTCTGTCGCTGTCTCTGTCTCTGCCTCTGTCACAGTCTCTGCGTCTGTCTCGGTCTCTGTCTCTGTCTCTGTCTCTGTCTCTGTCTCTGTCTCTGTCTCTGTCTCTGTCCCTGTCTCTTCCTCGGTCTGTGTCTCTGTCTCTGCCTCTGTCTCTGTCTCCGTCTCTGTCTCTGTATCGGTCTTTGTCTCTGTCTCTGTCTCTGTCTCTGTCTCTGTCTCTGTCTCTGTCTCTGTCTCTGTCTCTGTCTCTGTCTCTGTACTTGACTCTGTCTCTGTCTCTGTCTCTGTCTCTGTCTCTGCCTCTGTCTCTGCCTCTGTCTCTGTCTCTGTCTCCGTTTCTGTCTGTGTCTCTGTCTCTGTCTCTGTCTCTGTCTCTGTCTCTGTCTCTGTCCCTGTCTCTGTCTCTGTCTCTGTCTCTGCCTCTGTCTCTGTCTCCGTCTCTGTCTCTGTATCGGCCTTTGTCTCTGTCTCTGTCTCTGTCTCTGTCTCTGTCTCTGTCTCTGTCTCTGTCTCTGTCTCTGTCTCTGTCTCTGTCTCTGTCTCTGTCTCTGCCTCTGCCTCTGCCTCTGTCTCTGCCTCTGTCTCTGTGTCTGTCTCCGTTTCTGTCTGTGTCTCTGTCTCTGTCTCTGTCTCTGTCTCTGTCTCTGTCTCTGTCTCTGTCTCTGTCTCTGTCTCTGTCTCTGTCTCTGTCTCTGTCCCTGTCTCTGTCTCTGTCTCTGTCTCTGTCTCTGTCTCTGTCTCTGTCTCTGTCTCTGTCTCTCTCTCCGTCTCTGTCTCTACCTCTGTCTCTGCCCTGTCTCTGTCTCTGTCGCTGCCTCTGCCTCTGTCTCAGTCCCTGCGTCGGTCTCTGTCTCGGTCTCTGTCTCTGTCTGTGTCTATGTCTCTGTCTCTGTCTCTGTCTGTGTCTCTGTCTCTGTCTCTGTCTCTGTCTCTGTCTCTGTCTCTGTCTCTGTCTCTGTCTCTGTCTCTGTCTCTGTCTTTGTCTCTGTCTCTGTCTCTGTCCCTGTCTCTGTCTCTGTCTCTGTCTCTGTCTGAGTCTCTGTCTCTGGTCTCTGTCTCTGTCTCTGTCTCTGTCTCTGTCTCTGTCTCTGTCTCTGTCTCTGTCTCCGTCTCTGTTCCTGTTTCTGTCTCTGTCTCAGTCTCAGTCTCTGTCTCTGTCTATGTCTCTTTCTCTGTCTCTGTCTCGGTCTTTGTCTCCGTCTCTGTCTCTGTCTCTGTCTCTGTCTGTGTCTCTGCCTCTGTCTCGGTCTTTGTCTCCGTCTCTGTTTCTGTTTCTGTCTCTGTCTCAGTCTCTTTCTCTGTCTCTGTCTCTGTCTCTGTCTCTGTCCCCATCTCTGTCTCTGTCTCTGTCTCTGTCTCTGCCTCTGTCTCTGTCTATGTCTCTGTCTCTGTCTCTGTCTCTGTCTCTGCCTTTGTCTCCGTCTATGTCTCTTTCTCTGTCTCTGTCTGTGTCGCTGCCTCTGTCTCTGTCTCTGTCTCTGTCTGTGTCTCTGTCTCTGTCTCTGTCTCTGTCTCTGTCTCTGTCTCTGTCGCTGCCTCTGCCTCTGTCTCAGTCCCTGCGTCGGTCTCTGTCTCTGTCTCTGTCTCTGTCTCTGTCTCTGTCTCTGTCTCTGTCTCTGTCTCTGTCTCTGCCTCTGTCTCTGTCTCTGTCTCTGTCTCTGCCTTTGTCTCTGTCTATGTCTCTTTCTCTGTCTCTGTCTGTGTCGCTGCCTCTGTCTCGGTCTTTGTCTCCG
>OX243800.1:17515000-17603493 GCA_945859595.2 Megachile willughbiella
TGTCTCTGTCTCTGTCTCTGTCTCTGTGTCTGTCTCTGTCTCTGTCTCTGCCTCTGTCTCTGCCTCTGTCTCTGTCTCTGTCTCCGTTTCTGTCTGTGTCTCTGTCTCTGTCTATGTCTCTGTCTCTTTCTCTGTCTCTGTCTCTGCCTCTGTCTCTGTCTCTGTCTCTGTCCCCATCTCTGTCTCTGTCTCTGTCTCTGTCTCTGCCTTTGTCTCTGTCTATGTCTCTGTCTCTGTCTCTGTCTCTGTCTCTGCCTTTGTCTCCGTCTATGTCTCTTTCTCTGTCTCTGTCTGTGTCGCTGCCTCTGTCTCTGTCTCTGTCTCTGTCTCTGTCTCTGTCTCTGTCTCTGTCTCTGTCTCTGTCTCTGTCTCTGTCTCTGTCTCTGTCTCTGTCTCTGTCTCTGTCTCTGTCTCTGTCTCTGTCTCTGTCTCTGTCTCTGTCTCTGTCTCTGTCTGTGTCTCTGCCTCTGTCTCGGTCTTTGTCTCCGTCTCTGTTTCTGTTTCTGTCTCTGTCTCAGTCTCAGTCTCTGTCTCTGTCTCTGTCTCTGTCTCTGTCTCTGTCTCTGTCTCTGTCTCTGTCTCTGACTCTGTCTCTGTCTCTGTCTCTGTCTCTCTCTCTGCCTCTGTCTCTGCCTCTGTCTCTGTCTCTGTCTCCGTTTCTGTCTGTGTCTCTGTCTCTGTCTCTGTCTCTGTCTCTGTCTCTGTCTCTGTCTCTGTCTCTGTCTCTGTCTCTGTCTCTGTCTCTGTCTCAGTCTCTGCCTCTGTCTCTGCCTCTGTCTCTGTCTCTGTCTCTGACTCTGTCTCTGTCTCTGTCTCTGTCTCTGTCCCTGTCTCTGTCTCTGTCTCTGTCTCTGTCTCTGTCTCTGTCTCTGTCGCTGTCTCTCCCTCTGTCTCTGTCTCCGTCTCTGTCCCTGGCTCTGTCTCTGCCACTGTCTCCGTCTCTGTCTCGGTCGCGGACTTTGTCTCTGTCTCTGACTCCGTGTCTGTCTCTGTCTCTGTCTCTATCTCGGTCTTTGTCTCCGTCTCTGTCTCTGTCTCTGTCTCTGTCTCTGTCTCTGTCTCTGTCTCTGTCTCTGTCTCTGTCTCTGTCTCTGTCTCTGTCTCTGTCTCTGTCTCTGTCTCTGTCTCTGTCTCAGTCCCTGCGTCGGTCTCTGACTCGGTCTCTGTCTCTGTCTCTGCCTCTGTCACAGTCTCTGCGTCTGTCTCGGTCTCTGTCTCTGTCCCTGTCTCTGTCTCTGTCTCTGTCTCTGTCTCTGTCTCTGTCACTGTCTCTGTCTCTGTCTCCGTCTCTCTCTCCGTCTCTGTCTCTGCCTCTGTCTCTGCCCTGTCTCTGTCTCTGTCGCTGCCTCTGCCTCTGTCTCAGTCCCTGCGTTGGTCTCTGTCTCGGTCTCTGTCTCTGTCTCTGCCTCTGTCACAGTCTCTGCGTCTGTCTCGGTCTCTGTCTCTGTCTCTGTCTCTGTCTCTGTCTCTGTCTCTGTCTCTGTCTCTTACTCGGTCTGTGTCTCTGTCTCTGCCTCTGTCTCTGTCTCCGTCTCTGTCTCTGTATCGGTCTTTGTCTCTGTCTCTGTCTCTGTCTCTGTCTCTGTCTCTGTCTCTGTCTCTGTCTCTGTCTCTGTCTCTGTCTCTGTCCTTGTCTCCGTGTCTGTCTCTGTCTCTGTCTCTATCTCGGTCTTTGTCTCCGTCTCCGTCTCTGTCTCTGTCTCTGTCTCTGTCTCTGTCTCTGTCTCTGTCTCTGTCTCTGTCTCAGTCCCTGCGTCGGTCTCTGACTCGGTCTCTGTCGCTGCCTCTGCCTCTGTCTCAGTCCTTGCGTTGGTCTCTGTCTCGGTCTCTGTCTCTGTCTCTGCCTCTGTCACAGTCTCTGCGTCTGTCTCGGTCTCTGTCTCTGTCTCTGTCTCTGTCTCTGTCTCTGTCTCTTCCTCGGTCTGTGTCTCTGTCTCTGCCTCTGTCTCTGTCTCCGTCTCTGTCTCTGTATCGGTCTTTGTCTCTGTCTCTGTCTCTGTCTCTGTCTCTGTCTCTGTCTCTGTCTCTGTCTCTGTCTCTGTCTCTGTCCTTGTCTCCGTGTCTGTCTCTGTCTCTGTCTCTATCTCGGTCTTTGTCTCCGTCTCCGTCTCTGTCTCTGTCTCTGTCTCTGTCTCTGTCTCTGTCTCTGTCTCTGTCTCTGTCTCTGTCTCTGTCTCTGTCTCTGTCTCTGTCTCTGTCTCTGTCTCTGTCTCTGTCTCTGTCTCAGTCTCTGCCTTTGTCTCTGTCTATGTCTCTTTCTCTGTCTCTGTCTCGGTCTTTGTCTCCGTCTCTGTCTCTGTCTCTGTCTGTGTCTCTGCCTCTGTCTCGGTCTTTGTCTCCGTCTCTGTTTCTGTTTCTGTCTCTGTCTCAGTCTCTTTCTCTGTCTCTGTCTCTGTCTCTGTCTCTGTCTCTGTCCCCATCTCTGTCTCTGTCTCTGTCTCTGTCTCTGTCTCTGTCTCTGTCTCTGTCTCTGTCTCTGTCTCTTTCTCTGTCTCTTTCTCTGCCTCTGTCTCTGTCTCTGTCTCTGTCCCCATCTCTGTCTCTGTCTCTGTCTCTGTCTCTGCCTTTGTCTCTGTCTATGTCTCTGTCTCTGTCTCTGTCTCTGTCTCTGCCTTTGTCTCCGTCTATGTCTCTTTCTCTGTCTCTGTCTGTGTCGCTGCCTCTGTCTCTGTCTCTGTCTCTGTCTCTGTCTCTGTCTCTGTCTCTGTCTCTGTCTCTGTCTCTGTCTCTGTCTCTGTCTCTGTCTCTGTCTCTGTCTCTGTCTCTGTCTCTGTCTCTGTCTCTGTCTCTGTCTCTGTCTCTGTCTCTTTCTCTGTCTCTGTCTGTGTCGCTGCCTCTGTCTCTGTCTCTGTCTCTGTCTCTGTCTCTGTCTCTGTCTCTGTCGCTGCCTCTGCCTCTGTCTCAGTCCCTGCGTCGGTCTCTGTCTCTGTCTCTGTCTCTGTCTCTGTCTCTGTCTCTGTCTCTGTCTCTGTCTCTGTTTTTTCCTCGGTCTGTGTCTCTGTCTCCGTCACTGTCTCTGTATCGGTCTTTGTCTCTGTCTCTGCCTCTGTCTCTGTCTCTGTCTCTGACTCTGTCTCTGTCTCTGCCTCTGTCTCTGTCCCTGTCTCTGTCTCTGTCTCTGTCTCTGTCTCTGTCTCTGTCTCTGTCGCTGTCTCTCCCTCTGTCTCTGTCTCTGTCTCTTTCTCTGTCTCTGTCTCTGCCTCTGTCTCTGTCTCTGTCTTTGTCCCTATCTCTGTCTCTGTCTCTGCCTCTGTCTCTGTCTCTGCCTTTGTCTCTGTCTATGTCTCTGTCTCTGTCTCTGTCTCTGTCTCTGCCTTTGTCTCCGTATATGTCTCTTTCTCTGTCTCTGTCTGTGTCGCTCCCTCTGTCTCTGTCTCTGTCTCTGCCCCTGTCTCTGTCTCTGTCCCTGTCGCTGCCTCTGCCTCTGTCTCAGTCCCTGCGTCGGTCTCTGTCTCTGTCTCTGTCTCTGTCTCTGTCTCTGCCTCTGTCTCGGTCTTTGTCTCCGTCTCTGTTTCTGTCTCTCTCTCTGTCTCAGTCTCAGTCTCTGCCTCTGTCTCTGCCTCTGTCTCTGTCTCTGTCTCTGACTCTGTCTCTGTCTCTGTCTCTGTCTCTGTCCCTGTCTCTGTCTCTGTCTCTGTCTCTGTCTCTGTCTCCGTCTCTGTCTCTGTCTCTGTCTCTGTCTCTGCCTCCGTCACAGTCTCTGCGTCTGTCTCGGTCTCTGTCTCTGTCTCTGTCTCTGTCTCTGTCTCTGTGTCTGTCTCTGTCTCTGTCTCTGTCTGTGTCTCTGTCTCTGTCTCTGTCTCTGTCTCTGTCCGTGTCTCTGCCTCTGTCTCTGTCTCTGTCTCTGTCTCTGCCTTTGTCTCTGTCTCTGTCTCTGTCTCTGTCTCTGTCTCTGTCTCTGTCTCTGTCTCTGTCTCTGTCTCTGTCTCTGTCTCTGTCTCTGTCTCTGTCTCTGTCTCTGTCTGTGTCTCTGCCACTGTCTCTGTCTCTGTCTCTGTCTCTGCCTTTGTCTCTGTCTATGTCTCTTTCTCTGTCTCTGTCTGTGTCGCTGCCTCTGTCTCGATCGTTGTCTCCGTCTCTGTTTCTGTTTCTGTCTCTGTCTCAGTCTCAGTCTCTGTCTCTGTCTCTGTCTCTGTCTCTGCCTCTGTCTCGGTCTTTGTATCCGTCTCTGTCTCTGTCTCTGTCTCTGCCTCTGTCTCTGTCTCTGTCTCTGTCTCTGCCTCTGTCACAGTCTCTGCGTCTGTCTCGGTCTCTGTCTCTGTCTCTGTCTCTGTCTCTGTCTCTGTCTCTGTCTCTGTCTCAGTCCCTGCGTCGGTCTCTGACTCGGTCTCTGTCTCTGTCTCTGCCTCTGTCACAGTCTCTGCGTCTGTCTCGGTCTCTGTCTCTGTCTCTGTCTCTGTCTCTGTCTCTGTCTCTGTCTCTGTCTCTGTCTCTGTCTCTGTCTCTGTCTCTGTCCCTGTCTCTTCCTCGGTCTGGGTCTCTGTCTCTGCCTCTGTCTCTGTCTCCGTCTCTGTCTCTGTATCGGTCTTTGTCTCTGTCTCTGTCTCTGTCTCTGTCTCTGTCTCTGTCTCTGTCTCTGTCTCTGTCTCTGTCTCTGTCTCTGTCTCTGTCTCTGTCTCTGTCTCTGTCTCTGTCTCTCTCTCTGTCTCTGTCTCTGTCTCTGTCTCTGTCTCTGTCTCTGTCTCTGTCTCTGTCTCTGTCTCTGTCTCTGTCTCTGTCTCTGTCTCTGTCTCTGTCTCTGTCCCTGTCTCTGTCTCTGTCTCTGTCTCTGTCTCTGTCTCTGTCTCTGTCGCTGTCTCTCCCTCTGTCTCTGTCTCCGTCTCTGTCCCTGGCTCTGTCTCTGCCACTGTCTCCGTCTCTGTCTCGGTCGCGGACTTTGTCTCTGTCTCTGACTCCGTGTCTGTCTCTGTCTCTGTCTCTATCTCGGTCTTTGTCTCCGTCTCTGTCTCTGTCTCTGTCTCTGTCTCTGTCTCTGTCTCTGTCTCTGTCTCTGTCTCTGTCTCAGTCCCTGCGTCGGTCTCTGACTCGGTCTCTGTCTCTGTCTCTGCCTCTGTCACAGTCTCTGCGTCTGTCTCGGTCTCTGTCTCTGTCCCTGTCTCTGTCTCTGTCTCTGTCTCTGTCTCTGTCTCTGTCACTGTCTCTGTCTCTGTCTCTGTCTCTCTCTCCGTCTCTGTCACTGCCTCTGTCTCTGCCCTGTCTCTGTCTCTGTCGCTGCCTCTGCCTCTGTCTCAGTCCCTGCGTTGGTCTCTGTCTCGGTCTCTGTCTCTGTCTCTGCCTCTGTCACAGTCTCTGCGTCTGTCTCGGTCTCTGTCTCTGTCTCTGTCTCTGTCTCTGTCTCTGTCTCTTCCTCGGTCTGTGTCTCTGTCTCTGCCTCTGTCTCTGTCTCCGTCTCTGTCTCTGTATCGGTCTTTGTCTCTGTCTCTGTCTCTGTCTCTGTCTCTGTCTCTGTCTCTGTCTCTGTCTCTGTCTCTGTCTCTGTCCTTGTCTCCGTGTCTGTCTCTGTCTCTGTCTCTATCTCGGTCTTTGTCTCCGTCTCCGTCTCTGTCTCTGTCTCTGTCTCTGTCTCTGTCTCTGTCTCTGTCTCTGTCTCTGTCTCTGTCTCTGTCTCTGTCTCTGTCTCTGTCTCTGTCTCTGTCTCTGTCTCTGTCTCTGTCTCTGTCTCTGTCTCAGTCTCTGCCTTTGTCTCTGTCTATGTCTCTTTCTCTGTCTCTGTCTCGGTCTTTGTCTCCGTCTCTGTCTCTGTCTCTGTCTGTGTCTCTGCCTCTGTCTCGGTCGTTGTCTCCGTCTCTGTTTCTGTTTCTGTCTCTGTCTCAGTCTCTTTCTCTGTCTCTGTCTCTGTCTCTGTCTCTGTCTCTGTCCCCATCTCTGTCTCTGTCTCTGTCTCTGTCTCTGTCTCTGTCTCTGTCTCTGTCTCTGTCTCTGTCTCTGTCTCTTTCTCTGTCTCTGTCTCTGCCTCTGTCTCTGTCTCTGTCTCTGTCCCCATCTCTGTCTCTGTCTCTGTCTCTGTCTCTGCCTTTGTCTCTGTCTATGTCTCTGTCTCTGTCTCTGTCTCTGTCTCTGCCTTTGTCTCCGTCTATGTCTCTTTCTCTGTCTCTGTCTGTGTCGCTGCCTCTGTCTCTGTCTCTGTCTCTGTCTCTGTCTCTGTCTCTGTCTCTGTCTCCGTCACTGTCTCTGTATCGGTCTTTGTCTCTGTCTCTGTCTCTGTCTCTGTCTCTGTCTCTGTCTCTGTCTCTGTCTCTGTCTCTGTCTCTGTCTCTGTCTCTGTCTCTGTCTCTGTCTCTGCCTCTGCCACTGTCTCTGCCTCTGTCTCTGTCTCCGTCTCCGTTTCTGTCTGTGTCTTTGTCTCTGTCTCTGTCTCTGTCTCTGTCTCTTTCTCTGTCTCTGTCTCTGTCTCTGTCTCTGTCTCTGTCTCTGTCTCTGTCTCTGTCTCTGTCTCTGTCTCTGTCTCTGTCTCTGTCTCTGTCTCTTTCTCTGTCTCTGTCTCTGCCTCTGTCTCTGTCTCTGTCTCTGTCCCTATCTCTGTCTCTGTCTCTGTCTCTGTCTCTGTCTCTGTCTCTGTCTCTGTCTCTGTCTCTGTCTCTGTCTCTGTCTCTTCCTGGGTCTGTGTCTCTGTATCTGCCTCTGTCTCTGTCTCTGTCTCTGTCTCTGTCTCTGTCTCTGTCTCTGTGTCTGTCTCTGTCTCTGTCTCTGTCTCTGTCTCTGTCTCTGTCTCTGTCTCTGTCTCTGTCTCTGTCTCTGTCTCTGTCTCTGTCTCTGTCTCTGTCTCTGTCTCTGTCTCTGTCTCTGTCTCTGTCTCTGTCTCTGTCTCTGCCTCTGTCTCTGTCTCTGTCTCTGCCTTTGTCTCTGTCTATGTCTCTTTCTCTGTCTCTGTCTGTGTCGCTGCCTCTGTCTCGGTCTTTGTCTCCGTCTCTGTCTCTGTCTCTGTCTCTGTCTGTGTCTCTGCCCCTGTCTCGGTCTTTGTCTCCCTTTCTGTCTGTGTCTCTGTCTCTGTCTCTGTCTCTGTCTCTGTCTCTGTCTCTTTCTCTGTCTCTGTCTCTGCCTCTGTCTCTGTCTCTGTCTCTGTCCCCATCTCTGTCTCTGTCCCTGTCTCTGTCTCTGCCTTTGTCTCTGTCTATGTCTCTGTCTCTGTCTCTGTCTCTGTCTCTGCCTTTGTCTCCGTCTATGTCTCTGTCTCTGTCTCTGTCTCTGTCTCAGTCCCTGCGTCGGTCTCTGACTCGGTCTCTGTCTCTGTCTCTGCCTCTGTCTCAGTCCCTGCGTCGGTCTCTGACTCGGTCTCTGTCTCTGTCTCTGCCTCTGTCACAGTCTCTGCGTCTGTCTCGGTCTCTGTCTCTGTCTCTGTCTCTGTCTCTGTCTCTGTCTCTGTCTCTGTCTCTGTCTCTGTCTCTGTCTCTGTCTCTGTCACTGTCTCTGTCTCTGTCTCTGTCTCTCTCTCCGTCTCTGTCTCTGCCTCTGTCTCTGCCCTGTCTCTGTCTCTGTCGCTGCCTCTGCCTCTGTCTCAGTCCCTTCGTTGGTCTCTGTCTCGGTCTCTGTCTCTGTCTCTGCCTCTGTCACAGTCTCTGCGTCTGTCTCGGTCTCTGTCTCTGTCTCTGTCTCTGTCTCTGTCTCTGTCTCTTCCTCGGTCTGTGTCTCTGTCTCTGCCTCTGTCTCTGTCTCCGTCTCTGTCTCTGTATCGGTCTTTGTCTCTGTCTCTGTCTCTGTCTCTGTCTCTGTCTCTGTCTCTGTCTCTGTCTCTGTCTCTGTCTCTGTCTCTGTCCTTGGCTCCGTGTCTGTCTCTGTCTCTGTCTCTATATCGGTCTTTGTCTCCGTCTCCGTCTCTGTCTCTGTCTCTGTCTCTGTCTCTGTCTCTGTCTCTGTCTCTGTCTCTGTCTCTGTCTCTGTCTCTGTCTCTGTCTCTGTCTCTGTCTCTGTCTCTGTCTCTGTCTCTGTCTCTGTCTCTGTCTCTGTCTCAGTCTCTGCCTTTGTCTCTGTCTATGTCTCTTTCTCTGTCTCTGTCTCGGTCTTTGTCTCCGTCTCTGTCTCTGTCTCTGTCTGTGTCTCTGCCTCTGTCTCGGTCTTTGTCTCCGTCTCTGTTTCTGTTTCTGTCTCTGTCTCAGTCTCTTTCTCTGTCTCTGTCTCTGTCTCTGTCTCTGTCTCTGTCCCCATCTCTGTCTCTGTCTCTGTCTCTGTCTCTGTCTCTGTCTCTGTCTCTGTCTCTGTCTCTTTCTCTGTCTCTGTCTCTGCCTCTGTCTCTGTCTCTGTCTCTGTCCCCATCTCTGTCTCTGTCTCTGTCTCTGTCTCTGCCTTTGTCTCTGTCTATGTCTCTGTCTCTGTCTCTGTCTCTGTCTCTGCCTTTGTCTCCGTCTATGTCTCTTTCTCTGTCTCTGTCTGTGTCGCTGCCTCTGTCTCTGTCTCTGTCTCTGTCTCTGTCTCTGTCTCTGTCTCTGTCTCTGTCTCTGTCTCTGTCTCTGTCTCTGTCTCTGTCTCTGTCTCTGTCTCTGTCTCTGTCTCTGTCTCTGTCTCTGTCTCTGTCTCTGTCTCTGTCTCTGTCTCTGTCTCTGTCTCTGTCTCTGTCTCTGTCTCTTTCTCTGTCTCTGTCTGTGTCGCTGCCTCTGTCTCTGTCTCTGTCTCTGTCTCTGTCTCTGTCTCTGTCTCTGTCTCTGTCTCTGTCGCTGCCTCTGCCTCTGTCTCAGTCCCTGCGTCGGTCTCTGTCTCTGTCTCTGTCTCTGTCTCCGTCTCTGTCTCTGTCTCTGTCTCTGTCTCTGTCTCTGTCTCTGTCTCTGTCTCTGTCTCTGTCTCTGTCTCAGTCTCAGTCTCTGCCTCTGTCTCTGCCTCTGTCTCTGTCTCTGTCTCTGTCTCTGTCTCTGTCTCTGTCTCTGTCTCTGTCTCTGTCTCTGTCTCTGTCTCTGTCTCTGTCTCTGTCTCTGTCCCTGTCTCTGTCTCTGTCTCTGTCTCTGTCTCTGTCTCTGTCTCTGTCTCTGTCTCTGTCTCTCTCTCCGTCTCTGTCTCTACCTCTGTCTCTGCCCTGTCTCTGTCTCTGTCGCTGCCTCTGCCTCTGTCTCAGTCCCTGCGTCGGTCTCTGTCTCGGTCTCTGTCTCTGTCTGTGTCTATGTCTCTGTCTCTGTCTCTGTCTGTGTCTCTGTCTCTGTCTGTGTCTCTGTCTCTGTCTCTGTCTCTGTCTCTGTCTGTGTCTCTGTCTCTGTCTCTGTCTCTGTCTCTGTCTCTGTCTCTGTCTCTGTCTCTGTCTCTGTCTCTGTCTCTGTCTCTGTCCCTGTCTCTGTCTCTGTCTCTGTCCCTGTCTCTGTCTCTGTCTCTGTCTCTGTCTCTGTCTCTGGTCTCTGTCTCTGTCTCTGTCTCTGTCTCTGTCTCTGTCTCTGTCTCTGTCTCTGTCTCTGTCTCTGTCTCTGTCTCTGTCTCTGTCTCTGTCTCTGTCTCTGTCTCTGTCTCTGTCTCTGTCTCTGTCTCTGTCTCTGTCTCTGTCTCTGTCTCTGTTTTTTCCTCGGTCTGTGTCTCTGTCTCCGTCACTGTCTCTGTATCGGTCTTTGTCTCTGTCTCTGTCTCTGTCTCTGTCTCTGTCTCTGTCTCTGTCTCTGTCTCTGTCTCTGTCTCTGTCTCTGTCTCTGTCTCTGTCTCTGTCTCTGTCTCTGTCTCTGTCTCTGTCTCTGTCTCTGTCTCTGTCTCTGTCTCTGTCTCTGTCTCTGTCTCTGTCTCTGCCTCTGCCACTGTCTCTGCCTCTGACTCTGTCTCCGTCTCCGTTTCTGTCTGTGTCTTTGTCTCTGTCTCTGTCTCTGTCTCTGTCTCTTTCTCTGTCTCTGTCTCTGTCTCTGTCTCTGTCTCTGTCTCTGTCTCTGTCTCTGTCTCTGTCTCTGTCTCTGTCTCTGTCTCTGTCTCTGTCTCTGTCTCTGTCTCTGTGTCTGTCTCTTTCTCTGTCTCTGTCTCTGCCTCTGTCTCTGTCTCTGTCTCTGTCCCTATCTCTGTCTCTGTCTCTGTCTCTGTCTCTGTCTCTGTCTCTGTCTCTGTCTCTGTCTCTGTCTCTGTCTCTTCCTGGGTCTGTGTCTCTGTATCTGCCTCTGACTCTGTCTCTGTCTCTGTCTCTGTCTCTGTCTCTGTCTCTGTCTCTGTGTCTGTCTCTGTCTCTGTCTCTGTCTCTGTCTCTGTCTCTGTCTCTGTCTCTGTCTCTGTCTCTGTCTCTGTCTCTGTCTCTGTCTCTGTCTCTGTCTCTGTCTCTGTCTCTGTCTCTGTCTCTGTCTCTGTCTCTGTCTCTGTCTCTGCCTCTGTCTCTGTCTCTGTCTCTGCCTTTGTCTCTGTCTATGTCTCTTTCTCTGTCTCTGTCTGTGTCGCTGCCTCTGTCTCGGTCTTTGTCTCCGTCTCTGTCTCTGTCTCTGTCTCTGTCTGTGTCTCTGCCCCTGTCTCGGTCTTTGTCTCCCTTTCTGTCTGTGTCTCTGTCTCTGTCTCTGTCTCTGTCTCTGTCTCTGTCTCTTTCTCTGTCTCTGTCTCTGCCTCTGTCTCTGTCTCTGTCTCTGTCCCCATCTCTGTCTCTGTCCCTGTCTCTGTCTCTGCCTTTGTCTCTGTCTATGTCTCTGTCTCTGTCTCTGTCTCTGTCTCTGCCTTTGTCTCCGTCTATGTCTCTGTCTCTGTCTCTGTCTCTGTCTCAGTCCCTGCGTCGGTCTCTGACTCGGTCTCTGTCTCTGTCTCTGCCTCTGTCTCAGTCCCTGCGTCGGTCTCTGACTCGGTCTCTGTCTCTGTCTCTGCCTCTGTCACAGTCTCTGCGTCTGTCTCGGTCTCTGTCTCTGTCTCTGTCTCTGTCTCTGTCTCTGTCTCTGTCTCTGTCTCTGTCTCTGTCACTGTCTCTGTCTCTCTCTCCGTCTCTGTCTCTGCCTCTGTCTCTGCCCTGTCTCTGTCTCTGTCGCTGCCTCTGCCTCTGTCTCAGTCCCTGCGTTGGTCTCTGTCTCGGTCTCTGTCTCTGTCTCTGCCTCTGTCACAGTCTCTGTCTCTCTCTCCGTCTCTGTCTCTGCCTCTGTCTCTGTCTCTGTCTCTGTCTCTGTCTCTGTCTCTGTCTCTGTCGCTGTCTCTGTCTCTTCCTCGGTCTGTGTCTCTGTCTCTGCCTCTGTCTCTGTCTCTGTCTCTGTCTCCGTCTCTGTCTCTGTCTCTGTCTCTGTCTCTGCCTCTGTCTCTGCCTCTGTCTCTGTCTCTGTCTCTGTCTCTGTCTCTGTCTCTGTCTCTGTCTCTGTCTCTGTCTCTGTCTCTGTCTCTGTCTGTGTCTCTGCCACTGTCTCTGTCTCTGTCTCTGTCTCTGCCTTTGTCTCTGTCTATGTCTCTTTCTCTGTCTCTGTCTGTGTCGCTGCCTCTGTCTCGATCTTTGTCTCCGTCTCTGTTTCTGTTTCTGTCTCTGTCTCAGTCTCAGTCTCTGTCTCTGTCTCTGTCTCTGTCTCTGCCTCTGTCTCGGTCTTTGTATCCGTCTCCGTCTCTGTCTCTGTCTCTGCCTCTGTCTCTGTCTCTGTCTCTGTCTCTGCCTCTGTCACAGTCTCTGCGTCTGTCTCGGTCTCTGTCTCTGTCTCTGTCTCTGTCTCTGTCTCTGTCTCTGTCTCTGTCTCTGTCTCTGTCTCTGTCTCTGTCCCTGTCTCTTCCTCGGTCTGTGTCTCTGTCTCTGCCTCTGTCTCTGTCTCCGTCTCTGTCTCTGTATCGGTCTTTGTCTCTGTCTCTGTCTCTGTCTCTGTCTCTGTCTCTGTCTCTGTCTCTGTCTCTGTCTCTGTCTCTGTCTCTGTGTCTGTCTCTGTCTCTGTCTCTGTCTGTGTCTCTGTCTCTGTCTCTGTGTCTGTCTCTGTCCGTGTCTCTGCCTCTGTCTCTGTCTCTGTCTCTGTCTCTGCCTTTGTCTCTGTCTCTGTCTCTGTCTCTGTCTCTGTCTCGGTCTCTGTCTCTGTCTCTGTCTCTGTCTGTGTCTCTGCCACTGTCTCTGTCTCTGTCTCTGTCTCTGCCTTTGTCTCTGTCTATGTCTCTTTCTCTGTCTCTGTCTGTGTCGCTGCCTCTGTCTCGATCTTTGTCTCCGTCTCTGTTCCTGTTTCTGTCTCTGTCTCAGTCTCAGTCTCTGTCTCTGTCTCTGTCTCTGTCTCTGCCTCTGTCTCGGTCTTTGTATCCGTCTCTGTCTCTGTCTCTGTCTCTGCCTCTGTCTCTGTCGCTGTCTCTGTCTCTGCCTCTGTCACAGTCTCTGCGTCTGTCTCGGTCTCTGTCTCTGTCTCTGTCTCTGTCTCTGTCTCTGTCTCTGTCTCTGTCTCTGTCTCTGTCTCTGTCCCTGTCTCTTCCTCGGTCTGTGTCTCTGTCTCTGCCTCTGTCTCTGTCTCCGTCTCTGTCTCTGTATCGGTCTTTGTCTCTGTCTCTGTCTCTGTCTCTGTCTCTGTCTCTGTCTCTGTCTCTGTCTCTGTCTCTGTCTCTGTCTCTGTACTTGACTCTGTCTCTGTTTCTGTCTCTGTCTCTGTCTCTGCCTCTGTCTCTGCCTCTGTCTCTGTCTCTGTCTCCGTTTCTGTCTGTGTCTCTGTCTCTGTCTCTGTCTCTGTCTCTGTCTCTGTCTCTGTCCCTGTCTCTGTCTCTGTCTCTGTCTCTGCCTCTGTCTCTGTCTCCGTCTCTGTCTCTGTATCGGCCTTTGTCTCTGTCTCTGTCTCTGTCTCTGTCTCTGTCTCTGTCTCTGTCTCTGTCTCTGTCTCTGTCTCTGTCTCTGCCTCTGCCTCTGCCTCTGTCTCTGCCTCTGTCTCTGTGTCTGTCTCCGTTTCTGTCTGTGTCTCTGTCTCTGTCTCTGTCTCTGTCTCTGTCTCTGTCTCTGTCTCTGTCTCTGTCTCTGTCTCTGTCTCTGTCTCTGTCTCTGTCTCTGTCTCTGTCTCTGTCTCTGTCTCTGCCTCTGCCACTGTCTCTGTCTCTGTCTCTGTCTCTGTCTCTGTCTCTGTCCCTGTCTCTGTCTCTGTCTCTGTCTCTGTCTCTGTCTCTGGTCTCTGTCTCTGTCTCTGTCTCTGTCTCTGTCTCTGTCTCTGTCTCTGTCTCTGTCTCTGTCTCTGTCTCTGTCTCTGTCTCTGTCTCTGTCTCTGTCTCTGTCTCTGTCTCTGTCTCTGTCTCTGTCTCTGTCTCTGTCTCTGTCTCTGTCTCTGTCTCTGTCTCTGTCTCTGTCTCTGTTTTTTCCTCGGTCTGTGTCTCTGTCTCCGTCACTGTCTCTGTATCGGTCTTTGTCTCTGTCTCTGTCTCTGTCTCTGTCTCTGTCTCTGTCTCTGTCTCTGTCTCTGTCTCTGTCTCTGTCTCTGTCTCTGTCTCTGTCTCTGTCTCTGCCTCTGCCACTGTCTCTGCCTCTGTCTCTGTCTCCGTCTCCGTTTCTGTCTGTGTCTTTGTCTCTGTCTCTGTCTCTGTCTCTGTCTCTTTCTCTGTCTCTGTCTCTGTCTCTGTCTCTGTCTCTGTCTCTGTCTCTGTCTCTGTCTCTGTCTCTGTCTCTGTCTCTGTCTCTGTCTCTTTCTCTGTCTCTGTCTCTGCCTCTGTCTCTGTCTCTGTCTCTGTCCCTATCTCTGTCTCTGTCTCTGTCTCTGTCTCTGTCTCTGTCTCTGTCTCTGTCTCTGTCTCTGTCTCTGTCTCTGTCTCTGTCTCTTCCTGGGTCTGTGTCTCTGTATCTGCCTCTGTCTCTGTCTCTGTCTCT
Source organism: Megachile willughbiella (assembly GCA_945859595.2). Lineage (NCBI taxonomy): Eukaryota > Metazoa > Arthropoda > Insecta > Hymenoptera > Megachilidae > Megachile > Megachile willughbiella. Next base: position 17,528,643 of record OX243800.1, read on the forward strand.
GTCTCTGTCTCTGTCTCTGTCTCTGTGTCTGTCTCTGTCTCTGTCTCTGTCTCTGTCTCTGTCTCTGTCTCTGTCTCTGTCTCTGTCTCTGTCTCTGTCTCTGTCTCTGTCTCTGTCTCTGTCTCTGTCTCTGTCTCTGTCTCTGTCTCTGTCTCTGCCTTTGTCTCCGTCTATGTCTCTGTCTCTGTCTCTGTCTCTGTCTCAGTCCCTGCGTCGGTCTCTGACTCGGTCTCTGTCTCTGTCTCTGCCTCTGTCTCAGTCCCTGCGTCGGTCTCTGACTCGGTCTCTGTCTCTGTCTCTGCCTCTGTCACAGTCTCTGCGTCTGTCTCGGTCTCTGTCTCTGTCTCTGTCTCTGTCTCTGTCTCTGTCTCTGTCTCTGTCTCTGTCTCTGTCTCTGTCTCTGTCACTGTCTCTGTCTCTGTCTCTGTCTCTCTCTCCGTCTCTGTCTCTGCCTCTGTCTCTGCCCTGTCTCTGTCTCTGTCGCTGCCTCTGCCTCTGTCTCAGTCCCTTCGTTGGTCTCTGTCTCGGTCTCTGTCTCTGTCTCTGCCTCTGTCACAGTCTCTGCGTCTGTCTCGGTCTCTGTCTCTGTCTCTGTCTCTGTCTCTGTCTCTGTCTCTTCCTCGGTCTGTGTCTCTGTCTCTGCCTCTGTCTCTGTCTCCGTCTCTGTCTCTGTATCGGTCTTTGTCTCTGTCTCTGTCTCTGTCTCTGTCTCTGTCTCTGTCTCTGTCTCTGTCTCTGTCTCTGTCTCTGTCTCTGTCCTTGTCTCCGTGTCTGTCTCTGTCTCTGTCTCTATATCGGTCTTTGTCTCCGTCTCCGTCTCTGTCTCTGTCTCTGTCTCTGTCTCTGTCTCTGTCTCTGTCTCTGTCTCTGTCTCTGTCTCAGTCTCTGCCTTTGTCTCTGTCTATGTCTCTTTCTCTGTCTCTGTCTCGGTCTTTGTCTCCGTCTCTGTCTCTGTCTCTGTCTGTGTCTCTGCCTCTGTCTCGGTCTTTGTCTCCGTCTCTGTTTCTGTTTCTGTCTCTGTCTCAGTCTCTTTCTCTGTCTCTGTCTCTGTCTCTGTCTCTGTCTCTGTCCCCATCTCTGTCTCTGTCTCTGTCTCTGTCTCTGTCTCTGTCTCTGTCTCTGTCTCTGTCTCTGTCTCTGTCTCTGTCTCTGTCTCTGTCTCTGTCTCTGTCTCTGTCTCTGTCTCTGTCACTGTCTCTGTCTCTGTCTCTGTCTCTCTCTCCGTCTCTGTCTCTGCCTCTGTCTCTGCCCTGTCTCTGTCTCTGTCGCTGCCTCTGCCTCTGTCTCAGTCCCTTCGTTGGTCTCTGTCTCGGTCTCTGTCTCTGTCTCTGCCTCTGTCACAGTCTCTGCGTCTGTCTCGGTCTCTGTCTCTGTCTCTGTCTCTGTCTCTGTCTCTGTCTCTTCCTCGGTCTGTGTCTCTGTCTCTGCCTCTGTCTCTGTCTCCGTCTCTGTCTCTGTATCGGTCTTTGTCTCTGTCTCTGTCTCTGTCTCTGTCTCTGTCTCTGTCTCTGTCTCTGTCTCTGTCTCTGTCTCTGTCTCTGTCCTTGTCTCCGTGTCTGTCTCTGTCTCTGTCTCTATATCGGTCTTTGTCTCCGTCTCCGTCTCTGTCTCTGTCTCTGTCTCTGTCTCTGTCTCTGTCTCTTTCTCTGTCTCTGTCTCTGTCTCAGTCTCTGCCTTTGTCTCTGTCTATGTCTCTTTCTCTGTCTCTGTCTCGGTCTTTGTCTCCGTCTCTGTCTCTGTCTCTGTCTGTGTCTCTGCCTCTGTCTCGGTCTTTGTCTCCGTCTCTGTTTCTGTTTCTGTCTCTGTCTCAGTCTCTTTCTCTGTCTCTGTCTCTGTCTCTGTCTCTGTCTCTGTCCCCATCTCTGTCTCTGTCTCTGTCTCTGTCTCTGTCTCTGTCTCTGTCTCTGTCTCTGTCTCTTTCTCTGTCTCTGTCTCTGCCTCTGTCTCTGTCTCTGTCTCTGTCCCCATCTCTGTCTCTGTCTCTGTCTCTGTCTCTGCCTTTGTCTCTGTCTATGTCTCTGTCTCTGTCTCTGTCTCTGTCTCTGCCTTTGTCTCCGTCTATGTCTCTTTCTCTGTCTCTGTCTGTGTCGCTGCCTCTGTCTCTGTCTCTGTCTCTGTCTCTGTCTCTGTCTCTGTCTCTGTCTCTGTCTATGTCTCTTTCTCTGTCTCTGTCTGTGTCGCTGCCTCTGTCTCGATCTTTGTCTCCGTCTCTGTTTCTGTTTCTGTCTCTGTCTCAGTCTCAGTCTCTGTCTCTGTCTCTGTCTCTGTCTCTGCCTCTGTCTCGGTCTTTGTATCCGTCTCCGTCTCTGTCTCTGTCTCTGCCTCTGTCTCGGTCTTTGTCTCCGTCTCTGTTTCTGTTTCTGTCTCTGTCTCAGTCTCTTTCTCTGTCTCTGTCTCTCTCTCCGTCTCTGTCTCTGCCTCTGTCTCTGCCCTGTCTCTGTCTCTGTCGCTGCCTCTGCCTCTGTCTCAGTCCCTGCGTCGGTCTCTGTCTCGGTCTCTGTCTCTGTCTGTGTCTATGTCTCTGTCTCTGTCTCTGTCTGTGTCTCTGTCTCTGTCTGTGTCTCTGTCTCTGTCTCTGTCTCTGTCTCTGTCTGTGTCTCTGTCTCTGTCTCTGTCTCTGTCTCTGTCTCTGTCTCTGTCTCTGTCTCTGTCTCTGTCTCTGTCCCTGTCTCTGTCTCTGTCTCTGTCCCTGTCTCTGTCTCTGTCTCTGTCTCTGTCTCTGTCTCTGGTCTCTGTCTCTGTCTCTGTCTCTGTCTCTGTCTCTGTCTCTGTCTCTGTCTCTGTCTCTGTCTCTGTCTCTGTCTCTGTCTCTGTCTCTGTCTCTGTCTCTGTCTCTGTCTCTGTCTCTGTCTCTGTCTCTGTCTCTGTCTCTGTCTCTGTCTCTGTCTCTGTCTCTGTCTCTGTCTCTGTCTCTGTCTCTGTTTTTTCCTCGGTCTGTGTCTCTGTCTCCGTCACTGTCTCTGTATCGGTCTTTGTCTCTGTCTCTGTCTCTGTCTCTGTCTCTGTCTCTGTCTCTGTCTCTGTCTCTGTCTCTGTCTCTGTCTCTGTCTCTGTCTCTGTCTCTGTCTCTGTCTCTGTCTCTGTCTCTGTCTCTGTCTCTGTCTCTGTCTCTGTCTCTGTCTCTGCCTCTGCCACTGTCTCTGCCTCTGACTCTGTCTCCGTCTCCGTTTCTGTCTGTGTCTTTGTCTCTGTCTCTGTCTCTGTCTCTGTCTCTTTCTCTGTCTCTGTCTCTGTCTCTGTCTCTGTCTCTGTCTCTGTCTCTGTCTCTGTCTCTGTCTCTGTCTCTGTCTCTGTCTCTGTCTCTGTGTCTGTCTCTCTCTGTCTCTGTCTCTGCCTCTGTCTCTGTCTCTGTCTCTGTCCCTATCTCTGTCTCTGTCTCTGTCTCTGTCTCTGTCTCTGTCTCTGTCTCTGTCTCTGTCTCTGTCTCTGTCTCTTCCTGGGTCTGTGTCTCTGTATCTGCCTCTGACTCTGTCTCTGTCTCTGTCTCTGTCTCTGTCTCTGTCTCTGTCTCTGTCTCTGTGTCTGTCTCTGTCTCTGTCTCTGTCTCTGTCTCTGTCTCTGTCTCTGTCTCTGTCTCTGTCTCTGTCTCTGTCTCTGTCTCTGTCTCTGTCTCTGTCTCTGTCTCTGTCTCTGTCTCTGTCTCTGCCTCTGTCTCTGTCTCTGTCTCTGCCTTTGTCTCTGTCTATGTCTCTTTCTCTGTCTCTGTCTGTGTCGCTGCCTCTGTCTCGGTCTTTGTCTCCGTCTCTGTCTCTGTCTCTGTCTCTGTCTGTGTCTCTGCCCCTGTCTCGGTCTTTGTCTCCCTTTCTGTCTGTGTCTCTGTCTCTGTCTCTGTCTCTGTCTCTGTCTCTGTCTCTTTCTCTGTCTCTGTCTCTGCCTCTGTCTCTGTCTCTGTCTCTGTCCCCATCTCTGTCTCTGTCCCTGTCTCTGTCTCTGCCTTTGTCTCTGTCTATGTCTCTGTCTCTGTCTCTGTCTCTGTCTCTGCCTTTGTCTCCGTCTATGTCTCTGTCTCTGTCTCTGTCTCTGTCTCAGTCCCTGCGTCGGTCTCTGACTCGGTCTCTGTCTCTGTCTCTGCCTCTGTCTCAGTCCCTGCGTCGGTCTCTGACTCGGTCTCTGTCTCTGTCTCTGCCTCTGTCACAGTCTCTGCGTCTGTCTCGGTCTCTGTCTCTGTCTCTGTCTCTGTCTCTGTCTCTGTCTCTGTCTCTGTCTCTGTCTCTGTCACTGTCTCTGTCTCTGTCTCTGTCTCTCTCTCCGTCTCTGTCTCTGCCTCTGTCTCTGCCCTGTCTCTGTCTCTGTCGCTGCCTCTGCCTCTGTCTCAGTCCCTGCGTTGGTCTCTGTCTCGGTCTCTGTCTCTGTCTCTGCCTCTGTCACAGTCTCTGTCTCTCTCTCCGTCTCTGTCTCTGCCTCTGTCTCTGTCTCTGTCTCTGTCTCTGTCTCTGTCTCTGTCTCTGTCGCTGTCTCTGTCTCTTCCTCGGTCTGTGTCTCTGTCTCTGCCTCTGTCTCTGTCTCTGTCTCTGTCTCCGTCTCTGTCTCTGTCTCTGTCTCTGTCTCTGCCTCTGTCTCTGCCTCTGTCTCTGTCTCTGTCTCTGTCTCTGTCTCTGTCTCTGTCTCTGTCTCTGTCTCTGTCTCTGTCTCTGTCTCTGTCTCTGTCTGTGTCTCTGCCACTGTCTCTGTCTCTGTCTCTGTCTCTGCCTTTGTCTCTGTCTATGTCTCTTTCTCTGTCTCTGTCTGTGTCGCTGCCTCTGTCTCGATCTTTGTCTCCGTCTCTGTTTCTGTTTCTGTCTCTGTCTCAGTCTCAGTCTCTGTCTCTGTCTCTGTCTCTGTCTCTGCCTCTGTCTCGGTCTTTGTATCCGTCTCCGTCTCTGTCTCTGTCTCTGCCTCTGTCTCTGTCTCTGTCTCTGTCTCTGCCTCTGTCACAGTCTCTGCGTCTGTCTCGGTCTCTGTCTCTGTCTCTGTCTCTGTCTCTGTCTCTGTCTCTGTCTCTGTCTCTGTCTCTGTCTCTGTCTCTGTCTCTGTCTCTGTCCCTGTCTCTTCCTCGGTCTGTGTCTCTGTCTCTGCCTCTGTCTCTGTCTCCGTCTCTGTCTCTGTATCGGTCTTTGTCTCTGTCTCTGTCTCTGTCTCTGTCTCTGTCTCTGTCTCTGTCTCTGTCTCTGTCTCTGTGTCTGTCTCTGTCTCTGTCTCTGTCTGTGTCTCTGTCTCTGTCTCTGTGTCTGTCTCTGTCCGTGTCTCTGCCTCTGTCTCTGTCTCTGTCTCTGTCTCTGCCTTTGTCTCTGTCTCTGTCTCTGTCTCTGTCTCTGTCTCGGTCTCTGTCTCTGTCTCTGTCTCTGTCTGTGTCTCTGCCACTGTCTCTGTCTCTGTCTCTGTCTCTGCCTTTGTCTCTGTCTATGTCTCTTTCTCTGTCTCTGTCTGTGTCGCTGCCTCTGTCTCGATCTTTGTCTCCGTCTCTGTTCCTGTTTCTGTCTCTGTCTCAGTCTCAGTCTCTGTCTCTGTCTCTGTCTCTGTCTCTGCCTCTGTCTCGGTCTTTGTATCCGTCTCTGTCTCTGTCTCTGTCTCTGCCTCTGTCTCTGTCGCTGTCTCTGTCTCTGCCTCTGTCACAGTCTCTGCGTCTGTCTCGGTCTCTGTCTCTGTCTCTGTCTCTGTCTCTGTCTCTGTCTCTGTCTCTGTCTCTGTCTCTGTCTCTGTCCCTGTCTCTTCCTCGGTCTGTGTCTCTGTCTCTGCCTCTGTCTCTGTCTCCGTCTCTGTCTCTGTATCGGTCTTTGTCTCTGTCTCTGTCTCTGTCTCTGTCTCTGTCTCTGTCTCTGTCTCTGTCTCTGTCTCTGTCTCTGTCTCTGTACTTGACTCTGTCTCTGTTTCTGTCTCTGTCTCTGTCTCTGCCTCTGTCTCTGCCTCTGTCTCTGTCTCTGTCTCCGTTTCTGTCTGTGTCTCTGTCTCTGTCTCTGTCTCTGTCTCTCTCTCTGTCTCTGTCCCTGTCTCTGTCTCTGTCTCTGTCTCTGTCTCTGCCTCTGTCTCTGTCTCCGTCTCTGTCTCTGTATCGGCCTTTGTCTCTGTCTCTGTCTCTGTCTCTGTCTCTGTCTCTGTCTCTGTCTCTGTCTCTGTCTCTGTCTCTGTCTCTGCCTCTGCCTCTGCCTCTGTCTCTGCCTCTGTCTCTGTGTCTGTCTCCGTTTCTGTCTGTGTCTCTGTCTCTGTCTCTGTCTCTGTCTCTGTCTCTGTCTCTGTCTCTGTCTCTGTCTCTGTCTCTGTCTCTGTCTCTGTCTCTGTCTCTGTCTCTGTCCCTGTCTCTGTCTCTGTCTCTGTCCCTGTCTCTGTCTCTGTCTCTGTCTCTGTCTCTGTCTCTGGTCTCTGTCTCTGTCTCTGTCTCTGTCTCTGTCTCTGTCTCTGTCTCTGTCTCTGTCTCTGTCTCTGTCTCTGTCTCTGTCTCTGTCTCTGTCTCTGTCTCTGTCTCTGTCTCTGTCTCTGTCTCTGTCTCTGTCTCTGTCTCTGTCTCTGTCTCTGTCTCTGTCTCTGTCTCTGTCTCTGTCTCTGTTTTTTCCTCGGTCTGTGTCTCTGTCTCCGTCACTGTCTCTGTATCGGTCTTTGTCTCTGTCTCTGTCTCTGTCTCTGTCTCTGTCTCTGTCTCTGTCTCTGTCTCTGTCTCTGTCTCTGTCTCTGTCTCTGTCTCTGTCTCTGTCTCTGTCTCTGTCTCTGTCTCTGTCTCTGTCTCTGTCTCTGTCTCTGTCTCTGTCTCTGCCTCTGCCACTGTCTCTGCCTCTGACTCTGTCTCCGTCTCCGTTTCTGTCTGTGTCTTTGTCTCTGTCTCTGTCTCTGTCTCTGTCTCTTTCTCTGTCTCTGTCTCTGTCTCTGTCTCTGTCTCTGTCTCTGTCTCTGTCTCTGTCTCTGTCTCTGTCTCTGTCTCTGTCTCTGTCTCTGTCTCTGTGTCTGTCTCTTTCTCTGTCTCTGTCTCTGCCTCTGTCTCTGTCTCTGTCTCTGTCCCTATCTCTGTCTCTGTCTCTGTCTCTGTCTCTGTCTCTGTCTCTGTTTCTGTCTCTGTCTCTGTCTCTGTCTCTTCCTGGGTCTGTGTCTCTGTATCTGCCTCTGTCTCTGTCTCTGTCTCTGTCTCTGTCTCTGTCTCTGTCTCTGTCTCTGTCTCTGTCTCTGTCTCTGTCTCTGTGTCTGTCTCTGTCTCTGTCTCTGTCTCTGTCTCTGTCTCTGTCTCTGTCTCTGTCTCTGTCTCTGTCTCTGTCTCTGTCTCTGTCTCTGTCTCTGTCTCTGTCTCTGTCTCTGTCTCTGTCTCTGTCTCTGCCTCTGTCTCTGCCTCTGTCTCTGTCTCTGTCTCCGTTTCTGTCTGTGTCTCTGTCTCTGTCTCTGTCTCTGTCTCTGTCTCTGTCTCTGTCCCTGTCTCTGTCTCTGTCTCTGTCTCTGCCTCTGTCTCTGTCTCCGTCTCTGTCTCTGTATCGGCCTTTGTCTCTGTCTCTGTCTCTGTCTCTGTCTCTGTCTCTGTCTCTGTCTCTGTCTCTGTCTCTGTCTCTGTCTCTGCCTCTGCCTCTGCCTCTGTCTCTGCCTCTGTCTCTGTGTCTGTCTCCGTTTCTGTCTGTGTCTCTGTCTCTGTCTCTGTCTCTGTCTCTGTCTCTGTCTCTGTCTCTGTCTCTGTCTCTGTCTCTGTCTCTGTCTCTGTCTCTGTCCCTGTCTCTGTCTCTGTCTCTGTCCCTGTCTCTGTCTCTGTCTCTGTCTCTGTCTCTGTCTCTGGTCTCTGTCTCTGTCTCTGTCTCTGTCTCTGTCTCTGTCTCTGTCTCTGTCTCTGTCTCTGTCTCTGTCTCTGTCTCTGTCTCTGTCTCTGTCTCTGTCTCTGTCTCTGTCTCTGTCTCTGTCTCTGTCTCTGTCTCTGTCTCTGTCTCTGTCTCTGTCTCTGTCTCTGTCTCTGTCTCTGTTTTTTCCTCGGTCTGTGTCTCTGTCTCCGTCACTGTCTCTGTATCGGTCTTTGTCTCTGTCTCTGTCTCTGTCTCTGTCTCTGTCTCTGTCTCTGTCTCTGTCTCTGTCTCTGTCTCTGTCTCTGTCTCTGTCTCTGTCTCTGTCTCTGTCTCTGTCTCTGTCTCTGTCTCTGTCTCTGTCTCTGTCTCTGTCTCTGTCTCTGTCTCTGTCTCTGTCTCTGTCTCTGCCTCTGCCACTGTCTCTGCCTCTGACTCTGTCTCCGTCTCCGTTTCTGTCTGTGTCTTTGTCTCTGTCTCTGTCTCTGTCTCTGTCTCTTTCTCTGTCTCTGTCTCTGTCTCTGTCTCTGTCTCTGTCTCTGTCTCTGTCTCTGTCTCTGTCTCTGTCTCTGTCTCTGTCTCTGTCTCTGTCTCTGTGTCTGTCTCTTTCTCTGTCTCTGTCTCTGCCTCTGTCTCTGTCTCTGTCTCTGTCCCTATCTCTGTCTCTGTCTCTGTCTCTGTCTCTGTCTCTGTCTCTGTTTCTGTCTCTGTCTCTGTCTCTGTCTCTTCCTGGGTCTGTGTCTCTGTATCTGCCTCTGTCTCTGTCTCTGTCTCTGTCTCTGTCTCTGTCTCTGTCTCTGTCTCTGTCTCTGTCTCTGTCTCTGTCTCTGTGTCTGTCTCTGTCTCTGTCTCTGTCTCTGTCTCTGTCTCTGTCTCTGTCTCTGTCTCTGTCTCTGTCTCTGTCTCTGTCTCTGTCTCTGTCTCTGTCTCTGTCTCTGTCTCTGTCTCTGTCTCTGTCTCTGTCTCTGTCTCTGCCTCTGTCTCTGTCTCTGTCTCTGCCTTTGTCTCTGTCTATGTCTCTTTCTCTGTCTCTGTCTGTGTCGCTGCCTCTGTCTCGGTCTTTGTCTCCGTCTCTGTCTCTGTCTCTGTCTCTGTCTGTGTCTCTGCCCCTGTCTCGGTCTTTGTCTCCCTTTCTGTCTGTGTCTCTGTCTCTGTCTGTGTCTCTGTCTCTGTCTCTGTCTCTGTCTCTGTCTCTGTCTCTTTCTCTGTCTCTGTCTCTGCCTCTGTCTCTGTCTCTGTCTCTGTCCCCATCTCTGTCTCTGTCCCTGTCTCTGTCTCTGCCTTTGTCTCTGTCTATGTCTCTGTCTCTGTCTCTGTCTCTGTCTCTGCCTTTGTCTCCGTCTATGTCTCTGTCTCTGTCTCTGTCTCTGTCTCAGTCCCTGCGTCGGTCTCTGACTCGGTCTCTGTCTCTGTCTCTGCCTCTGTCTCAGTCCCTGCGTCGGTCTCTGACTCGGTCTCTGTCTCTGTCTCTGCCTCTGTCACAGTCTCTGCGTCTGTCTCGGTCTCTGTCTCTGTCTCTGTCTCTGTCTCTGTCTCTGTCTCTGTCTCTGTCTCTGTCTCTGTCACTGTCTCTGTCTCTGTCTCTGTCTCTCTCTCCGTCTCTGTCTCTGCCTCTGTCTCTGCCCTGTCTCTGTCTCTGTCGCTGCCTCTGCCTCTGTCTCAGTCCCTGCGTTGGTCTCTGTCTCGGTCTCTGTCTCTGTCTCTGCCTCTGTCACAGTCTCTGTCTCTCTCTCCGTCTCTGTCTCTGCCTCTGTCTCTGTCTCTGTCTCTGTCTCTGTCTCTGTCTCTGTCTCTGTCGCTGTCTCTGTCTCTTCCTCGGTCTGTGTCTCTGTCTCTGCCTCTGTCTCTGTCTCTGTCTCTGTCTCCGTCTCTGTCTCTGTCTCTGTCTCTGTCTCTGCCTCTGTCTCTGCCTCTGTCTCTGTCTCTGTCTCTGTCTCTGTCTCTGTCTCTGTCTCTGTCTCTGTCTCTGTCTCTGTCTCTGTCTCTGTCTGTGTCTCTGCCACTGTCTCTGTCTCTGTCTCTGTCTCTGCCTTTGTCTCTGTCTATGTCTCTTTCTCTGTCTCTGTCTGTGTCGCTGCCTCTGTCTCGATCTTTGTCTCCGTCTCTGTTTCTGTTTCTGTCTCTGTCTCAGTCTCAGTCTCTGTCTCTGTCTCTGTCTCTGTCTCTGCCTCTGTCTCGGTCTTTGTATCCGTCTCCGTCTCTGTCTCTGTCTCTGCCTCTGTCTCTGTCTCTGTCTCTGTCTCTACCTCTGTCACAGTCTCTGCGTCTGTCTCGGTCTCTGTCTCTGTCTCTGTCTCTGTCTCTGTCTCTGTCTCTGTCTCTGTCTCTGTCTCTGTCTCTGTCTCTGTCTCTGTCCCTGTCTCTTCCTCGGTCTGTGTCTCTGTCTCTGCCTCTGTCTCTGTCTCCGTCTCTGTCTCTGTATCGGTCTTTGTCTCTGTCTCTGTCTCTGTCTCTGTCTCTGTCTCTGTCTCTGTCTCTGTCTCTGTCTCTGTCTCTGTGTCTGTCTCTGTCTCTGTCTCTGTCTGTGTCTCTGTCTCTGTCTCTGTGTCTGTCTCTGTCCGTGTCTCTGCCTCTGTCTCTGTCTCTGTCTCTGTCTCTGCCTTTGTCTCTGTCTCTGTCTCTGTCTCTGTCTCTGTCTCGGTCTCTGTCTCTGTCTCTGTCTCTGTCTGTGTCTCTGCCACTGTCTCTGTCTCTGTCTCTGTCTCTGCCTTTGTCTCTGTCTATGTCTCTTTCTCTGTCTCTGTCTGTGTCGCTGCCTCTGTCTCGATCTTTGTCTCCGTCTCTGTTCCTGTTTCTGTCTCTGTCTCAGTCTCAGTCTCTGTCTCTGTCTCTGTCTCTGTCTCTGCCTCTGTCTCGGTCTTTGTATCCGTCTCTGTCTCTGTCTCTGTCTCTGCCTCTGTCTCTGTCGCTGTCTCTGTCTCTGCCTCTGTCACAGTCTCTGCGTCTGTCTCGGTCTCTGTCTCTGTCTCTGTCTCTGTCTCTGTCTCTGTCTCTGTCTCTGTCTCTGTCTCTGTCTCTGTCTCTGTCTCTGTCCCTGTCTCTTCCTCGGTCTGTGTCTCTGTCTCTGCCTCTGTCTCTGTCTCCGTCTCTGTCTCTGTATCGGTCTTTGTCTCTGTCTCTGTCTCTGTCTCTGTCTCTGTCTCTGTCTCTGTCTCTGTCTCTGTACTTGACTCTGTCTCTGTCTCTGTCTCTGTCTCTGTCTCTGCCTCTGTCTCTGCCTCTGTCTCTGTCTCTGTCTCCGTTTCTGTCTGTGTCTCTGTCTCTGTCTCTGTCTCTGTCTCTGTCTCTGTCTCTGTCCCTGTCTCTGTCTCTGTCTCTGTCTCTGCCTCTGTCTCTGTCTCCGTCTCTGTCTCTGTATCGGCCTTTGTCTCTGTCTCTGTCTCTGTCTCTGTCTCTGTCTCTGTCTCTGTCTCTGTCTCTGTCTCTGTCTCTGTCTCTGCCTCTGCCTCTGCCTCTGTCTCTGCCTCTGTCTCTGTGTCTGTCTCCGTTTCTGTCTGTGTCTCTGTCTCTGTCTCTGTCTCTGTCTCTGTCTCTGTCTCTGTCTCTGTCTCTGTCTCTGTCTCTGTCTCTGTCTCTGTCTCTGTCTCTGTCCCTGTCTCTGTCTCTGTCTCTGTCTCTGTCTCTGTCTCTGTCTCTGTCTCTGTCTCTCTCTCCGTCTCTGTCGCTACCTCTGTCTCTGCCCTGTCTCTGTCTCTGTCGCTGCCTCTGCCTCTGTCTCAGTCCCTGCGTCGGTCTCTGTCTCGGTCTCTGTCTCTGTCTGTGTCTATGTCTCTGTCTCTGTCTCTGTCTGTGTCTCTGTCTCTGTCTCTGTCTCTGTCTCTGTCTCTGTCTCTGTCTCTGTCTCTGTCTCTGTCTCTGTCTTTGTCTCTGTCTCTGTCTCTGTCCCTGTCTCTGTCTCTGTCTCTGTCTCTGTCTGAGTCTCTGTCTCTGGTCTCTGTCTCTGTCTCTGTCTCTGTCTCTGTCTCTGTCCCTGTCTCTGTCTCTGTCTCCGTCTCTGTTCCTGTTTCTGTCTCTGTCTCAGTCTCAGTCTCTGTCTCTGTCTATGTCTCTTTCTCTGTCTCTGTCTCGGTCTTTGTCTCCGTCTCTGTCTCTGTCTCTGTCTCTGTCTGTGTCTCTGCCTCTGTCTCGGTCTTTGTCTCCGTCTCTGTTTCTGTTTCTGTCTCTGTCTCAGTCTCTTTCTCTGTCTCTGTCTCTGTCTCTGTCTCTGTCTCTGTCCCCATCTCTGTCTCTGTCTCTGTCTCTGTCTCTGCCTCTGTCTCTGTCTATGTCTCTGTCTCTGTCTCTGTCTCTGTCTCTGCCTTTGTCTCCGTCTATGTCTCTTTCTCTGTCTCTGTCTGTGTCGCTGCCTCTGTCTCTGTCTCTGTCTCTGTCTGTGTCTCTGTCTCTGTCTCTGTCTCTGTCTCTGTCTCTGTCTCTGTCTCTGTCTCTGTCTCTGTCTCTGTCGCTGCCTCTGCCTCTGTCTCAGTCCCTGCGTCGGTCTCTGTCTCTGTCTCTGTCTCTGTCTCTGTCTCTGTCTCTGTCTCTGTCTCTGTCTCTGTCTCTGTCTCTGTCTCTGTCTCTGCCTCTGTCTCTGTCTCTGTCTCTGTCTCTGCCTTTGTCTCTGTCTATGTCTCTTTCTCTGTCTCTGTCTGTGTCGCTGTCTCTGTCTCTGTCTCTGTCTCTGTCTCTGTCTTTGTCTCTGTCTCTGTCTCTGTCCCTGTCTCTGTCTCTGTCTCTGTCTCTGTCTGAGTCTCTGTCTCTGGTCTCTGTCTCTGTCTCTGTCTCTGTCTCTGTCTCTGTCCCTGTCTCTGTCTCTGTCTCCGTCTCTGTTCCTGTTTCTGTCTCTGTCTCAGTCTCAGTCTCTGTCTCTGTCTATGTCTCTTTCTCTGTCTCTGTCTCGGTCTTTGTCTCCGTCTCTGTCTCTGTCTCTGTCTCTGTCTGTGTCTCTGCCTCTGTCTCGGTCTTTGTCTCCGTCTCTGTTTCTGTTTCTGTCTCTGTCTCAGTCTCTTTCTCTGTCTCTGTCTCTGTCTCTGTCTCTGTCTCTGTCCCCATCTCTGTCTCTGTCTCTGTCTCTGTCTCTGCCTCTGTCTCTGTCTATGTCTCTGTCTCTGTCTCTGTCTCTGTCTCTGCCTTTGTCTCCGTCTATGTCTCTTTCTCTGTCTCTGTCTGTGTCGCTGCCTCTGTCTCTGTCTCTGTCTCTGTCTGTGTCTCTGTCTCTGTCTCTGTCTCTGTCTCTGTCTCTGTCTCTGTCTCTGTCTCTGTCTCTGTCTCTGTCTCTGTCGCTGCCTCTGCCTCTGTCTCAGTCCCTGCGTCGGTCTCTGTCTCTGTCTCTGTCTCTGTCTCTGTCTCTGTCTCTGTCTCTGTCTCTGTCTCTGTCTCTGTCTCTGTCTCTGCCTCTGTCTCTGTCTCTGTCTCTGTCTCTGCCTTTGTCTCTGTCTATGTCTCTTTCTCTGTCTCTGTCTGTGTCGCTGCCTCTGTCTCGGTCTTTGTCTCCGTCTCTGTCTCTGTCTCTGTCTCTGTCTGTGTCTCTGCCCCTGTCTCGGTCTTTGTCTCCGTTTCTGTCTCTGTCTCTGTATCTGTCTCTGTCTCTGTCTCTGTCTCTGTCTCTGTCTCTGTCTCTGTCTCTGTCTCTTTCTCTGTCTCTGTCTCTGCCTCTGTCTCTGTCTCTGTCTCTGTCCCCATCTCTGTCTCTGTCTCTGTCTCTGTCTCTGCCTTTGTCTCTGTCTATGTCTCTGTCTCTGTCTCTGTCTCTGTCTCTGCCTTTGTCTCCGTCTATGTCTCTTTCTCTGTCTCTGTCTGTGTCGCTGCCTCTGTCTCTGTCTCTGTCTCTGTCTCTGTCTCTGTCTCTGTCTCTGTCTCTGTCTCTGTCTCTGTCTCTGTCTCTGTCTCTGTCTCTGTCTCTGTCTCTGTCTCTGTCTCTGTCTCTGTCTCTGTCTCTGTCTCTGTCTCTGTCTCTGTCTCTGTCTCCGTCTCTGTTTCTGTTTCTGTCTCTGTCTCAGTCTCAGTCTCTGCCTCTGTCTCTGCCTCTGTCTCTGTCTCTGTCTCTGTCTCTGTCTCAGTCCCTGCGTCGGTCTCTGACTCGGTCTCTGTCTCTGTCTCTGCCTCTGTCTCAGTCCCTGCGTCGGTCTCTGACTCGGTCTCTGTCTCTGTCTCTGCCTCTGTAACAGTCTCTGCGTCTGTCTCGGTCTCTGTCTCTGTCTCTGTCTCTGTCTCTGTCTCTGTCTCTGTCTCTGTCTCTGTCACTGTCTCTGTCTCTGTCTCTGTCTCTCTCTCCGTCTCTGTCTCTGCCTCTGTCTCTGCCCTGTCTCTGTCTCTGTCGCTGCCTCTGCCTCTGTCTCAGTCCCTGCGTCGGTCTCTGTCTCGGTCTCTGTCTCTGTCTCTGTCTCTGTCTGTGTCTCTGCCCCTGTCTCGGTCTTTGTCTCCGTTTCTGTCTGTGTCTCTGTCTCTGTCTCTGTCTCTGTCTCTGTCTCTGTCTCTGTCTCTGTCTCTGTCTCTGTCTCTGTCTCTGTCTCTGTCTCTGTCTCTGTCTCTTTCTCTGTCTCTGTCTCTGCCTCTGTCTCTGTCTCTGTCTCTGTCTCTGTCTCTGTCTCTGTCTCTGTCTCTGTCTCTGTCTCTGTCTCTGTCTCTGTCTCTGTCTCTGTCTCTGTCTCTGTCTCTGTCTCTGTCTCTGTCTCTGTCTCTGTCTCTGTCTCTGTCTCTGTCTCTGTCTCTGTCACTGTCTCTGTCTCTGTCTCTGTCTCTGTCTCTGTCTCTGCCTTTGTCTCTGTCTATGTCTCTTTCTCTGTCTCTGTCTGTGTCGCTGCCTCTGTCTCGGTCTTTGTCTCCGTCTCTGTCTCTGTCTCTGTCTCTGTCTCTGTCTGTGTCTCTGCCTCTGTCTCGGTCTTTGTCTCCGTCTCTGTTTCTGTTTCTGTCTCTGTCTCAGTCTCAGTCTCTGCCTCTGTCTCTGCCTCTGTCTCTGTCTCTGTCTCTGTCTCTGTCTCTGTCTCTGTCTCAGTCCCTGCGTCGGTCTCTGACTCGGTCTCTGTCTCTGTCTCTGCCTCTGTCACAGTCTCTGCGTCTGTCTCGGTCTCTGTCTCTGTCTCTGTCTCTGTCTCTGTCTCTGTCTCTGTCTCTGTCTCTGTCTCTTCCTCGGTCTGTGTCTCTGTCTCTGCCTCTGTCTCTGTCTCTGTCTCTGTCTCTGTCTCTGTCTCTGTCTCTGTCTCTGTCTCTGTCTCTGTCTCTGCCTCTGTCTCTGTCTCTGTCTCCGTTTCTGTCTGTGTCTCTGTCTCTGTCTCTGTCTCTGTCTCTGTCTCTGTGTCTGTCTCTGTCTCTGTCTCTGCCTCTGTCTCTGCCTCTGTCTCTGTCTCTGTCTCCGTTTCTGTCTGTGTCTCTGTCTCTGTCTATGTCTCTGTCTCTTTCTCTGTCTCTGTCTCTGCCTCTGTCTCTGTCTCTGTCTCTGTCCCCATCTCTGTCTCTGTCTCTGTCTCTGTCTCTGCCTTTGTCTCTGTCTATGTCTCTGTCTCTGTCTCTGTCTCTGTCTCTGCCTTTGTCTCCGTCTATGTCTCTTTCTCTGTCTCTGTCTGTGTCGCTGCCTCTGTCTCTGTCTCTGTCTCTGTCTCTGTCTCTGTCTCTGTCTCTGTCTCTGTCTCTGTCTCTGTCTCTGTCTCTGTCTCTGTCTCTGTCTCTGTCTCTGTCTCTGTCTCTGTCTCTGTCTCTGTCTCTGTCTCTGTCTCTGTCTCTGTCTCTGTCTGTGTCTCTGCCTCTGTCTCTGTCTTTGTCTCCGTCTCTGTTTCTGTTTCTGTCTCTGTCTCAGTCTCAGTCTCTGTCTCTGTCTCTGTCTCTGTCTCTGTCTCTGTCTCTGTCTCTGTCTCTGTCTCTGACTCTGTCTCTGTCTCTGTCTCTGTCTCTCTCTCTGCCTCTGTCTCTGCCTCTGTCTCTGTCTCTGTCTCCGTTTCTGTCTGTGTCTCTGTCTCTGTCTCTGTCTCTGTCTCTGTCTCTGTCTCTGTCTCTGTCTCTGTCTCTGTCTCAGTCTCAGTCTCTGCCTCTGTCTCTGCCTCTGTCTCTGTCTCTGTCTCTGACTCTGTCTCTGTCTCTGTCTCTGTCTCTGTCCCTGTCTCTGTCTCTGTCTCTGTCTCTGTCTCTGTCTCTGTCTCTGTCGCTGTCTCTCCCTCTGTCTCTGTCTCCGTCTCTGTCCCTGGCTCTGTCTCTGCCACTGTCTCCGTCTCTGTCTCGGTCGCGGACTTTGTCTCTGTCTCTGACTCCGTGTCTGTCTCTGTCTCTGTCTCTATCTCGGTCTTTGTCTCCGTCTCTGTCTCTGTCTCTGTCTCTGTCTCTGTCTCTGTCTCTGTCTCTGTCTCTGTCTCTGTCTCTGTCTCTGTCTCTGTTTCTGTCTCTGTCTCAGTCTCAGTCTCTGTCTCTGTCTCTGTCTCTGTCTCTGCCTCTGTCTCGGTCTTTGTATCCGTCTCTGTCTCTGTCTCTGTCTCTGCCTCTGTCTCTGTCTCTGTCTCTGTCTCTGTCTCTGCCTCTGTCACAGTCTCTGCGTCTGTCTCGGTCTCTGTCTCTGTCTCTGTCTCTGTCTCTGTCTCTGTCTCTGTCTCTGTCTCTGTCTCTGTCTCTGTCTCTGTCTCTGTCCCTGTCTCTTCCTCGGTCTGGGTCTCTGTCTCTGCCTCTGTCTCTGTCTCCGTCTCTGTCTCTGTATCGGTCTTTGTCTCTGTCTCTGTCTCTGTCTCTGTCTCTGTCTCTGTCTCTGTCTCTGTCTCTGTCTCTGTCTCTGTCTCTGTCTCTGTCTCTCTCTCTGTCTCTGTCTCTGTCTCTGTCTCTGTCTCTGTCTCTGTCTCTGTCTCTGTCTCTGTCTCTGTCTCTGTCTCTGTCTCTGTCTCTGTCTCTGTCTCTGTCCCTGTCTCTGTCTCTGTCTCTGTCTCTGTCTCTGTCTCTGTCTCTGTCGCTGTCTCTCCCTCTGTCTCTGTCTCCGTCTCTGTCCCTGGCTCTGTCTCTGCCACTGTCTCCGTCTCTGTCTCGGTCGCGGACTTTGTCTCTGTCTCTGACTCCGTGTCTGTCTCTGTCTCTGTCTCTATCTCGGTCTTTGTCTCCGTCTCTGTCTCTGTCTCTGTCTCTGTCTCTGTCTCTGTCTCTGTCTCTGTCTCTGTCTCTGTCCCTGTCTCTTCCTCGGTCTGGGTCTCTGTCTCTGCCTCTGTCTCTGTCTCCGTCTCTGTCTCTGTATCGGTCTTTGTCTCTGTCTCTGTCTCTGTCTCTGTCTCTGTCTCTGTCTCTGTCTCTGTCTCTGTCTCTGTCTCTGTCTCTGTCTCTGTCTCTCTCTCTGTCTCTGTCTCTGTCTCTGTCTCTGTCTCTGTCTCTGTCTCTGTCTCTGTCTCTGTCTCTGTCTCTGTCTCTGTCTCTGTCTCTGTCTCTGTCTCTGTCCCTGTCTCTGTCTCTGTCTCTGTCTCTGTCTCTGTCTCTGTCTCTGTCGCTGTCTCTCCCTCTGTCTCTGTCTCCGTCTCTGTCCCTGGCTCTGTCTCTGCCACTGTCTCCGTCTCTGTCTCGGTCGCGGACTTTGTCTCTGTCTCTGACTCCGTGTCTGTCTCTGTCTCTGTCTCTATCTCGGTCTTTGTCTCCGTCTCTGTCTCTGTCTCTGTCTCTGTCTCTGTCTCTGTCTCTGTCTCTGTCTCTGTCTCTGTCTCAGTCCCTGCGTCGGTCTCTGACTCGGTCTCTGTCTCTGTCTCTGCCTCTGTCACAGTCTCTGCGTCTGTCTCGGTCTCTGTCTCTGTCTCTGTCTCTGTCTCTGTCTCTGTCTCTGTCTCTGTCTCTGTCTCTTCCTCGGTCTGTGTCTCTGTCTCTGCCTCTGTCTCTGTCTCTGTCTCTGTCTCTGTCTCTGTCTCTGTCTCTGTCTCTGTCTCTGTCTCTGTCTCTGCCTCTGTCTCTGTCTCTGTCTCCGTTTCTGTCTGTGTCTCTGTCTCTGTCTCTGTCTCTGTCTCTGTGTCTGTCTCTGTCTCTGTCTCTGCCTCTGTCTCTGCCTCTGTCTCTGTCTCTGTCTCCGTTTCTGTCTGTGTCTCTGTCTCTGTCTCTGTCTCTGTCTCTGTCTCTGTGTCTGTCTCTGTCTCTGTCTCTGTCTCTGTCTCTGTCTCTGTCTCTGTCTCTGCCTTTGTCTCTGTCTATGTCTCTTTCTCTCTCTCTGTCTGTGTCGCTGCCTCTGTCTCGGTCTTTGTCTCCGTCTCTGTCTCTGTCTCAGTCCCTGCGTCGGTCTCTGACTCGGTCTCTGTCTCTGTCTCTGCCTCTGTCACAGTCTCTGCGTCTGTCTCGGTCTCTGTCTCTGTCTCTGTCTCTGTCTCTGTCTCTGTCTCTGTCTCTGTCTCTGTCTCTGTCTCTGTCTCTTCCTCGGTCTGTGTCTCTGTCTCTGCCTCTGTCTCTGTCTCTGTCTCTGTCTCTGTCTCTGTCTCTGTCTCTGTCTCTGTCTCTGTCTCTGTCTCTGTCTCTGCCTCTGTCTCTGTCTCTGTCTCCGTTTCTGTCTGTGTCTCTGTCTCTGTCTCTGTCTCTGTCTCTGTGTCTGTCTCTGTCTCTGTCTCTGCGTCTGTCTCTGCCTCTGTCTCTGTCTCTGTCTCCGTTTCTGTCTGTGTCTCTGTCTCTGTCTATGTCTCTGTCTCTTTCTCTGTCTCTGTCTCTGCCTCTGTCTCTGTCTCTGTCTCTGTCCCCATCTCTGTCTCTGTCTCTGTCTCTGTCTCTGCCTTTGTCTCTGTCTATGTCTCTGTCTCTGTCTCTGTCTCTGTCTCTGCCTTTGTCTCCGTCTATGTCTCTTTCTCTGTCTCTGTCTGTGTCGCTGCCTCTGTCTCTGTCTCTGTCTCTGTCTCTGTCTCTGTCTCTGTCTCTGTCTCTGTCTCTGTCTCTGTCTCTGTCTCTGTCTCTGTCTCTGTCTCTGTCTCTGTCTCTGTCTCTGTCTCTGTCTCTGTCTCTGTCTCTGTCTCTGTCTCTGTCTCTGTCTCTGTCTCTGTCTCTGTCTCTGTCTGTGTCTCTGCCTCTGTCTCTGTCTTTGTCTCCGTCTCTGTTTCTGTTTCTGTCTCTGTCTCAGTCTCAGTCTCTGTCTCTGTCTCTGTCTCTGTCTCTGTCTCTGTCTCTGTCTCTGTCTCTGTCTCTGACTCTGTCTCTGTCTCTGTCTCTGTCTCTCTCTCTGCCTCTGTCTCTGCCTCTGTCTCTGTCTCTGTCTCCGTTTCTGTCTGTGTCTCTGTCTGTGTCTCTGTCTCTGTCTCTGTCTCTGTCTCTGTCTCTGTCTCTGTCTCTGTCTCTGTCTCAGTCTCAGTCTCTGCCTCTGTCTCTGCCTCTGTCTCTGTCTCTGTCTCTGACTCTGTCTCTGTCTCTGTCTCTGTCTCTGTCCCTGTCTCTGTCTCTGTCTCTGTCTCTGTCTCTGTCTCTGTCTCTGTCGCTGTCTCTCCCTCTGTCTCTGTCTCCGTCTCTGTCCCTGGCTCTGTCTCTGCCACTGTCTCCGTCTCTGTCTCGGTCGCGGACTTTGTCTCTGTCTCTGACTCCGTGTCTGTCTCTGTCTCTGTCTCTATCTCGGTCTTTGTCTCCGTCTCTGTCTCTGTCTCTGTCTCTGTCTCTGTCTCTGTCTCTGTCTCTGTCTCTGTCTCTGTCTCTGTCTCTGTCTCTGTCTCTGTTTCTGTCTCTGTCTCAGTCTCAGTCTCTGTCTCTGTCTCTGTCTCTGTCTCTGTCTCTGTCTCTGTCTCTGTCTCTGTCTCTGTCTCTGTCTCTGTCTCTGTCTCTGTCTCTGTCTCTGTCTCTGTCTCTGTCCCTGTCTCTGTCTCTGTCTCTGTCTCTGTCTCTGTCTCTGTCTCTGTCGCTGTCTCTCCCTCTGTCTCTGTCTCCGTCTCTGTCCCTGGCTCTGTCTCTGCCACTGTCTCCGTCTCTGTCTCGGTCGCGGACTTTGTCTCTGTCTCTGACTCCGTGTCTGTCTTTGTCTCTGTCTCTATCTCGGTCTTTGTCTCCGTCTCTGTCTCTGTCTCTGTCTCTGTCTCTGTCTCTGTCTCTGTCTCTGTCTCTGTCTCTGTCTCAGTCCCTGCGTCGGTCTCTGACTCGGTCTCTGTCTCTGTCTCTGCCTCTGTCACAGTCTCTGCGTCTGTCTCGGTCTCTGTCTCTGTCCCTGTCTCTGTCTCTGTCTCTGTCTCTGTCTCTGTCTCTGTCACTGTCTCTGTCTCTGTCTCTGTCTCTCTCTCCGTCTCTGTCTCTGCCTCTGTCTCTGCCCTGTCTCTGTCTCTGTCGCTGCCTCTGCCTCTGTCTCAGTCCCTGCGTTGGTCTCTGTCTCGGTCTCTGTCTCTGTCTCTGCCTCTGTCACAGTCTCTGCGTCTGTCTCGGTCTCTGTCTCTGTCTCTGTCTCTGTCTCTGTCTCTGTCTCTTCCTCGGTCTGTGTCTCTGTCTCTGCCTCTGTCTCTGTCTCCGTCTCTGTCTCTGTATCGGTCTTTGTCTCTGTCTCTGTCTCTGTCTCTGTCTCTGTCTCTGTCTCTGTCTCTGTCTCTGTCTCTGTCTCTGTCTCTGTCTCTGTCTCTGTCTCTGTCTCTGTCTCTGTCTCTGTCTCTGTCTCTGTCTCTGTCTCTGTCTCAGTCTCTGCCTTTGTCTCTGTCTATGTCTCTTTCTCTGTCTCTGTCTCGGTCTTTGTCTCCGTCTCTGTCTCTGTCTCTGTCTGTGTCTCTGCCTCTGTCTCGGTCTTTGTCTCCGTCTCTGTTTCTGTTTCTGTCTCTGTCTCAGTCTCTTTCTCTGTCTCTGTCTCTGTCTCTGTCTCTGTCTCTGTCCCCATCTCTGTCTCTGTCTCTGTCTCTGTCTCTGTCTCTGTCTCTGCCTCTGTCTCTGTCTCTGTCTCTTTCTCTGTCTCTGTCTCTGCCTCTGTCTCTGTCTCTGTCTCTGTCCCCATCTCTGTCTCTGTCTCTGTCTCTGTCTCTGCCTTTGTCTCTGTCTATGTCTCTGTCTCTGTCTCTGTCTCTGTCTCTGTCTCTGCCTTTGTCTCCGTCTATGTCTCTTTCTCTGTCTCTGTCTGTGTCGCTGCCTCTGTCTCTGTCTCTGTCTCTGTCTCTGTCTCTGTCTCTGTCTCTGTCTCTGTCTCTGTCTCTGTCTCTGTCTCTGTCTCTGTCTCTGTCTCTGTCTCTGTCTCTGTCTCTGTCTCTGTCTCTGTCTCTGTCTCTGTCTCTGTCTCTGTCTCTGTCTCTGTCTCTGTCTCTGTCTCTTTCTCTGTCTCTGTCTGTGTCGCTGCCTCTGTCTCTGTCTCTGTCTCTGTCTCTGTCTCTGTCTCTGTCTCTGTCGCTGCCTCTGCCTCTGTCTCAGTCCCTGCGTCGGTCTCTGTCTCTGTCTCTGTCTCTGTCTCTGTCTCTGTCTCTGTCTCTGTCTCTGTCTCTGTCTCTGTCTCTGTCCCTGTCTCTGTCTCTGTCTCTGTCTCTGTCTCTGTCTCTGTCTCTGTCTCTTTCTCTGTCTCTGTCTGTGTCGCTGCCTCTGTCTCTGTCTCTGTCTCTGTCTCTGTCTCTGTCTCTGTCTCTGTCGCTGCCTCTGCCTCTGTCTCAGTCCCTGCGTCGGTCTCTGTCTCTGTCTCTGTCTCTGTCTCTGTCTCTGTCTCTGTCTCTGTCTCTGTCTCTGTCTCTGTCTCTGTCCCTGTCTCTGTCTCTGTCTCTGTCTCTGTCTCTGTCTCTGTCTCTGTCTCTGTCTCTGTCTCTCTCTCCGTCTCTGTCTCTACCTCTGTCTCTGCCCTGTCTCTGTCTCTGTCGCTGCCTCTGCCTCTGTCTCAGTCCCTGCGTCGGTCTCTGTCTCGGTCTCTGTCTCTGTCTGTGTCTATGTCTCTGTCTCTGTCTCTGTCTGTGTCTCTGTCTCTGTCTCTGTCTCTGTCTCTGTCTCTGTCTCTGTCTCTGTCTCTGTCTCTGTCTCTGTCTCTGTCTCTGTCTCTGTCTCTGTCTCTGTCTCTGTCTCTGTCTCTGTCTCTGTCTCTGTCTCTGTCTCTGTCTCTGTCTCTGTCTCTGTTTTTTCCTCGGTCTGTGTCTCTGTCTCCGTCACTGTCTCTGTATCGGTCTTTGTCTCTGTCTCTGTCTCTGTCTCTGTCTCTGTCTCTGTCTCTGTCTCTGTCTCTGTCTCTGTCTCTGTCTCTGTCTCTGTCTCTGTCTCTGCCTCTGCCACTGTCTCTGTCTCTGTCTCTGTCTCTGTCTCTGTCTCTGTCCCTGTCTCTGTCTCTGTCTCTGTCTCTGTCTCTGTCTCTGGTCTCTGTCTCTGTCTCTGTCTCGGTCTCTGTCTCTGTCTCTGTCTCTGTCTCTGTCTCTGTCTCTGTCTCTGTCTCTGTCTCTGTCTCTGTCTCTGTCTCTGTCTCTGTCTCTGTCTCTGTCTCTGTCTCTGTCTCTGTCTCTGTCTCTGTCTCTGTCTCTGTCTCTGTTTCTGTTTTTTCCTCGGTCTGTGTCTCTGTCTCCGTCACTGTCTCTGTATCGGTCTTTGTCTCTGTCTCTGTCTCTGTCTCTGTCTCTGTCTCTGTCTCTGTCTCTGTCTCTGTCTCTGTCTCTGTCTCTGTCTCTGTCTCTGTCTCTGTCTCTGTCTCTGTCTCTGTCTCTGTCTCTGCCTCTGCCACTGTCTCTGCCTCTGTCTCTGTCTCCGTCTCCGTTTCTGTCTGTGTCTTTGTCTCTGTCTCTGTCTCTGTCTCTGTCTCTTTCTCTGTCTCTGTCTCTGTCTCTGTCTCTGTCTCTGTCTCTGTCTCTGTCTCTGTCTCTGTCTCTGTCTCTGTCTCTGTCTCTGTCTCTGTCTCTGTCTCTGTCTCTTTCTCTGTCTCTGTCTCTGCCTCTGTCTCTGTCTCTGTCTCTGTCCCTATCTCTGTCTCTGTCTCTGTCTCTGTCTCTGTCTCTGTCTCTGTCTCTGTCTCTGTCTCTGTCTCTGTCTCTGTCTCTGTCTCTTCCTGGGTCTGTGTCTCTGTATCTGCCTCTGTCTCTGTCTCTGTCTCTGTCTCTGTCTCTGTCTCTGTCTCTGTGTCTGTCTCTGTCTCTGTCTCTGTCTCTGTCTCTGTCTCTGTCTCTGTCTCTGTCTCTGTCTCTGTCTCTGTCTCTGTCTCTGTCTCTGTCTCTGTCTCTGTCTCTGTCTCTGTCTCTGTCTCTGCCTCTGTCTCTGTCTCTGTCTCTGCCTTTGTCTCTGTCTATGTCTCTTTCTCTGTCTCTGTCTGTGTCGCTGCCTCTGTCTCGGTCTTTGTCTCCGTCTCTGTCTCTGTCTCTGTCTCTGTCTGTGTCTCTGCCCCTGTCTCGGTCTTTGTCTCCCTTTCTGTCTGTGTCTCTGTCTCTGTCTCTGTCTCTGTCTCTGTCTCTGTCTCTTTCTCTGTCTCTGTCTCTGCCTCTGTCTCTGTCTCTGTCTCTGTCCCCATCTCTGTCTCTGTCCCTGTCTCTGTCTCTGCCTTTGTCTCTGTCTATGTCTCTGTCTCTGTCTCTGTCTCTGTCTCTGTCTCTGCCTTTGTCTCCGTCTATGTCTCTGTCTCTGTCTCTGTCTCTGTCTCAGTCCCTGCGTCGGTCTCTGACTCGGTCTCTGTCTCTGTCTCTGCCTCTGTCTCAGTCCCTGCGTCGGTCTCTGACTCGGTCTCTGTCTCTGTCTCTGCCTCTGTCACAGTCTCTGCGTCTGTCTCGGTCTCTGTCTCTGTCTCTGTCTCTGTCTCTGTCTCTGTCTCTGTCTCTGTCACTGTCTCTGTCTCTGTCTCTGTCTCTCTCTCCGTCTCTGTCTCTGCCTCTGTCTCTGCCCTGTCTCTGTCTCTGTCGCTGCCTCTGCCTCTGTCTCAGTCCCTGCGTTGGTCTCTGTCTCGGTCTCTGTCTCTGTCTCTGCCTCTGTCACAGTCTCTGTCTCTCTCTCCGTCTCTGTCTCTGCCTCTGTCTCTGTCTCTGTCTCTGTCTCTGTCTCTGTCTCTGTCGCTGTCTCTGTCTCTTCCTCGGTCTGTGTCTCTGTCTCAGCCTCTGTCTCTGTCTCTGTCTCTGTCTCCGTCTCTGTCTCTGTCTCTGTCTCTGTCTCTGCCTCTGTCTCTGCCTCTGTCTCTGTCTCTGTCTCTGTCTCTGTCTCTGTCTCTGTCTCTGTCTCTGTCTCTGTCTCTGTCTCTGTCTCTGTCTCTGTCTCTGTTTTTTCCTCGGTCTGTGTCTCTGTCTCCGTCACTGTCTCTGTATCGGTCTTTGTCTCTGTCTCTGTCTCTGTCTCTGTCTCTGTCTCTGTCTCTGTCTCTGTCTCTGTCTCTGTCTCTGTCTCTGTCTCTGTCTCTGTCTCTGCCTCTGCCACTGTCTCTGTCTCTGTCTCTGTCTCTGTCTCTGTCTCTGTCTCTGTCTCTGTCTCTGTCTCTGTCTCTGTCTCTGTCTCTGTCTCTGTCTCTGTCTCTGTCTCTGTCTCTGTCTCTGTCTCAGTCTCTGCCTTTGTCTCTGTCTATGTCTCTTTCTCTGTCTCTGTCTCGGTCTTTGTCTCCGTCTCTGTCTCTGTCTCTGTCTGTGTCTCTGCCTCTGTCTCGGTCTTTGTCTCCGTCTCTGTTTCTGTTTCTGTCTCTGTCTCAGTCTCTTTCTCTGTCTCTGTCTCTGTCTCTGTCTCTGTCTCTGTCCCCATCTCTGTCTCTGTCTCTGTCTCTGTCTCTGTCTCTGTCTCTGCCTCTGTCTCTGTCTCTGTCTCTTTCTCTGTCTCTGTCTCTGCCTCTGTCTCTGTCTCTGTCTCTGTCCCCATCTCTGTCTCTGTCTCTGTCTCTGTCTCTGCCTTTGTCTCTGTCTATGTCTCTGTCTCTGTCTCTGTCTCTGTCTCTGTCTCTGCCTTTGTCTCCGTCTATGTCTCTTTCTCTGTCTCTGTCTGTGTCGCTGCCTCTGTCTCTGTCTCTGTCTCTGTCTCTGTCTCTGTCTCTGTCTCTGTCTCTGTCTCTGTCTCTGTCTCTGTCTCTGTCTCTGTCTCTGTCTCTGTCTCTGTCTCTGTCTCTGTCTCTGTCTCTGTCTCTGTCTCTGTCTCTGTCTCTGTCTCTGTCTCTGTCTCTTTCTCTGTCTCTGTCTGTGTCGCTGCCTCTGTCTCTGTCTCTGTCTCTGTCTCTGTCTCTGTCTCTGTCTCTGTCGCTGCCTCTGCCTCTGTCTCAGTCCCTGCGTCGGTCTCTGTCTCTGTCTCTGTCTCTGTCTCTGTCTCTGTCTCTGTCTCTGTCTCTGTCTCTGTCTCTGTCTCTGTCCCTGTCTCTGTCTCTGTCTCTGTCTCTGTCTCTGTCTCTGTCTCTGTCTCTTTCTCTGTCTCTGTCTGTGTCGCTGCCTCTGTCTCTGTCTCTGTCTCTGTCTCTGTCTCTGTCTCTGTCTCTGTCGCTGCCTCTGCCTCTGTCTCAGTCCCTGCGTCGGTCTCTGTCTCTGTCTCTGTCTCTGTCTCTGTCTCTGTCTCTGTCTCTGTCTCTGTCTCTGTCTCTGTCTCTGTCCCTGTCTCTGTCTCTGTCTCTGTCTCTGTCTCTGTCTCTGTCTCTGTCTCTGTCTCTGTCTCTCTCTCCGTCTCTGTCTCTACCTCTGTCTCTGCCCTGTCTCTGTCTCTGTCGCTGCCTCTGCCTCTGTCTCAGTCCCTGCGTCGGTCTCTGTCTCGGTCTCTGTCTCTGTCTGTGTCTATGTCTCTGTCTCTGTCTCTGTCTGTGTCTCTGTCTCTGTCTCTGTCTCTGTCTCTGTCTCTGTCTCTGTCTCTGTCTCTGTCTCTGTCTCTGTCTCAGTCTCTGTCTCTGTCTCTGTCTCTGTCTCTGTCTCTGTCTCTGTCTCTGTCTCTGTCTCTGTCTCTGTCTCTGTCTCTGTCTCTGTTTTTTCCTCGGTCTGTGTCTCTGTCTCCGTCACTGTCTCTGTATCGGTCTTTGTCTCTGTCTCTGTCTCTGTCTCTGTCTCTGTCTCTGTCTCTGTCTCTGTCTCTGTCTCTGTCTCTGTCTCTGTCTCTGTCTCTGTCTCTGCCTCTGCCACTGTCTCTGTCTCTGTCTCTGTCTCTGTCTCTGTCTCTGTCCCTGTCTCTGTCTCTGTCTCTGTCTCTGTCTCTGTCTCTGGTCTCTGTCTCTGTCTCTGTCTCGGTCTCTGTCTCTGTCTCTGTCTCTGTCTCTGTCTCTGTCTCTGTCTCTGTCTCTGTCTCTGTCTCTGTCTCTGTCTCTGTCTCTGTCTCTGTCTCTGTCTCTGTCTCTGTCTCTGTCTCTGTCTCTGTCTCTGTCTCTGTCTCTGTTTCTGTTTTTTCCTCGGTCTGTGTCTCTGTCTCCGTCACTGTCTCTGTATCGGTCTTTGTCTCTGTCTCTGTCTCTGTCTCTGTCTCTGTCTCTGTCTCTGTCTCTGTCTCTGTCTCTGTCTCTGTCTCTGTCTCTGTCTCTGTCTCTGTCTCTGTCTCTGTCTCTGTCTCTGTCTCTGCCTCTGCCACTGTCTCTGCCTCTGTCTCTGTCTCCGTCTCCGTTTCTGTCTGTGTCTTTGTCTCTGTCTCTGTCTCTGTCTCTGTCTCTTTCTCTGTCTCTGTCTCTGTCTCTGTCTCTGTCTCTGTCTCTGTCTCTGTCTCTGTCTCTGTCTCTGTCTCTGTCTCTGTCTCTGTCTCTGTCTCTTTCTCTGTCTCTGTCTCTGCCTCTGTCTCTGTCTCTGTCTCTGTCCCTATCTCTGTCTCTGTCTCTGTCTCTGTCTCTGTCTCTGTCTCTGTCTCTGTCTCTGTCTCTGTCTCTGTCTCTGTCTCTGTCTCTTCCTGGGTCTGTGTCTCTGTATCTGCCTCTGTCTCTGTCTCTGTCTCTGTCTCTGTCTCTGTCTCTGTCTCTGTGTCTGTCTCTGTCTCTGTCTCTGTCTCTGTCTCTGTCTCTGTCTCTGTCTCTGTCTCTGTCTCTGTCTCTGTCTCTGTCTCTGTCTCTGTCTCTGTCTCTGTCTCTGTCTCTGTCTCTGTCTCTGTCTCTGTCTCTGCCTCTGTCTCTGTCTCTGTCTCTGCCTTTGTCTCTGTCTATGTCTCTTTCTCTGTCTCTGTCTGTGTCGCTGCCTCTGTCTCGGTCTTTGTCTCCGTCTCTGTCTCTGTCTCTGTCTCTGTCTGTGTCTCTGCCCCTGTCTCGGTCTTTGTCTCCCTTTCTGTCTGTGTCTCTGTCTCTGTCTCTGTCTCTGTCTCTGTCTCTGTCTCTTTCTCTGTCTCTGTCTCTGCCTCTGTCTCTGTCTCTGTCTCTGTCCCCATCTCTGTCTCTGTCCCTGTCTCTGTCTCTGCCTTTGTCTCTGTCTATGTCTCTGTCTCTGTCTCTGTCTCTGTCTCTGCCTTTGTCTCCGTCTATGTCTCTGTCTCTGTCTCTGTCTCTGTCTCAGTCCCTGCGTCGGTCTCTGACTCGGTCTCTGTCTCTGTCTCTGCCTCTGTCTCAGTCCCTGCGTCGGTCTCTGACTCGGTCTCTGTCTCTGTCTCTGCCTCTGTCACAGTCTCTGCGTCTGTCTCGGTCTCTGTCTCTGTCTCTGTCTCTGTCTCTGTCTCTGTCTCTGTCTCTGTCACTGTCTCTGTCTCTGTCTCTGTCTCTCTCTCCGTCTCTGTCTCTGCCTCTGTCTCTGCCCTGTCTCTGTCTCTGTCGCTGCCTCTGCCTCTGTCTCAGTCCCTGCGTTGGTCTCTGTCTCGGTCTCTGTCTCTGTCTCTGCCTCTGTCACAGTCTCTGTCTCTCTCTCCGTCTCTGTCTCTGCCTCTGTCTCTGTCTCTGTCTCTGTCTCTGTCTCTGTCTCTGTCGCTGTCTCTGTCTCTTCCTCGGTCTGTGTCTCTGTCTCAGCCTCTGTCTCTGTCTCTGTCTCTGTCTCCGTCTCTGTCTCTGTCTCTGTCTCTGTCTCTGCCTCTGTCTCTGCCTCTGTCTCTGTCTCTGTCTCTGTCTCTGTCTCTGTCTCTGTCTCTGTCTCTGTCTCTGTCTCTGTCTCTGTCTCTGTCTCTGTCTCTGTTTTTTCCTCGGTCTGTGTCTCTGTCTCCGTCACTGTCTCTGTATCGGTCTTTGTCTCTGTCTCTGTCTCTGTCTCTGTCTCTGTCTCTGTCTCTGTCTCTGTCTCTGCCTCTGTCACAGTCTCTGCGTCTGTCTCGGTCTCTGTCTCTGTCTCTGTCTCTGTCTCTGTCTCTGTCTCTGTCTCTGTCTCTGTCTCTGTCTCTGTCTCTGTCCCTGTCTCTTCCTCGGTCTGTGTCTCTGTCTCTGCCTCTGTCTCTGTCTCCGTCTCTGTCTCTGTATCGGTCTTTGTCTCTGTCTCTGTCTCTGTCTCTGTCTCTGTCTCTGTCTCTGTCTCTGTCTCTGTCTCTGTCTCTGTCTCTGTCTCTGTCTCTGTCTCTGTCTCTGTCTCTGTCTGTGTCTCTGTCTCTGTCTCTGTCTCTGTCTCTGTCCGTGTCTCTGCCTCTGTCTCTGTCTCTGTCTCTGTCTCTGCCTTTGTCTCTGTCTCTGTCTCTGTCTCTGTCTCTGTCTCGGTCTCTGTCTCTGTCTCTGTCTCTGTCTCTGTCTGTGTCTCTGCCACTGTCTCTGTCTCTGTCTCTGTCTCTGCCTTTGTCTCTGTCTATGTCTCTTTCTCTGTCTCTGTCTGTGTCGCTGCCTCTGTCTCGATCTTTGTCTCCGTCTCCGTTCCTGTTTCTGTCTCTGTCTCAGTCTCAGTCTCTGTCTCTGTCTCTGTCTCTGTCTCTGCCTCTGTCTCGGTCTTTGTATCCGTCTCTGTCTCTGTCTCTGTCTCTGCCTCTGTCTCTGTCTCTGTCTCTGTCTCTGCCTCTGTCACAGTCTCTGCGTCTGTCTCGGTCTCTGTCTCTGTCTCTGTCTCTGTCTCTGTCTCTGTCTCTGTCTCTGTCTCTGTCTCTGTCTCTGTCCCTGTCTCTTCCTCGGTCTGTGTCTCTGTCTCTGCCTCTGTCTCTGTCTCCGTCTCTGTCTCTGTATCGGTCTTTGTCTCTGTCTCTGTCTCTGTCTCTGTCTCTGTCTCTGTCTCTGTCTCTGTCTCTGTACTTGACTCTGTCTCTGTCTCTGTCTCTGTCTCTGTCTCTGCCTCTGTCTCTGCCTCTGTCTCTGTCTCTGTCTCCGTTTCTGTCTGTGTCTCTGTCTCTGTCTCTGTCTCTGTCTCTGTCTCTGTCTCTGTCCCTGTCTCTGTCTCTGTCTCTGTCTCTGTCTCTGCCTCTGTCTCTGTCTCCGTCTCTGTCTCTGTATCGGCCTTTGTCTCTGTCTCTGTCTCTGTCTCTGTCTCTGTCTCTGTCTCTGTCTCTGTCTCTGTCTCTGTCTCTGCCTCTGCCTCTGCCTCTGTCTCTGCCTCTGTCTCTGTGTCTGTCTCCGTTTCTGTCTATGTCTCTGTCTCTGTCTCTGTCTCTGTCTCTGTCTCTGTCTCTGTCTCTGTCTCTGTCTCTGTCTCTGTCTCTGTCTCTGTCTCTGTCTCTGTCTCTGTCTCTGTCCCTGTCTCTGTCTCTGTCTCTGTCTCTGTCTCTGTCTCTGTCTCTGTCTCTCTCTCCGTCTCTGTCTCTACCTCTGTCTCTGCCCTGTCTCTGTCTCTGTCGCTGCCTCTGCCTCTGTCTCAGTCCCTGCGTCGGTCTCTGTCTCGGTCTCTGTCTCTGTCTGTGTCTATGTCTCTGTCTCTGTCTCTGTCAGTGTCTCTGTCTCTGTCTCTGTCTCTGTCTCTGTCTCTGTCTCTGTCTCTGTCTCTGTCTCTGTCTCTGTCTCTGCCTCTGTCTCTGTCTCCGTCTCTGTCTCTGTATCGGTCTTTGTCTCTGTCTCTGTCTCTGTCTCTGTCTCTGTCTCTGTCTCTGTCTCTGTCTCTGTCTCTGTCTCTGTCTCTGTCTCTGTCTCTGTCTCTGTCCTTGTCTCCGTGTCTGTCTCTGTCTCTGTCTCTATCTCGGTCTTTGTCTCCGTCTCCGTCTCTGTCTCTGTCTCTGTCTCTGTCTCTGTCTCTGTCTCTGTCTCTGTCTCTGTCTCTGTCTCTGTCTCTGTCTCTGTCTCTGTCTCTGTCTCTGTCTCTGTCTCTGTCTCTGTCTCTGTCTCTGTCTCTGTCTCTGTCTCTGTCTCTGTCTCTGTCTCTGTCTCTGTCTCTGTCTCTGTCTCTGTCTCTGTCTCTGTCTCTGTCTCTGCCTTTGTCTCTGTCTATGTCTCTTTCTCTGTCTCTATCTCGGTCTTTGTCTCCGTCTCTGTCTCTGTCTCTGTCTCTGTCTGTGTCTCTGCCTCTGTCTCGGTCTTTGCCTCCGTCTCTGTTTCTGTTTCTGTCTCTGTCTCTGTCTCTGTCTCTGCCTCTGTCTCTGCCTCTGTCTCTGTCTCTGTCTCCGTTTCTGTCTGTGTCTCTGTCTCCGTCTCTGTCTCTGTCTCTGTCTCTGTCTCTGTCTCTGTCTCTGTCTCTGTCTCTGTCTCTGTCTCTGTCTCTGTCTCTGTCTCTGTCTCTGTCTCTGTCTCTGTCTCTGTCTCTTTCTCTGTCTCTGTCTCTGCCTCTGTCTCTGTCTCTGTCTTTGTCCCTATCTCTGTCTCTGTCTCTTTCTCTGTCTCTGTCTCTGCCTCTGTCTCTGTCTCTGTCTTTGTCCCTATCTCTGTCTCTGTCTCTGCCTCTGTCCCTGTCTCTGCCTTTGTCTCTGTCTATGTCTCTGTCTCTGTCTCTGTCTCTGTCTCTGCCTTTGTCTCCGTATATGTCTCTTTCTCTGTCTCTGTCTGTGTCGCTCCCTCTGTCTCTGTCTCTGTCTCTGCCCCTGTCTCTGTCTCTGTCCCTGTCGCTGCCTCTGCCTCTGTCTCAGTCCCTGCGTCGGTCTCTGTCTCTGTCTCTGTCTCTGTCTGTGTCTCTGCCACTGTCTCTGTCTCTGTCTCTGTCTCTGCCTTTGTCTCTGTCTATGTCTCTGTCTCTGTCTCTGTCTCTGTCTCTGTCTCTGTCACTGTCTCTGTCTCTGTCTCTGTCTCTCTCTCCGTCTCTGTCTCTGCCTCTGTCTCTGCCCTGTCTCTGTCTCTGTCGCTGCCTCTGCCTCTGTCTCAGTCCCTGCGTTGGTCTCTGTCTCGGTCTCTGTCTCTGTCTCTGCCTCTGTCACAGTCTCTGCGTCTGTCTCGGTCTCTGTCTCTGTCTCTGTCTCTGTCTCTGTCTCTGTCTCTTCCTCGGTCTGTGTCTCTGTCTCTGCCTCTGTCTCTGTCTCCGTCTCTGTCTCTGTATCGGTCTTTGTCTCTGTCTCTGTCTCTGTCTCTGTCTCTGTCTCTGTCTCTGTCTCTGTCTCTGTCTCTGTCTCTGTCTCTGTCTCTGTCTCTGTCCCTGTCTCTGTCTCTGTCTCTGTCTCTGTCTCTGTCTCTGTCTCTGTCTCTTTCTCTGTCTCTGTCTGTGTCGCTGCCTCTGTCTCTGTCTCTGTCTCTGTCTCTGTCTCTGTCTCTGTCTCTGTCGCTGCCTCTGCCTCTGTCTCAGTCCCTGCGTCGGTCTCTGTCTCTGTCTCTGTCTCTGTCTCTGTCTCTGTCTCTGTCTCTGTCTCTGTCTCTGTCTCTGTCTCTGTCCCTGTCTCTGTCTCTGTCTCTGTCTCTGTCTCTGTCTCTGTCTCTGTCTCTGTCTCTGTCTCTGTCTCTCTCTCCGTCTCTGTCTCTACCTCTGTCTCTGCCCTGTCTCTGTCTCTGTCGCTGCCTCTGCCTCTGTCTCAGTCCCTGCGTCGGTCTCTGTCTCGGTCTCTGTCTCTGTCTGTGTCTATGTCTCTGTCTCTGTCTCTGTCTGTGTCTCTGTCTCTGTCTCTGTCTCTGTCTCTGTCTCTGTCTCTGTCTCTGTCTCTGTCTCTGTCTCTGTCTCTGTCTCTGTCTCTGTCTCTGTCTCTGTCTCTGTCTCTGTCTCTGTCTCTGTCTCTGTCTCTGTCTCTGTCTCTGTCTCTGTCTCTGTCTCTGTTTTTTCCTCGGTCTGTGTCTCTGTCTCCGTCACTGTCTCTGTATCGGTCTTTGTCTCTGTCTCTGTCTCTGTCTCTGTCTCTGTCTCTGTCTCTGTCTCTGTCTCTGTCTCTGTCTCTGTCTCTGCCTCTGCCACTGTCTCTGTCTCTGTCTCTGTCTCTGTCTCTGTCTCTGTCCCTGTCTCTGTCTCTGTCTCTGTCTCTGTCTCTGTCTCTGGTCTCTGTCTCTGTCTCTGTCTCGGTCTCTGTCTCTGTCTCTGTCTCTGTCTCTGTCTCTGTCTCTGTCTCTGTCTCTGTCTCTGTCTCTGTCTCTGTCTCTGTCTCTGTCTCTGTCTCTGTCTCTGTCTCTGTCTCTGTCTCTGTCTCTGTCTCTGTCTCTGTCTCTGTCTCTGTTTCTGTTTTTTCCTCGGTCTGTGTCTCTGTCTCCGTCACTGTCTCTGTATCGGTCTTTGTCTCTGTCTCTGTCTCTGTCTCTGTCTCTGTCTCTGTCTCTGTCTCTGTCTCTGTCTCTGTCTCTGTCTCTGTCTCTGTCTCTGTCTCTGTCTCTGTCTCTGTCTCTGTCTCTGCCTCTGCCACTGTCTCTGCCTCTGTCTCTGTCTCCGTCTCCGTTTCTGTCTGTGTCTTTGTCTCTGTCTCTGTCTCTGTCTCTGTCTCTTTCTCTGTCTCTGTCTCTGTCTCTGTCTCTGTCTCTGTCTCTGTCTCTGTCTCTGTCTCTGTCTCTGTCTCTGTCTCTGTCTCTGTCTCTGTCTCTGTCTCTTTCTCTGTCTCTGTCTCTGCCTCTGTCTCTGTCTCTGTCTCTGTCCCTATCTCTGTCTCTGTCTCTGTCTCTGTCTCTGTCTCTGTCTCTGTCTCTGTCTCTGTCTCTGTCTCTGTCTCTGTCTCTGTCTCTTCCTGGGTCTGTGTCTCTGTATCTGCCTCTGTCTCTGTCTCTGTCTCTGTCTCTGTCTCTGTCTCTGTCTCTGTGTCTGTCTCTGTCTCTGTCTCTGTCTCTGTCTCTGTCTCTGTCTCTGTCTCTGTCTCTGTCTCTGTCTCTGTCTCTGTCTCTGTCTCTGTCTCTGTCTCTGTCTCTGTCTCTGTCTCTGTCTCTGTCTCTGCCTCTGTCTCTGTCTCTGTCTCTGCCTTTGTCTCTGTCTATGTCTCTTTCTCTGTCTCTGTCTGTGTCGCTGCCTCTGTCTCGGTCTTTGTCTCCGTCTCTGTCTCTGTCTCTGTCTCTGTCTGTGTCTCTGCCCCTGTCTCGGTCTTTGTCTCCCTTTCTGTCTGTGTCTCTGTCTCTGTCTCTGTCTCTGTCTCTGTCTCTGTCTCTTTCTCTGTCTCTGTCTCTGCCTCTGTCTCTGTCTCTGTCTCTGTCCCCATCTCTGTCTCTGTCCCTGTCTCTGTCTCTGCCTTTGTCTCTGTCTATGTCTCTGTCTCTGTCTCTGTCTCTGTCTCTGCCTTTGTCTCCGTCTATGTCTCTGTCTCTGTCTCTGTCTCTGTCTCAGTCCCTGCGTCGGTCTCTGACTCGGTCTCTGTCTCTGTCTCTGCCTCTGTCTCAGTCCCTGCGTCGGTCTCTGACTCGGTCTCTGTCTCTGTCTCTGCCTCTGTCACAGTCTCTGCGTCTGTCTCGGTCTCTGTCTCTGTCTCTGTCTCTGTCTCTGTCTCTGTCTCTGTCTCTGTCTCTGTCTCTGTCACTGTCTCTGTCTCTGTCTCTGTCTCTCTCTCCGTCTCTGTCTCTGCCTCTGTCTCTGCCCTGTCTCTGTCTCTGTCGCTGCCTCTGCCTCTGTCTCAGTCCCTGCGTTGGTCTCTGTCTCGGTCTCTGTCTCTGTCTCTGCCTCTGTCACAGTCTCTGTCTCTCTCTCCGTCTCTGTCTCTGCCTCTGTCTCTGTCTCTGTCTCTGTCTCTGTCTCTGTCTCTGTCGCTGTCTCTGTCTCTTCCTCGGTCTGTGTCTCTGTCTCAGCCTCTGTCTCTGTCTCTGTCTCTGTCTCCGTCTCTGTCTCTGTCTCTGTCTCTGTCTCTGCCTCTGTCTCTGCCTCTGTCTCTGTCTCTGTCTCTGTCTCTGTCTCTGTCTCTGTCTCTGTCTCTGTCTCTGTCTCTGTCTCTGTCTCTGTCTGTGTCTCTGCCACTGTCTCTGTCTCTGTCTCTGTCTCTGTCTCTGTGTCTGTCTCTGTCTCTGTCTCTGTCTCTGTCTCTGTCTCTGTCTCTGTCTCTGTCTCTGTCTCTGTCTCTGTCTCTGTCTCTGTCTCTGTCTCTGTCTCTGTCTCTGTCTCTGTCTCTGTCTCTGCCTCTGTCTCTGTCTCTGTCTCTGCCTTTGTCTCTGTCTATGTCTCTTTCTCTGTCTCTGTCTGTGTCGCTGCCTCTGTCTCGGTCTTTGTCTCCGTCTCTGTCTCTGTCTCTGTCTCTGTCTGTGTCTCTGCCCCTGTCTCGGTCTTTGTCTCCCTTTCTGTCTGTGTCTCTGTCTCTGTCTCTGTCTCTGTCTCTGTCTCTGTCTCTTTCTCTGTCTCTGTCTCTGCCTCTGTCTCTGTCTCTGTCTCTGTCCCCATCTCTGTCTCTGTCCCTGTCTCTGTCTCTGCCTTTGTCTCTGTCTATGTCTCTGTCTCTGTCTCTGTCTCTGTCTCTGCCTTTGTCTCCGTCTATGTCTCTGTCTCTGTCTCTGTCTCTGTCTCAGTCCCTGCGTCGGTCTCTGACTCGGTCTCTGTCTCTGTCTCTGCCTCTGTCTCAGTCCCTGCGTCGGTCTCTGACTCGGTCTCTGTCTCTGTCTCTGCCTCTGTCACAGTCTCTGCGTCTGTCTCGGTCTCTGTCTCTGTCTCTGTCTCTGTCTCTGTCTCTGTCTCTGTCTCTGTCTCTGTCTCTGTCACTGTCTCTGTCTCTGTCTCTGTCTCTCTCTCCGTCTCTGTCTCTGCCTCTGTCTCTGCCCTGTCTCTGTCTCTGTCGCTGCCTCTGCCTCTGTCTCAGTCCCTGCGTTGGTCTCTGTCTCGGTCTCTGTCTCTGTCTCTGCCTCTGTCACAGTCTCTGTCTCTCTCTCCGTCTCTGTCTCTGCCTCTGTCTCTGTCTCTGTCTCTGTCTCTGTCTCTGTCTCTGTCGCTGTCTCTGTCTCTTCCTCGGTCTGTGTCTCTGTCTCAGCCTCTGTCTCTGTCTCTGTCTCTGTCTCCGTCTCTGTCTCTGTCTCTGTCTCTGTCTCTGCCTCTGTCTCTGCCTCTGTCTCTGTCTCTGTCTCTGTCTCTGTCTCTGTCTCTGTCTCTGTCTCTGTCTCTGTCTCTGTCTCTGTCTCTGTCTGTGTCTCTGCCACTGTCTCTGTCTCTGTCTCTGTCTCTGCCTTTGTCTCTGTCTATGTCTCTTTCTCTGTCTCTGTCTGTGTCGCTGCCTCTGTCTCGATCTTTGTCTCCGTCTCTGTTTCTGTTTCTGTCTCTGTCTCAGTCTCAGTCTCTGTCTCTGTCTCTGTCTCTGTCTCTGCCTCTGTCTCGGTCTTTGTATCCGTCTCCGTCTCTGTCTCTGTCTCTGCCTCTGTCTCTGTCTCTGTCTCTGTCTCTGTCTCTGCCTCTGTCACAGTCTCTGCGTCTGTCTCGGTCTCTGTCTCTGTCTCTGTCTCTGTCTCTGTCTCTGTCTCTGTCTCTGTCTCTGTCTCTGTCTCTGTCTCTGTCCCTGTCTCTTCCTCGGTCTGTGTCTCTGTCTCTGCCTCTGTCTCTGTCTCCGTCTCTGTCTCTGTATCGGTCTTTGTCTCTGTCTCTGTCTCTGTCTCTGTCTCTGTCTCTGTCTCTGTCTCTGTCTCTGTCTCTGTCTCTGTCTCTGTCTCTGTCTCTGTCTCTGTCTCTGTCTCTGTCTGTGTCTCTGTCTCTGTCTCTGTCTCTGTCTCTGTCCGTGTCTCTGCCTCTGTCTCTGTCTCTGTCTCTGTCTCTGCCTTTGTCTCTGTCTCTGTCTCTGTCTCTGTCTCTGTCTCGGTCTCTGTCTCTGTCTCTGTCTCTGTCTGTGTCTCTGCCACTGTCTCTGTCTCTGTCTCTGTCTCTGCCTTTGTCTCTGTCTATGTCTCTTTCTCTGTCTCTGTCTGTGTCGCTGCCTCTGTCTCGATCTTTGTCTCCGTCTCTGTTCCTGTTTCTGTCTCTGTCTCAGTCTCAGTCTCTGTCTCTGTCTCTGTCTCTGTCTCTGCCTCTGTCTCGGTCTTTGTATCCGTCTCTGTCTCTGTCTCTGTCTCTGCCCTGTCTCTGTCTCTGTCGCTGCCTCTGCCTCTGTCTCAGTCCCTGCGTTGGTCTCTGTCTCGGTCTCTGTCTCTGTCTCTGCCTCTGTCACAGTCTCTGTCTCTCTCTCCGTCTCTGTCTCTGCCTCTGTCTCTGTCTCTGTCTCTGTCTCTGTCTCTGTCTCTGTCGCTGTCTCTGTCTCTTCCTCGGTCTGTGTCTCTGTCTCAGCCTCTGTCTCTGTCTCTGTCTCTGTCTCCGTCTCTGTCTCTGTCTCTGTCTCTGTCTCTGCCTCTGTCTCTGCCTCTGTCTCTGTCTCTGTCTCTGTCTCTGTCTCTGTCTCTGTCTCTGTCTCTGTCTCTGTCTCTGTCTCTGTCTCTGTCTGTGTCTCTGCCACTGTCTCTGTCTCTGTCTCTGTCTCTGCCTTTGTCTCTGTCTATGTCTCTTTCTCTGTCTCTGTCTGTGTCGCTGCCTCTGTCTCGATCTTTGTCTCCGTCTCTGTTTCTGTTTCTGTCTCTGTCTCAGTCTCAGTCTCTGTCTCTGTCTCTGTCTCTGTCTCTGCCTCTGTCTCGGTCTTTGTATCCGTCTCCGTCTCTGTCTCTGTCTCTGCCTCTGTCTCTGTCTCTGTCTCTGTCTCTGTCTCTGCCTCTGTCACAGTCTCTGCGTCTGTCTCGGTCTCTGTCTCTGTCTCTGTCTCTGTCTCTGTCTCTGTCTCTGTCTCTGTCTCTGTCTCTGTCTCTGTCTCTGTCCCTGTCTCTTCCTCGGTCTGTGTCTCTGTCTCTGCCTCTGTCTCTGTCTCCGTCTCTGTCTCTGTATCGGTCTTTGTCTCTGTCTCTGTCTCTGTCTCTGTCTCTGTCTCTGTCTCTGTCTCTGTCTCTGTCTCTGTCTCTGTCTCTGTCTCTGTCTCTGTCTCTGTCTCTGTCTGTGTCTCTGTCTCTGTCTCTGTCTCTGTCTCTGTCCGTGTCTCTGCCTCTGTCTCTGTCTCTGTCTCTGTCTCTGCCTTTGTCTCTGTCTCTGTCTCTGTCTCTGTCTCTGTCTCGGTCTCTGTCTCTGTCTCTGTCTCTGTCTGTGTCTCTGCCACTGTCTCTGTCTCTGTCTCTGTCTCTGCCTTTGTCTCTGTCTATGTCTCTTTCTCTGTCTCTGTCTGTGTCGCTGCCTCTGTCTCGATCTTTGTCTCCGTCTCTGTTCCTGTTTCTGTCTCTGTCTCAGTCTCAGTCTCTGTCTCTGTCTCTGTCTCTGTCTCTGCCTCTGTCTCGGTCTTTGTATCCGTCTCTGTCTCTGTCTCTGTCTCTGCCTCTGTCTCTGTCTCTGTCTCTGTCTCTGCCTCTGTCACAGTCTCTGCGTCTGTCTCGGTCTCTGTCTCTGTCTCTGTCTCTGTCTCTGTCTCTGTCTCTGTCTCTGTCTCTGTCTCTGTCTCTGTCTCTGTCCCTGTCTCTTCCTCGGTCTGTGTCTCTGTCTCTGCCTCTGTCTCTGTCTCCGTCTCTGTCTCTGTATCGGTCTTTGTCTCTGTCTCTGTCTCTGTCTCTGTCTCTGTCTCTGTCTCTGTCTCTGTCTCTGTACTTGACTCTGTCTCTGTCTCTGTCTCTGTCTCTGTCTCTGCCTCTGTCTCTGCCTCTGTCTCTGTCTCTGTCTCCGTTTCTGTCTGTGTCTCTGTCTCTGTCTCTGTCTCTGTCTCTGTCTCTGTCTCTGTCCCTGTCTCTGTCTCTGTCTCTGTCTCTGTCTCTGCCTCTGTCTCTGTCTCCGTCTCTGTCTCTGTATCGGCCTTTGTCTCTGTCTCTGTCTCTGTCTCTGTCTCTGTCTCTGTCTCTGTCTCTGTCTCTGTCTCTGTCTCTGTCTCTGTCTCTGCCTCTGCCTCTGCCTCTGTCTCTGCCTCTGTCTCTGTGTCTGTCTCCGTTTCTGTCTGTGTCTCTGTCTCTGTCTCTGTCTCTGTCTCTGTCTCTGTCTCTGTCTCTGTCTCTGTCTCTGTCTCTGTCTCTGTCTCTGTCTCTGTCTCTGTCTCTGTCCCTGTCTCTGTCTCTGTCTCTGTCTCTGTCTCTGTCTCTGTCTCTGTCTCTCTCTCCGTCTCTGTCTCTACCTCTGTCTCTGCCCTGTCTCTGTCTCTGTCGCTGCCTCTGCCTCTGTCTCAGTCCCTGCGTCGGTCTCTGTCTCGGTCTCTGTCTCTGTCTGTGTCTATGTCTCTGTCTCTGTCTCTGTCTGTGTCTCTGTCTCTGTCTCTGTCTCTGTCTCTGTCTCTGTCTCTGTCTCTGTCTCTGTCTCTGTCTCTGTCTCTGCCTCTGTCTCTGTCTCCGTCTCTGTCTCTGTATCGGTCTTTGTCTCTGTCTCTGTCTCTGTCTCTGTCTCTGTCTCTGTCTCTGTCTCTGTCTCTGTCTCTGTCTCTGTCTCTGTCTCTGTCCTTGTCTCCGTGTCTGTCTCTGTCTCTGTCTCTATCTCGGTCTTTGTCTCCGTCTCCGTCTCTGTCTCTGTCTCTGTCTCTGTCTCTGTCTCTGTCTCTGTCTCTGTCTCTGTCTCTGTCTCTGTCTCTGTCTCTGTCTCTGTCTCTGTCTCTGTCTCTGTCTCTGTCTCTGTCTCTGTCTCTGTCTCTGTCTCTGTCTCTGTCTCTGTCTCTGTCTCTGTCTCTGTCTCTGTCTCTGTCTCTGCCTTTGTCTCTGTCTATGTCTCTTTCTCTGTCTCTATCTCGGTCTTTGTCTCCGTCTCTGTCTCTGTCTCTGTCTCTGTCTGTGTCTCTGCCTCTGTCTCGGTCTTTGCCTCCGTCTCTGTTTCTGTTTCTGTCTCTGTCTCTGTCTCTGTCTCTGCCTCTGTCTCTGCCTCTGTCTCTGTCTCTGTCTCCGTTTCTGTCTGTGTCTCTGTCTCCGTCTCTGTCTCTGTCTCTGTCTCTGTCTCTGTCTCTGTCTCTGTCTCTGTCTCTGTCTCTGTCTCTGTCTCTGTCTCTGTCTCTGTCTCTGTCTCTGTCTCTGTCTCTTTCTCTGTCTCTGTCTCTGCCTCTGTCTCTGTCTCTGTCTTTGTCCCTATCTCTGTCTCTGTCTCTGCCTCTGTCCCTGTCTCTGCCTTTGTCTCTGTCTATGTCTCTGTCTCTGTCTCTGTCTCTGTCTCTGCCTTTGTCTCCGTATATGTCTCTTTCTCTGTCTCTGTCTGTGTCGCTCCCTCTGTCTCTGTCTCTGTCTCTGCCCCTGTCTCTGTCTCTGTCCCTGTCGCTGCCTCTGCCTCTGTCTCAGTCCCTGCGTCGGTCTCTGTCTCTGTCTCTGTCTCTGTCTGTGTCTCTGCCACTGTCTCTGTCTCTGTCTCTGTCTCTGCCTTTGTCTCTGTCTATGTCTCTGTCTCTGTCTCTGTCTCTGTCTCTGTCTCTGTCTCTGTCTCTGTCTCTGTCTCTGTCTCTGTCTCTGTCTCTGTCTCTGTCTGTGTCTCTGTCTCTGTCTCTGTCTCTGTCTCTGTCCGTGTCTCTGCCTCTGTCTCTGTCTCTGTCTCTGTCTCTGCCTTTGTCTCTGTCTCTGTCTCTGTCTCTGTCTCTGTCTCGGTCTCTGTCTCTGTCTCTGTCTCTGTCTGTGTCTCTGCCACTGTCTCTGTCTCTGTCTCTGTCTCTGCCTTTGTCTCTGTCTATGTCTCTTTCTCTGTCTCTGTCTGTGTCGCTGCCTCTGTCTCGATCTTTGTCTCCGTCTCTGTTCCTGTTTCTGTCTCTGTCTCAGTCTCAGTCTCTGTCTCTGTCTCTGTCTCTGTCTCTGCCTCTGTCTCGGTCTTTGTATCCGTCTCTGTCTCTGTCTCTGTCTCTGCCTCTGTCTCTGTCTCTGTCTCTGTCTCTGCCTCTGTCACAGTCTCTGCGTCTGTCTCGGTCTCTGTCTCTGTCTCTGTCTCTGTCTCTGTCTCTGTCTCTGTCTCTGTCTCTGTCTCTGTCCCTGTCTCTTCCTCGGTCTGTGTCTCTGTCTCTGCCTCTGTCTCTGTCTCCGTCTCTGTCTCTGTATCGGTCTTTGTCTCTGTCTCTGTCTCTGTCTCTGTCTCTGTCTCTGTCTCTGTCTCTGTCTCTGTACTTGACTCTGTCTCTGTCTCTGTCTCTGTCTCTGTCTCTGCCTCTGTCTCTGCCTCTGTCTCTGTCTCTGTCTCCGTTTCTGTCTGTGTCTCTGTCTCTGTCTCTGTCTCTGTCTCTGTCTCTGTCTCTGTCCCTGTCTCTGTCTCTGTCTCTGTCTCTGTCTCTGCCTCTGTCTCTGTCTCCGTCTCTGTCTCTGTATCGGCCTTTGTCTCTGTCTCTGTCTCTGTCTCTGTCTCTGTCTCTGTCTCTGTCTCTGTCTCTGTCTCTGTCTCTGTCTCTGCCTCTGCCTCTGCCTCTGTCTCTGCCTCTGTCTCTGTGTCTGTCTCCGTTTCTGTCTGTGTCTCTGTCTCTGTCTCTGTCTCTGTCTCTGTCTCTGTCTCTGTCTCTGTCTCTGTCTCTGTCTCTGTCTCTGTCTCTGTCTCTGTCTCTGTCTCTGTCTCTGTCCCTGTCTCTGTCTCTGTCTCTGTCTCTGTCTCTGTCTCTGTCTCTGTCTCTCTCTCCGTCTCTGTCTCTACCTCTGTCTCTGCCCTGTCTCTGTCTCTGTCGCTGCCTCTGCCTCTGTCTCAGTCCCTGCGTCGGTCTCTGTCTCGGTCTCTGTCTCTGTCTGTGTCTATGTCTCTGTCTCTGTCTCT
This sequence comes from Megachile willughbiella, assembly GCA_945859595.2. NCBI lineage: Eukaryota > Metazoa > Arthropoda > Insecta > Hymenoptera > Megachilidae > Megachile > Megachile willughbiella. The sequence goes on from OX243800.1 coordinate 17,568,847, forward strand.
GTCTGTGTCTCTGTCTCTGTCTCTGTCTCTGTCTCTGTCTCTGTCTCTGTCTCTGTCTCTGTCTCTGTCTCTGTCTCTGCCTCTGTCTCTGTCTCCGTCTCTGTCTCTGTATCGGTCTTTGTCTCTGTCTCTGTCTCTGTCTCTGTCTCTGTCTCTGTCTCTGTCTCTGTCTCTGTCTCTGTCTCTGTCTCTGTCTCTGTCTCTGTCCTTGTCTCCGTGTCTGTCTCTGTCTCTGTCTCTATCTCGGTCTTTGTCTCCGTCTCCGTCTCTGTCTCTGTCTCTGTCTCTGTCTCTGTCTCTGTCTCTGTCTCTGTCTCTGTCTCTGTCTCTGTCTCTGTCTCTGTCTCTGTCTCTGTCTCTGTCTCTGTCTCTGTCTCTGTCTCTGTCTCTGTCTCTGTCTCTGTCTCTGTCTCTGTCTCTGCCTTTGTCTCTGTCTATGTCTCTTTCTCTGCCTCTATCTCGGTCTTTGTCTCCGTCTCTGTCTCTGTCTCTGTCTCTGTCTGTGTCTCTGCCTCTGTCTCGGTCTTTGCCTCCGTCTCTGTTTCTGTTTCTGTCTCTGTCTCTGTCTCTGTCTCTGCCTCTGTCTCTGCCTCTGTCTCTGTCTCTGTCTCCGTTTCTGTCTGTGTCTCTGTCTCCGTCTCTGTCTCTGTCTCTGTCTCTGTCTCTGTCTCTGTCTCTGTCTCTGTCTCTGTCTCTGTCTCTGTCTCTGTCTCTGTCTCTTTCTCTGTCTCTGTCTCTGCCTCTGTCTCTGTCTCTGTCTTTGTCCCTATCTCTGTCTCTGTCTCTGCCTCTGTCCCTGTCTCTGCCTTTGTCTCTGTCTATGTCTCTGTCTCTGTCTCTGTCTCTGTCTCTGCCTTTGTCTCCGTATATGTCTCTTTCTCTGTCTCTGTCTGTGTCGCTCCCTCTGTCTCTGTCTCTGTCTCTGCCCCTGTCTCTGTCTCTGTCCCTGTCGCTGCCTCTGCCTCTGTCTCAGTCCCTGCGTCGGTCTCTGTCTCTGTCTCTGCCTCTGTCTCGGTCTTTGTCTCCGTCTCTGTTTCTGTCTCTCTCTCTGTCTCAGTCTCAGTCTCTGCCTCTGTCTCTGCCTCTGTCTCTGTCTCTGTCTCTGACTCTGTCTCTGTCTCTGTCTCTGTCTCTGTCTCTTTCTCTGTCTCTGTCTCTGCCTCTGTCTCTGTCTCTGTCTCTGTCTCTGTCTCTGTCTCTGTCTCTGCCTCCGTCACAGTCTCTGCGTCTGTCTCGGTCTCTGTCTCTGTCTCTGTCTCTGTCTCTGTCTCTGTGTCTGTCTCTGTCTCTGTCTCTGTCTGTGTCTCTGTCTCTGTCTCTGTCTCTGTCTCTGTCCGTGTCTCTGCCTCTGTCTCTGTCTCTGTCTCTGTCTCTGCCTTTGTCTCTGTCTCTGTCTCTGTCTCTGTCTCTGTCTCGGTCTCTGTCTCTGTCTCTGTCTCTGTCTGTGTCTCTGCCACTGTCTCTGTCTCTGTCTCTGTCTCTGTCTGTGTCTCTGCCACTGTCTCTGTCTCTGTCTCTGTCTCTGCCTTTGTCTCTGTCTATGTCTCTTTCTCTGTCTCTGTCTGTGTCGCTGCCTCTGTCTCGATCTTTGTCTCCGTCTCTGTTTCTGTTTCTGTCTCTGTCTCAGTCTCAGTCTCTGTCTCTGTCTCTGTCTCTGTCTCTGTCTCTGCCTCTGTCTCTGTCTCTGTCTCTGTCTCTGCCTCTGTCACAGTCTCTGCGTCTGTCTCGGTCTCTGTCTCTGTCTCTGTCTCTGTCTCTGTCTCTGTCTCTGTCTCTGTCTCTGTCTCTGTCTCTGTCCCTGTCTCTTCCTCGGTCTGTGTCTCTGTCTCTGCCTCTGTCTCTGTCTCCGTCTCTGTCTCTGTATCGGTCTTTGTCTCTGTCTCTGTCTCTGTCTCTGTCTCTGTCTCTGTCTCTGTCTCTGTCTCTGTACTTGACTCTGTCTCTGTCTCTGTCTCTGTCTCTGTCTCTGCCTCTGTCTCTGCCTCTGTCTCTGTCTCTGTCTCCGTTTCTGTCTGTGTCTCTGTCTCTGTCTCTGTCTCTGTCTCTGTCTCTGTCTCTGTCCCTGTCTCTGTCTCTGTCTCTGTCTCTGTCTCTGCCTCTGTCTCTGTCTCCGTCTCTGTCTCTGTATCGGCCTTTGTCTCTGTCTCTGTCTCTGTCTCTGTCTCTGTCTCTGTCTCTGTCTCTGTCTCTGTCTCTGTCTCTGTCTCTGTCTCTGCCTCTGCCTCTGCCTCTGTCTCTGCCTCTGTCTCTGTGTCTGTCTCCGTTTCTGTCTGTGTCTCTGTCTCTGTCTCTGTCTCTGTCTCTGTCTCTGTCTCTGTCTCTGTCTCTGTCTCTGTCTCTGTCTCTGTCTCTGTCTCTGTCTCTGTCTCTGTCTCTGTCCCTGTCTCTGTCTCTGTCTCTGTCTCTGTCTCTGTCTCTGTCTCTGTCTCTCTCTCCGTCTCTGTCTCTACCTCTGTCTCTGCCCTGTCTCTGTCTCTGTCGCTGCCTCTGCCTCTGTCTCAGTCCCTGCGTCGGTCTCTGTCTCGGTCTCTGTCTCTGTCTGTGTCTATGTCTCTGTCTCTGTCTCTGTCTGTGTCTCTGTCTCTGTCTCTGTCTCTGTCTCTGTCTCTGTCTCTGTCTCTGTCTCTGTCTCTGTCTCTGTCTCTGCCTCTGTCTCTGTCTCCGTCTCTGTCTCTGTATCGGTCTTTGTCTCTGTCTCTGTCTCTGTCTCTGTCTCTGTCTCTGTCTCTGTCTCTGTCTCTGTCTCTGTCTCTGTCTCTGTCTCTGTCCTTGTCTCCGTGTCTGTCTCTGTCTCTGTCTCTATCTCGGTCTTTGTCTCCGTCTCCGTCTCTGTCTCTGTCTCTGTCTCTGTCTCTGTCTCTGTCTCTGTCTCTGTCTCTGTCTCTGTCTCTGTCTCTGTCTCTGTCTCTGTCTCTGTCTCTGTCTCTGTCTCTGTCTCTGTCTCTGTCTCTGTCTCTGTCTCTGTCTCTGTCTCTGTCTCTGTCTCTGTCTCTGCCTTTGTCTCTGTCTATGTCTCTTTCTCTGTCTCTATCTCGGTCTTTGTCTCCGTCTCTGTCTCTGTCTCTGTCTCTGTCTGTGTCTCTGCCTCTGTCTCGGTCTTTGCCTCCGTCTCTGTTTCTGTTTCTGTCTCTGTCTCTGTCTCTGTCTCTGCCTCTGTCTCTGCCTCTGTCTCTGTCTCTGTCTCCGTTTCTGTCTGTGTCTCTGTCTCCGTCTCTGTCTCTGTCTCTGTCTCTGTCTCTGTCTCTGTCTCTGTCTCTGTCTCTGTCTCTGTCTCTGTCTCTGTCTCTGTCTCTGTCTCTGTCTCTGTCTCTTTCTCTGTCTCTGTCTCTGCCTCTGTCTCTGTCTCTGTCTTTGTCCCTATCTCTGTCTCTGTCTCTGCCTCTGTCCCTGTCTCTGCCTTTGTCTCTGTCTATGTCTCTGTCTCTGTCTCTGTCTCTGTCTCTGCCTTTGTCTCCGTATATGTCTCTTTCTCTGTCTCTGTCTGTGTCGCTCCCTCTGTCTCTGTCTCTGTCTCTGCCCCTGTCTCTGTCTCTGTCCCTGTCGCTGCCTCTGCCTCTGTCTCAGTCCCTGCGTCGGTCTCTGTCTCTGTCTCTGTCTCTGTCTGTGTCTCTGCCACTGTCTCTGTCTCTGTCTCTGTCTCTGCCTTTGTCTCTGTCTATGTCTCTGTCTCTGTCTCTGTCTCTGTCTCTGTCTCTGTCTCTGTCTCTGTCTCTGTCTCTGTCTCTGTCTCTGTCTCTGTCTCTGTCTGTGTCTCTGTCTCTGTCTCTGTCTCTGTCTCTGTCCGTGTCTCTGCCTTTGTCTCTGTCTCTGTCTCTGTCTCTGCCTTTGTCTCTGTCTCTGTCTCTGTCTCTGTCTCTGTCTCGGTCTCTGTCTCTGTCTCTGTCTCTGTCTGTGTCTCTGCCACTGTCTCTGTCTCTGTCTCTGTCTCTGCCTTTGTCTCTGTCTATGTCTCTTTCTCTGTCTCTGTCTGTGTCGCTGCCTCTGTCTCGATCTTTGTCTCCGTCTCTGTTCCTGTTTCTGTCTCTGTCTCAGTCTCAGTCTCTGTCTCTGTCTCTGTCTCTGTCTCTGCCTCTGTCTCGGTCTTTGTATCCGTCTCTGTCTCTGTCTCTGTCTCTGCCTCTGTCTCTGTCTCTGTCTCTGTCTCTGCCTCTGTCACAGTCTCTGCGTCTGTCTCGGTCTCTGTCTCTGTCTCTGTCTCTGTCTCTGTCTCTGTCTCTGTCTCTGTCTCTGTCTCTGTCCCTGTCTCTTCCTCGGTCTGTGTCTCTGTCTCTGCCTCTGTCTCTGTCTCCGTCTCTGTCTCTGTATCGGTCTTTGTCTCTGTCTCTGTCTCTGTCTCTGTCTCTGTCTCTGTCTCTGTCTCTGTCTCTGTACTTGACTCTGTCTCTGTCTCTGTCTCTGTCTCTGTCTCTGCCTCTGTCTCTGCCTCTGTCTCTGTCTCTGTCTCCGTTTCTGTCTGTGTCTCTGTCTCTGTCTCTGTCTCTGTCTCTGTCTCTGTCTCTGTCCCTGTCTCTGTCTCTGTCTCTGTCTCTGTCTCTGCCTCTGTCTCTGTCTCCGTCTCTGTCTCTGTATCGGCCTTTGTCTCTGTCTCTGTCTCTGTCTCTGTCTCTGTCTCTGTCTCTGTCTCTGTCTCTGTCTCTGTCTCTGTCTCTGCCTCTGCCTCTGCCTCTGTCTCTGCCTCTGTCTCTGTGTCTGTCTCCGTTTCTGTCTGTGTCTCTGTCTCTGTCTCTGTCTCTGTCTCTGTCTCTGTCTCTGTCTCTGTCTCTGTCTCTGTCTCTGTCTCTGTCTCTGTCTCTGTCTCTGTCTCTGTCTCTGTCCCTGTCTCTGTCTCTGTCTCTGTCTCTGTCTCTGTCTCTGTCTCTGTCTCTCTCTCCGTCTCTGTCTCTACCTCTGTCTCTGCCCTGTCTCTGTCTCTGTCGCTGCCTCTGCCTCTGTCTCAGTCCCTGCGTCGGTCTCTGTCTCGGTCTCTGTCTCTGTCTGTGTCTATGTCTCTGTCTCTATCTCGGTCTTTGTCTCCGTCTCTGTCTCTGTCTCTGTCTCTGTCTGTGTCTCTGCCTCTGTCTCGGTCTTTGCCTCCGTCTCTGTTTCTGTTTCTGTCTCTGTCTCTGTCTCTGTCTCTGCCTCTGTCTCTGCCTCTGTCTCTGTCTCTGTCTCCGTTTCTGTCTGTGTCTCTGTCTCCGTCTCTGTCTCTGTCTCTGTCTCTGTCTCTGTCTCTGTCTCTGTCTCTGTCTCTGTCTCTGTCTCTGTCTCTGTCTCTGTCTCTGTCTCTGTCTCTTTCTCTGTCTCTGTCTCTGCCTCTGTCTCTGTCTCTGTCTTTGTCCCTATCTCTGTCTCTGTCTCTGCCTCTGTCCCTGTCTCTGCCTTTGTCTCTGTCTATGTCTCTGTCTCTGTCTCTGTCTCTGTCTCTGCCTTTGTCTCCGTATATGTCTCTTTCTCTGTCTCTGTCTGTGTCGCTCCCTCTGTCTCTGTCTCTGTCTCTGCCCCTGTCTCTGTCTCTGTCCCTGTCGCTGCCTCTGCCTCTGTCTCAGTCCCTGCGTCGGTCTCTGTCTCTGTCTCTGCCTCTGTCTCGGTCTTTGTCTCCGTCTCTGTTTCTGTCTCTCTCTCTGTCTCAGTCTCAGTCTCTGCCTCTGTCTCTGCCTCTGTCTCTGTCTCTGTCTCTGACTCTGTCTCTGTCTCTGTCTCTGTCTCTGTCTCTTTCTCTGTCTCTGTCTCTGCCTCTGTCTCTGTCTCTGTCTCTGTCTCTGTCTCTGTCTCTGTCTCTGCCTCCGTCACAGTCTCTGCGTCTGTCTCGGTCTCTGTCTCTGTCTCTGTCTCTGTCTCTGTCTCTGTGTCTGTCTCTGTCTCTGTCTCTGTCTGTGTCTCTGTCTCTGTCTCTGTCTCTGTCTCTGTCCGTGTCTCTGCCTCTGTCTCTGTCTCTGTCTCTGTCTCTGCCTTTGTCTCTGTCTCTGTCTCTGTCTCTGTCTCTGTCTCTGTCTCTGTCTCTGTCTCTGTCTCTGTCTCTGTCTCTGTCTCTGTCTCTGTCTCTGTCTCTGTCTCTGTCTCTGTCTCTGTCTCTGTCTGTGTCTCTGCCACTGTCTCTGTCTCTGTCTCTGTCTCTGCCTTTGTCTCTGTCTATGTCTCTTTCTCTGTCTCTGTCTGTGTCGCTGCCTCTGTCTCGATCTTTGTCTCCGTCTCTGTTTCTGTTTCTGTCTCTGTCTCAGTCTCAGTCTCTGTCTCTGTCTCTGTCTCTGTCTCTGTCTCTGTCTCTGTCTCTGTCTCTGTCTCTGTCCCTGTCTCTGTCTCTGTCTCTGTCTCTGTCTCTGTCTCTGTCTCTGTCCCTGTCTCTGTCTCTGTCTCTGTCTCTGTCTCTGTCTCTGTCTCTGTCGCTGTCTCTCCCTCTGTCTCTGTCTCCGTCTCTGTCCCTGGCTCTGTCTCTGCCACTGTCTCCGTCTCTGTCTCGGTCGCGGACTTTGTCTCTGTCTCTGACTCCGTGTCTGTCTCTGTCTCTGTCTCTATCTCGGTCTTTGTCTCCGTCTCTGTCTCTGTCTCTGTCTCTGTCTCTGTCTCTGTCTCTGTCTCTGTCTCTGTCTCTGTCTCTGTCTCAGTCCCTGCGTCGGTCTCTGACTCGGTCTCTGTCTCTGTCTCTGCCTCTGTCACAGTCTCTGCGTCTGTCTCGGTCTCTGTCTCTGTCCCTGTCTCTGTCTCTGTCTCTGTCTCTGTCTCTGTCTCTGTCACTGTCTCTGTCTCTGTCTCTGTCTCTGTCTCTCTCTCCGTCTCTGTCTCTGCCTCTGTCTCTGCCCTGTCTCTGTCTCTGTCGCTGCCTCTGCCTCTGTCTCAGTCCCTGCGTTGGTCTCTGTCTCGGTCTCTGTCTCTGTCTCTGCCTCTGTCACAGTCTCTGCGTCTGTCTCGGTCTCTGTCTCTGTCTCTGTCTCTGTCTCTGTCTCTGTCTCTGTCTCTTCCTCGGTCTGTGTCTCTGTCTCTGCCTCTGTCTCTGTCTCCGTCTCTGTCTCTGTATCGGTCTTTGTCTCTGTCTCTGTCTCTGTCTCTGTCTCTGTCTCTGTCTCTGTCTCTGTCTCTGTCTCTGTCTCTGTCCTTGTCTCCGTGTCTGTCTCTGTCTCTGTCTCTATCTCGGTCTTTGTCTCCGTCTCTGTCTCTGTCTCTGTCTCTGTCTCTGTCTCTGTCTCTGTCTCTGTCTCTGTCTCTGTCTCTGTCTCTGTCTCTGTCTCTGTCTCTGTCTCTGTCTCAGTCTCTGCCTTTGTCTCTGTCTATGTCTCTTTCTCTGTCTCTGTCTCGGTCTTTGTCTCCGTCTCTGTCTCTGTCTCTGTCTGTGTCTCTGCCTCTGTCTCGGTCTTTGTCTCCGTCTCTGTTTCTGTTTCTGTCTCTGTCTCAGTCTCTTTCTCTGTCTCTGTCTCTGTCTCTGTCTCTGTCTCTGTCCCCATCTCTGTCTCTGTCTCTGTCTCTGTCTCTGTCTCTGTCTCTGTCTCTGTCTCTGTCTCTGTCTCTTTCTCTGTCTCTGTCTCTGCCTCTGTCTCTGTCTCTGTCTCTGTCCCTGTCTCTGTCTCTGTCTCTGTCTCTGTCTCTGTCTCTGTCTCTGTCTCTGTCTCTGTCTCTCTCTCCGTCTCTGTCTCTACCTCTGTCTCTGCCCTGTCTCTGTCTCTGTCGCTGCCTCTGCCTCTGTCTCAGTCCCTGCGTCGGTCTCTGTCTCGGTCTCTGTCTCTGTCTGTGTCTATGTCTCTGTCTCTGTCTCTGTCTGTGTCTCTGTCTCTGTCTCTGTCTCTGTCTCTGTCTCTGTCTCTGTCTCTGTCTCTGTCTCTGTCTCTGTCTCTGTCTCTGTCTCTGTCTCTGTCTCTGTCTCTGTCTCTGTCTCTGTCTCTGTCTCTGTCTCTGTCTCTGTCTCTGTCTCTGTCTCTGTCTCTGTCTCTGTCTCTGTTTTTTCCTCGGTCTGTGTCTCTGTCTCCGTCACTGTCTCTGTATCGGTCTTTGTCTCTGTCTCTGTCTCTGTCTCTGTCTCTGTCTCTGTCTCTGTCTCTGTCTCTGTCTCTGTCTCTGTCTCTGTCTCTGTCTCTGTCTCTGTCTCTGCCTCTGCCACTGTCTCTGTCTCTGTCTCTGTCTCTGTCTCTGTCTCTGTCCCTGTCTCTGTCTCTGTCTCTGTCTCTGTCTCTGTCTCTGGTCTCTGTCTCTGTCTCTGTCTCTGTCTCTGTCTCTGTCTCTGTCTCTGTCTCTGTCTCTGTCTCTGTCTCTGTCTCTGTCTCTGTCTCTGTCTCTGTCTCTGTCTCTGTCTCTGTCTCTGTCTCTGTCTCTGTCTCTGTCTCTGTTTTTTCCTCGGTCTGTGTCTCTGTCTCCGTCACTGTCTCTGTATCGGTCTTTGTCTCTGTCTCTGTCTCTGTCTCTGTCTCTGTCTCTGTCTCTGTCTCTGTCTCTGTCTCTGTCTCTGTCTCTGTCTCTGTCTCTGTCTCTGTCTCTGCCTCTGCCACTGTCTCTGCCTCTGTCTCTGTCTCCGTCTCCGTTTCTGTCTGTGTCTTTGTCTCTGTCTCTGTCTCTGTCTCTGTCTCTTTCTCTGTCTCTGTCTCTGTCTCTGTCTCTGCCTCTGTCTCTGTCTCTGTCTCTGTCCCTATCTCTGTCTCTGTCTCTGTCTCTGTCTCTGTCTCTGTCTCTGTCTCTGTCTCTGTCTCTGTCTCTGTCTCTGTCTCTGTCTCTGTCTGTGTCTCTGTCTCTGTCTCTGTCTCTGTCTCTGTCCGTGTCTCTGCCTCTGTCTCTGTCTCTGTCTCTGTCTCTGCCTTTGTCTCTGTCTCTGTCTCTGTCTCTGTCTCTGTCTCGGTCTCTGTCTCTGTCTCTGTCTCTGTCTGTGTCTCTGCCACTGTCTCTGTCTCTGTCTCTGTCTCTGCCTTTGTCTCTGTCTATGTCTCTTTCTCTGTCTCTGTCTGTGTCGCTGCCTCTGTCTCGATCTTTGTCTCCGTCTCTGTTCCTGTTTCTGTCTCTGTCTCAGTCTCAGTCTCTGTCTCTGTCTCTGTCTCTGTCTCTGCCTCTGTCTCGGTCTTTGTATCCGTCTCTGTCTCTGTCTCTGTCTCTGCCTCTGTCTCTGTCTCTGTCTCTGTCTCTGCCTCTGTCACAGTCTCTGCGTCTGTCTCGGTCTCTGTCTCTGTCTCTGTCTCTGTCTCTGTCTCTGTCTCTGTCTCTGTCTCTGTCTCTGTCCCTGTCTCTTCCTCGGTCTGTGTCTCTGTCTCTGCCTCTGTCTCTGTCTCCGTCTCTGTCTCTGTATCGGTCTTTGTCTCTGTCTCTGTCTCTGTCTCTGTCTCTGTCTCTGTCTCTGTCTCTGTCTCTGTCTCTGTCTCTGTACTTGACTCTGTCTCTGTCTCTGTCTCTGTCTCTGTCTCTGCCTCTGTCTCTGCCTCTGTCTCTGTCTCTGTCTCCGTTTCTGTCTGTGTCTCTGTCTCTGTCTCTGTCTCTGTCTCTGTCTCTGTCTCTGTCCCTGTCTCTGTCTCTGTCTCTGTCTCTGTCTCTGCCTCTGTCTCTGTCTCCGTCTCTGTCTCTGTATCGGCCTTTGTCTCTGTCTCTGTCTCTGTCTCTGTCTCTGTCTCTGTCTCTGTCTCTGTCTCTGTCTCTGTCTCTGTCTCTGCCTCTGCCTCTGCCTCTGTCTCTGCCTCTGTCTCTGTGTCTGTCTCCGTTTCTGTCTGTGTCTCTGTCTCTGTCTCTGTCTCTGTCTCTGTCTCTGTCTCTGTCTCTGTCTCTGTCTCTGTCTCTGTCTCTGTCTCTGTCTCTGTCTCTGTCTCTGTCTCTGTCCCTGTCTCTGTCTCTGTCTCTGTCTCTGTCTCTGTCTCTGTCTCTGTCTCTCTCTCCGTCTCTGTCTCTACCTCTGTCTCTGCCCTGTCTCTGTCTCTGTCGCTGCCTCTGCCTCTGTCTCAGTCCCTGCGTCGGTCTCTGTCTCGGTCTCTGTCTCTGTCTGTGTCTATGTCTCTGTCTCTGTCTCTGTCTGTGTCTCTGTCTCTGTCTCTGTCTCTGTCTCTGTCTCTGTCTCTGTCTCTGTCTCTGTCTCTGTCTCTGTCTCTGTCTCTGCCTCTGTCTCTGTCTCCGTCTCTGTCTCTGTATCGGTCTTTGTCTCTGTCTCTGTCTCTGTCTCTGTCTCTGTCTCTGTCTCTGTCTCTGTCTCTGTCTCTGTCTCTGTCTCTGTCTCTGTCCTTGTCTCCGTGTCTGTCTCTGTCTCTGTCTCTATCTCGGTCTTTGTCTCCGTCTCCGTCTCTGTCTCTGTCTCTGTCTCTGTCTCTGTCTCTGTCTCTGTCTCTGTCTCTGTCTCTGTCTCTGTCTCTGTCTCTGTCTCTGTCTCTGTCTCTGTCTCTGTCTCTGTCTCTGTCTCTGTCTCTGTCTCTGTCTCTGTCTCTGTCTCTGTCTCTGTCTCTGTCTCTGTCTCTGTCTCTGCCTTTGTCTCTGTCTATGTCTCTTTCTCTGTCTCTATCTCGGTCTTTGTCTCCGTCTCTGTCTCTGTCTCTGTCTCTGCCTCTGTCTCGGTCTTTGCCTCCGTCTCTGTTTCTGTTTCTGTCTCTGTCTCTGTCTCTGTCTCTGCCTCTGTCTCTGCCTCTGTCTCTGTCTCTGTCTCCGTTTCTGTCTGTGTCTCTGTCTCCGTCTCTGTCTCTGTCTCTGTCTCTGTCTCTGTCTCTGTCTCTGTCTCTGTCTCTGTCTCTGTCTCTGTCTCTGTCTCTGTCTCTGTCTCTGTCTCTTTCTCTGTCTCTGTCTCTGCCTCTGTCTCTGTCTCTGTCTTTGTCCCTATCTCTGTCTCTGTCTCTGCCTCTGTCCCTGTCTCTGCCTTTGTCTCTGTCTATGTCTCTGTCTCTGTCTCTGTCTCTGTCTCTGCCTTTGTCTCCGTATATGTCTCTTTCTCTGTCTCTGTCTGTGTCGCTCCCTCTGTCTCTGTCTCTGTCTCTGCCCCTGTCTCTGTCTCTGTCCCTGTCGCTGCCTCTGCCTCTGTCTCAGTCCCTGCGTCGGTCTCTGTCTCTGTCTCTGCCTCTGTCTCGGTCTTTGTCTCCGTCTCTGTTTCTGTCTCTCTCTCTGTCTCAGTCTCAGTCTCTGCCTCTGTCTCTGCCTCTGTCTCTGTCTCTGTCTCTGACTCTGTCTCTGTCTCTGTCTCTGTCTCTGTCTCTTTCTCTGTCTCTGTCTCTGCCTCTGTCTCTGTCTCTGTCTCTGTCTCTGTCTCTGTCTCTGTCTCTGCCTCCGTCACAGTCTCTGCGTCTGTCTCGGTCTCTGTCTCTGTCTCTGTCTCTGTCTCTGTCTCTGTGTCTGTCTCTGTCTCTGTCTCTGTCTGTGTCTCTGTCTCTGTCTCTGTCTCTGTCTCTGTCCGTGTCTCTGCCTCTGTCTCTGTCTCTGTCTCTGTCTCTGCCTTTGTCTCTGTCTCTGTCTCTGTCTCTGTCTCTGTCTCTGTCTCTGTCTCTGTCTCTGTCTCTGTCTCTGTCTCTGTCTCTGTCTCTGTCTCTGTCTCTGTCTCTGTCTGTGTCTCTGCCACTGTCTCTGTCTCTGTCTCTGTCTCTGCCTTTGTCTCTGTCTATGTCTCTTTCTCTGTCTCTGTCTGTGTCGCTGCCTCTGTCTCGATCTTTGTCTCCGTCTCTGTTTCTGTTTCTGTCTCTGTCTCAGTCTCAGTCTCTGTCTCTGTCTCTGTCTCTGTCTCTGTCTCTGTCTCTGTCTCTGTCTCTGTCTCTGTCCCTGTCTCTGTCTCTGTCTCTGTCTCTGTCTCTGTCTCTGTCTCTGTCCCTGTCTCTGTCTCTGTCTCTGTCTCTGTCTCTGTCTCTGTCTCTGTCGCTGTCTCTCCCTCTGTCTCTGTCTCCGTCTCTGTCCCTGGCTCTGTCTCTGCCACTGTCTCCGTCTCTGTCTCGGTCGCGGACTTTGTCTCTGTCTCTGACTCCGTGTCTGTCTCTGTCTCTGTCTCTATCTCGGTCTTTGTCTCCGTCTCTGTCTCTGTCTCTGTCTCTGTCTCTGTCTCTGTCTCTGTCTCTGTCTCTGTCTCTGTCTCTGTCTCTGTCTCTGTCTCAGTCCCTGCGTCGGTCTCTGACTCGGTCTCTGTCTCTGTCTCTGCCTCTGTCACAGTCTCTGCGTCTGTCTCGGTCTCTGTCTCTGTCCCTGTCTCTGTCTCTGTCTCTGTCTCTGTCTCTGTCTCTGTCACTGTCTCTGTCTCTGTCTCTGTCTCTGTCTCTCTCTCCGTCTCTGTCTCTGCCTCTGTCTCTGCCCTGTCTCTGTCTCTGTCGCTGCCTCTGCCTCTGTCTCAGTCCCTGCGTTGGTCTCTGTCTCGGTCTCTGTCTCTGTCTCTGCCTCTGTCACAGTCTCTGCGTCTGTCTCGGTCTCTGTCTCTGTCTCTGTCTCTGTCTCTGTCTCTGTCTCTGTCTCTTCCTCGGTCTGTGTCTCTGTCTCTGCCTCTGTCTCTGTCTCCGTCTCTGTCTCTGTATCGGTCTTTGTCTCTGTCTCTGTCTCTGTCTCTGTCTCTGTCTCTGTCTCTGTCTCTGTCTCTGTCTCTGTCTCTGTCCTTGTCTCCGTGTCTGTCTCTGTCTCTGTCTCTATCTCGGTCTTTGTCTCCGTCTCTGTCTCTGTCTCTGTCTCTGTCTCTGTCTCTGTCTCTGTCTCTGTCTCTGTCTCTGTCTCTGTCTCTGTCTCTGTCTCTGTCTCTGTCTCTGTCTCTGTCTCAGTCTCTGCCTTTGTCTCTGTCTATGTCTCTTTCTCTGTCTCTGTCTCGGTCTTTGTCTCCGTCTCTGTCTCTGTCTCTGTCTGTGTCTCTGCCTCTGTCTCGGTCTTTGTCTCCGTCTCTGTTTCTGTTTCTGTCTCTGTCTCAGTCTCTTTCTCTGTCTCTGTCTCTGTCTCTGTCTCTGTCTCTGTCCCCATCTCTGTCTCTGTCTCTGTCTCTGTCTCTGTCTCTGTCTCTGTCTCTGTCTCTGTCTCTGTCTCTTTCTCTGTCTCTGTCTCTGCCTCTGTCTCTGTCTCTGTCTCTGTCCCTGTCTCTGTCTCTGTCTCTGTCTCTGTCTCTGTCTCTGTCTCTGTCTCTGTCTCTGTCTCTCTCTCCGTCTCTGTCTCTACCTCTGTCTCTGCCCTGTCTCTGTCTCTGTCGCTGCCTCTGCCTCTGTCTCAGTCCCTGCGTCGGTCTCTGTCTCGGTCTCTGTCTCTGTCTGTGTCTATGTCTCTGTCTCTGTCTCTGTCTGTGTCTCTGTCTCTGTCTCTGTCTCTGTCTCTGTCTCTGTCTCTGTCTCTGTCTCTGTCTCTGTCTCTGTCTCTGTCTCTGTCTCTGTCTCTGTCTCTGTCTCTGTCTCTGTCTCTGTCTCTGTCTCTGTCTCTGTCTCTGTCTCTGTCTCTGTCTCTGTCTCTGTCTCTGTCTCTGTCTCTGTCTCTGTCTCTGTTTTTTCCTCGGTCTGTGTCTCTGTCTCCGTCACTGTCTCTGTATCGGTCTTTGTCTCTGTCTCTGTCTCTGTCTCTGTCTCTGTCTCTGTCTCTGTCTCTGTCTCTGTCTCTGTCTCTGTCTCTGTCTCTGTCTCTGTCTCTGTCTCTGCCTCTGCCACTGTCTCTGTCTCTGTCTCTGTCTCTGTCTCTGTCTCTGTCCCTGTCTCTGTCTCTGTCTCTGTCTCTGTCTCTGTCTCTGGTCTCTGTCTCTGTCTCTGTCTCTGTCTCTGTCTCTGTCTCTGTCTCTGTCTCTGTCTCTGTCTCTGTCTCTGTCTCTGTCTCTGTCTCTGTCTCTGTCTCTGTCTCTGTCTCTGTCTCTGTCTCTGTTTTTTCCTCGGTCTGTGTCTCTGTCTCCGTCACTGTCTCTGTATCGGTCTTTGTCTCTGTCTCTGTCTCTGTCTCTGTCTCTGTCTCTGTCTCTGTCTCTGTCTCTGTCTCTGTCTCTGTCTCTGTCTCTGTCTCTGTCTCTGTCTCTGTCTCTGTCTCTGTCTCTGCCTCTGCCACTGTCTCTGCCTCTGTCTCTGTCTCCGTCTCCGTTTCTGTCTGTGTCTTTGTCTCTGTCTCTGTCTCTGTCTCTGTCTCTTTCTCTGTCTCTGTCTCTGTCTCTGTCTCTGCCTCTGTCTCTGTCTCTGTCTCTGTCCCTATCTCTGTCTCTGTCTCTGTCTCTGTCTCTGTCTCTGTCTCTGTCTCTGTCTCTGTCTCTGTCTCTGTCTCTGTCTCTGTCTCTTCCTGGGTCTGTGTCTCTGTATCTGCCTCTGTCTCTGTCTCTGTCTCTGTCTCTGTCTCTGTCTCTGTCTCTGTGTCTGTCTCTGTCTCTGTCTCTGTCTCTGTCTCTGTCTCTGTCTCTGTCTCTGTCTCTGTCTCTGTCTCTGTCTCTGTCTCTGTCTCTGTCTCTGTCTCTGTCTCTGTCTCTGCCTCTGTCTCTGTCTCTGTCTCTGCCTTTGTCTCTGTCTATGTCTCTTTCTCTGTCTCTGTCTGTGTCGCTGCCTCTGTCTCGGTCTTTGTCTCCGTCTCTGTCTCTGTCTCTGTCTCTGTCTGTGTCTCTGCCCCTGTCTCGGTCTTTGTCTCCCTTTCTGTCTGTGTCTCTGTCTCTGTCTCTGTCTCTGTCTCTGTCTCTGTCTCTTTCTCTGTCTCTGTCTCTGCCTCTGTCTCTGTCTCTGTCTCTGTCCCCATCTCTGTCTCTGTCCCTGTCTCTGTCTCTGCCTTTGTCTCTGTCTATGTCTCTGTCTCTGTCTCTGTCTCTGTCTCTGCCTTTGTCTCCGTCTATGTCTCTGTCTCTGTCTCTGTCTCTGTCTCAGTCCCTGCGTCGGTCTCTGACTCGGTCTCTGTCTCTGTCTCTGCCTCTGTCTCAGTCCCTGCGTCGGTCTCTGACTCGGTCTCTGTCTCTGTCTCTGCCTCTGTCACAGTCTCTGCGTCTGTCTCGGTCTCTGTCTCTGTCTCTGTCTCTGTCTCTGTCTCTGTCTCTGTCTCTGCCTCTGTCTCTGTCTCTGTCTCCGTTTCTGTCTGTGTCTCTGTCTCTGTCTCTGTCTCTGTCTCTGTGTCTGTCTCTGTCTCTGTCTCTGCCTCTGTCTCTGCCTCTGTCTCTGTCTCTGTCTCCGTTTCTGTCTGTGTCTCTGTCTCTGTCTCTGTCTCTGTCTCTGTCTCTGTGTCTGTCTCTGTCTCTGTCTCTGTCTCTGTCTCTGTCTCTGTCTCTGTCTCTGCCTTTGTCTCTGTCTATGTCTCTTTCTCTCTCTCTGTCTGTGTCGCTGCCTCTGTCTCGGTCTTTGTCTCCGTCTCTGTCTCTGTCTCAGTCCCTGCGTCGGTCTCTGACTCGGTCTCTGTCTCTGTCTCTGCCTCTGTCACAGTCTCTGCGTCTGTCTCGGTCTCTGTCTCTGTCTCTGTCTCTGTCTCTGTCTCTGTCTCTGTCTCTGTCTCTGTCTCTGTCTCTGTCTCTTCCTCGGTCTGTGTCTCTGTCTCTGCCTCTGTCTCTGTCTCTGTCTCTGTCTCTGTCTCTGTCTCTGTCTCTGTCTCTGTCTCTGTCTCTGTCTCTGCCTCTGTCTCTGTCTCTGTCTCCGTTTCTGTCTGTGTCTCTGTCTCTGTCTCTGTCTCTGTCTCTGTGTCTGTCTCTGTCTCTGTCTCTGCGTCTGTCTCTGCCTCTGTCTCTGTCTCTGTCTCCGTTTCTGTCTGTGTCTCTGTCTCTTTCTCTGTCTCTGTCTCTGCCTCTGTCTCTGTCTCTGTCTCTGTCCCCATCTCTGTCTCTGTCTCTGTCTCTGTCTCTGCCTTTGTCTCTGTCTATGTCTCTGTCTCTGTCTCTGTCTCTGTCTCTGCCTTTGTCTCCGTCTATGTCTCTTTCTCTGTCTCTGTCTGTGTCGCTGCCTCTGTCTCTGTCTCTGTCTCTGTCTCTGTCTCTGTCTCTGTCTCTGTCTCTGTCTCTGTCTCTGTCTCTGTCTCTGTCTCTGTCTCTGTCTCTGTCTCTGTCTCTGTCTCTGTCTCTGTCTCTGTCTCTGTCTCTGTCTCTGTCTCTGTCTCTGTCTCTGTCTCTGTCTCTGTCTCTGTCTGTGTCTCTGCCTCTGTCTCTGTCTTTGTCTCCGTCTCTGTTTCTGTTTCTGTCTCTGTCTCAGTCTCAGTCTCTGTCTCTGTCTCTGTCTCTGTCTCTGTCTCTGTCTCTGTCTCTGTCTCTGTCTCTGACTCTGTCTCTGTCTCTGTCTCTGTCTCTCTCTCTGTCTCTATCTCGGTCTTTGTCTCCGTCTCTGTCTCTGTCTCTGTCTCTGTCTCTGTCTCTGTCTCTGTCTCTGTCTCTGTCTCTGTCTCTGTCTCTGTCTCTGTTTCTGTCTCTGTCTCAGTCTCAGTCTCTGTCTCTGTCTCTGTCTCTGTCTCTGCCTCTGTCTCGGTCTTTGTATCCGTCTCTGTCTCTGTCTCTGTCTCTGCCTCTGTCTCTGTCTCTGTCTCTGTCTCTGTCTCTGCCTCTGTCACAGTCTCTGCGTCTGTCTCGGTCTCTGTCTCTGTCTCTGTCTCTGTCTCTGTCTCTGTCTCTGTCTCTGTCTCTGTCTCTGTCTCTGTCTCTGTCTCTGTCCCTGTCTCTTCCTCGGTCTGGGTCTCTGTCTCTGCCTCTGTCTCTGTCTCCGTCTCTGTCTCTGTATCGGTCTTTGTCTCGGTCTCTGTCTCTGTCTCTGTCTCTGTCTCTGTCTCTGTCTCTGTCTCTTCCTCGGTCTGTGTCTCTGTCTCTGCCTCTGTCTCTGTCTCCGTCTCTGTCTCTGTATCGGTCTTTGTCTCTGTCTCTGTCTCTGTCTCTGTCTCTGTCTCTGTCTCTGTCTCTGTCTCTGTCTCTGTCTCTGTCTCTGTCCCTGTCTCTGTCTCTGTCTCTGTCTCTGTCTCTGTCTCTGTCTCTGTCGCTGTCTCTCCCTCTGTCTCTGTCTCCGTCTCTGTCCCTGGCTCTGTCTCTGCCACTGTCTCCGTCTCTGTCTCAGTCGCGGACTTTGTCTCTGTCTCTGACTCCGTGTCTGTCTCTGTCTCTGTCTCTATCTCGGTCTTTGTCTCCGTCTCTGTCTCTGTCTCTGTCTCTGTCTCTGTCTCTGTCTCTGTCTCTGTCTCTGTCTCTGTCTCAGTCCCTGCGTCGGTCTCTGACTCGGTCTCTGTCTCTGTCTCTGCCTCTGTCACAGTCTCTGCGTCTGTCTCGGTCTCTGTCTCTGTCCCTGTCTCTGTCTCTGTCTCTGTCTCTGTCTCTGTCTCTGTCACTGTCTCTGTCTCTGTCTCTGTCTCTCTCTCCGTCTCTGTCTCTGCCTCTGTCTCTGCCCTGTCTCTGTCTCTGTCGCTGCCTCTGCCTCTGTCTCAGTCCCTGCGTTGGTCTCTGTCTCGGTCTCTGTCTCTGTCTCTGCCTCTGTCACAGTCTCTGCGTCTGTCTCGGTCTCTGTCTCTGTCTCTGTCTCTGTCTCTGTCTCTGTCTCTTCCTCGGTCTGTGTCTCTGTCTCTGCCTCTGTCTCTGTCTCCGTCTCTGTCTCTGTATCGGTCTTTGTCTCTGTCTCTGTCTCTGTCTCTGTCTCTGTCTCTGTCTCTGTCTCTGTCTCTGTCTCTGTCTCTGTCTCTGTCTCTGTCTCTGTCTCTGTCTCTGTCTCTGTCTCTGTCTCTGTCTCTGTCTCAGTCTCTGCCTTTGTCTCTGTCTATGTCTCTTTCTCTGTCTCTGTCTCGGTCTTTGTCTCCGTCTCTGTCTCTGTCTCTGTCTGTGTCTCTGCCTCTGTCTCGGTCTTTGTCTCCGGCTCTGTTTCTGTTTCTGTCTCTGTCTCAGTCTCTTTCTCTGTCTCTGTCTCTGTCTCTGTCTCTGTCTCTGTCCCCATCTCTGTCTCTGTCTCTGTCTCTGTCTCTGTCTCTGTCTCTGCCTCTGTCTCTGTCTCTGTCTCTTTCTCTGTCTCTGTCTCTGCCTCTGTCTCTGTCTCTGTCTCTGTCCCCATCTCTGTCTCTGTCTCTGTCTCTGTCTCTGCCTTTGTCTCTGTCTATGTCTCTGTCTCTGTCTCTGTCTCTGTCTCTGTCTCTGCCTTTGTCTCCGTCTATGTCTCTTTCTCTGTCTCTGTCTGTGTCGCTGCCTCTGTCTCTGTCTCTGTCTCTGTCTCTGTCTCTGTCTCTGTCTCTGTCTCTGTCTCTGTCTCTGTCTCTGTCTCTGTCTCTGTCTCTGTCTCTGTCTCTGTCTCTGTCTCTGTCTCTGTCTCTGTCTCTGTCTCTGTCTCTGTCTCTGTCTCTGTCTCTGTCTCTGTCTCTGTCTCTGTCTCTGTCTCTGTCTCTGTCTCTTTCTCTGTCTCTGTCTGTGTCGCTGCCTCTGTCTCTGTCTCTGTCTCTGTCTCTGTCTCTGTCTCTGTCTCTGTCTCTGTCGCTGCCTCTGCCTCTGTCTCAGTCCCTGCGTCGGTCTCTGTCTCTGTCTCTGTCTCTGTCTCTGTCTCTGTCTCTGTCTCTGTCTCTGTCCCTGTCTCTGTCTCTGTCTCTGTCTCTGTCTCTGTCTCTGTCTCTGTCTCTGTCTCTTTCTCTGTCTCTGTCTGTGTCGCTGCCTCTGTCTCTGTCTCTGTCTCTGTCTCTGTCTCTGTCTCTGTCTCTGTCGCTGCCTCTGCCTCTGTCTCAGTCCCTGCGTCGGTCTCTGTCTCTGTCTCTGTCTCTGTCTCTGTCTCTGTCTCTGTCTCTGTCTCTGTCTCTGTCTCTGTCTCTGTCCCTGTCTCTGTCTCTGTCTCTGTCTCTGTCTCTGTCTCTGTCTCTGTCTCTGTCTCTGTCTCTCTCTCCGTCTCTGTCTCTACCTCTGTCTCTGCCCTGTCTCTGTCTCTGTCGCTGCCTCTGCCTCTGTCTCAGTCCCTGCGTCGGTCTCTGTCTCGGTCTCTGTCTCTGTCTGTGTCTATGTCTCTGTCTCTGTCTCTGTCTGTGTCTCTGTCTCTGTCTCTGTCTCTGTCTCTGTCTCTGTCTCTGTCTCTGTCTCTGTCTCTGTCTCTGTCTCTGTCTCTGTCTCTGTCTCTGTCTCTGTCTCTGTCTCTGTCTCTGTCTCTGTCTCTGTCTCTGTCTCTGTCTCTGTCTCTGTTTTTTCCTCGGTCTGTGTCTCTGTCTCCGTCACTGTCTCTGTATCGGTCTTTGTCTCTGTCTCTGTCTCTGTCTCTGTCTCTGTCTCTGTCTCTGTCTCTGTCTCTGTCTCTGTCTCTGTCTCTGTCTCTGTCTCTGTCTCTGCCTCTGCCACTGTCTCTGTCTCTGTCTCTGTCTCTGTCTCTGTCTCTGTCCCTGTCTCTGTCTCTGTCTCTGTCTCTGTCTCTGTCTCTGGTCTCTGTCTCTGTCTCTGTCTCGGTCTCTGTCTCTGTCTCTGTCTCTGTCTCTGTCTCTGTCTCTGTCTCTGTCTCTGTCTCTGTCTCTGTCTCTGTCTCTGTCTCTGTCTCTGTCTCTGTCTCTGTCTCTGTTTTTTCCTCGGTCTGTGTCTCTGTCTCCGTCACTGTCTCTGTATCGGTCTTTGTCTCTGTCTCTGTCTCTGTCTCTGTCTCTGTCTCTGTCTCTGTCTCTGTCTCTGTCTCTGTCTCTGTCTCTGTCTCTGTCTCTGTCTCTGTCTCTGTCTCTGTCTCTGTCTCTGCCTCTGCCACTGTCTCTGCCTCTGTCTCTGTCTCCGTCTCCGTTTCTGTCTGTGTCTTTGTCTCTGTCTCTGTCTCTGTCTCTGTCTCTTTCTCTGTCTCTGTCTCTGTCTCTGTCTCTGTCTCTGTCTCTGTCTCTGTCTCTGTCTCTGTCTCTGTCCCTGTCTCTTCCTCGGTCTGTGTCTCTGTCTCTGCCTCTGTCTCTGTCTCCGTCTCTGTCTCTGTATCGGTCTTTGTCTCTGTCTCTGTCTCTGTCTCTGTCTCTGTCTCTGTCTCTGTCTCTGTCTCTGTCTCTGTCTCTGTCTCTGTCTCTGTCTCTGTCTCTGTCTCTGTCTGTGTCTCTGTCTCTGTCTCTGTCTCTGTCTCTGTCCGTGTCTCTGCCTCTGTCTCTGTCTCTGTCTCTGTCTCTGCCTTTGTCTCTGTCTCTGTCTCTGTCTCTGTCTCTGTCTCGGTCTCTGTCTCTGTCTCTGTCTCTGTCTGTGTCTCTGCCACTGTCTCTGTCTCTGTCTCTGTCTCTGCCTTTGTCTCTGTCTATGTCTCTTTCTCTGTCTCTGTCTGTGTCGCTGCCTCTGTCTCGATCTTTGTCTCCGTCTCTGTTCCTGTTTCTGTCTCTGTCTCAGTCTCAGTCTCTGTCTCTGTCTCTGTCTCTGTCTCTGCCTCTGTCTCGGTCTTTGTATCCGTCTCTGTCTCTGTCTCTGTCTCTGCCTCTGTCTCTGTCTCTGTCTCTGTCTCTGCCTCTGTCACAGTCTCTGCGTCTGTCTCGGTCTCTGTCTCTGTCTCTGTCTCTGTCTCTGTCTCTGTCTCTGTCTCTGTCTCTGTCTCTGTCTCTGTCCCTGTCTCTTCCTCGGTCTGTGTCTCTGTCTCTGCCTCTGTCTCTGTCTCCGTCTCTGTCTCTGTATCGGTCTTTGTCTCTGTCTCTGTCTCTGTCTCTGTCTCTGTCTCTGTCTCTGTCTCTGTCTCTGTACTTGACTCTGTCTCTGTCTCTGTCTCTGTCTCTGTCTCTGCCTCTGTCTCTGCCTCTGTCTCTGTCTCTGTCTCCGTTTCTGTCTGTGTCTCTGTCTCTGTCTCTGTCTCTGTCTCTGTCTCTGTCTCTGTCCCTGTCTCTGTCTCTGTCTCTGTCTCTGTCTCTGCCTCTGTCTCTGTCTCCGTCTCTGTCTCTGTATCGGCCTTTGTCTCTGTCTCTGTCTCTGTCTCTGTCTCTGTCTCTGTCTCTGTCTCTGTCTCTGTCTCTGTCTCTGTCTCTGTCTCTGCCTCTGCCTCTGCCTCTGTCTCTGCCTCTGTCTCTGTGTCTGTCTCCGTTTCTGTCTGTGTCTCTGTCTCTGTCTCTGTCTCTGTCTCTGTCTCTGTCTCTGTCTCTGTCTCTGTCTCTGTCTCTGTCTCTGTCTCTGTCTCTGTCTCTGTCTCTGTCCCTGTCTCTGTCTCTGTCTCTGTCTCTGTCTCTGTCTCTGTCTCTGTCTCTGTCTCTCTCTCCGTCTCCGTCTCTACCTCTGTCTCTGCCCTGTCTCTGTCTCTGTCGCTGCCTCTGCCTCTGTCTCAGTCCCTGCGTCGGTCTCTGTCTCGGTCTCTGTCTCTGTCTGTGTCTATGTCTCTGTCTCTGTCTCTGTCTGTGTCTCTGTCTCTGTCTCTGTCTCTGTCTCTGTCTCTGTCTCTGTCTCTGTCTCTGTCTCTGTCTCTGTCTCTGTCTCTGCCTCTGTCTCTGTCTCCGTCTCTGTCTCTGTATCGGTCTTTGTCTCTGTCTCTGTCTCTGTCTCTGTCTCTGTCTCTGTCTCTGTCTCTGTCTCTGTCTCTGTCTCTGTCTCTGTCTCTGTCCTTGTCTCCGTGTCTGTCTCTGTCTCTGTCTCTATCTCGGTCTTTGTCTCCGTCTCCGTCTCTGTCTCTGTCTCTGTCTCTGTCTCTGTCTCTGTCTCTGTCTCTGTCTCTGTCTCTGTCTCTGTCTCTGTCTCTGTCTCTGTCTCTGTCTCTGTCTCTGTCTCTGTCTCTGTCTCTGTCTCTGTCTCTGTCTCTGTCTCTGTCTCTGTCTCTGTCTCTGTCTCTGTCTCTGTCTCTGTCTCTGTCTCTGTCTCTGTCTCTGTCTCTGCCTTTGTCTCTGTCTATGTCTCTTTCTCTGTCTCTATCTCGGTCTTTGTCTCCGTCTCTGTCTCTGTCTCTGTCTCTGTCTGTGTCTCTGCCTCTGTCTCGGTCTTTGCCTCCGTCTCTGTTTCTGTTTCTGTCTCTGTCTCTGTCTCTGTCTCTGCCTCTGTCTCTGCCTCTGTCTCTGTCTCTGTCTCCGTTTCTGTCTGTGTCTCTGTCTCCGTCTCTGTCTCTGTCTCTGTCTCTGTCTCTGTCTCTGTCTCTGTCTCTGTCTCTGTCTCTGTCTCTGTCTCTGTCTCTGTCTCTGTCTCTGTCTCTGTCTCTTTCTCTGTCTCTGTCTCTGCCTCTGTCTCTGTCTCTGTCTTTGTCCCTATCTCTGTCTCTGTCTCTGCCTCTGTCCCTGTCTCTGCCTTTGTCTCTGTCTATGTCTCTGTCTCTGTCTCTGTCTCTGTCTCTGCCTTTGTCTCCGTATATGTCTCTTTCTCTGTCTCTGTCTGTGTCGCTCCCTCTGTCTCTGTCTCTGTCTCTGCCCCTGTCTCTGTCTCTGTCCCTGTCGCTGCCTCTGCCTCTGTCTCAGTCCCTGCGTCGGTCTCTGTCTCTGTCTCTGTCTCTGTCTGTGTCTCTGCCACTGTCTCTGTCTCTGTCTCTGTCTCTGCCTTTGTCTCTGTCTATGTCTCTGTCTCTGTCTCTGTCTCTGTCTCTGTCTCTGTCTCTGTCTCTGTCTCTGTCTCTGTCTCTGTCTCTGTCTCTGTCTCTGTCTGTGTCTCTGTCTCTGTCTCTGTCTCTGTCTCTGTCCGTGTCTCTGCCTCTGTCTCTGTCTCTGTCTCTGTCTCTGCCTTTGTCTCTGTCTCTGTCTCTGTCTCTGTCTCTGTCTCGGTCTCTGTCTCTGTCTCTGTCTCTGTCTGTGTCTCTGCCACTGTCTCTGTCTCTGTCTCTGTCTCTGCCTTTGTCTCTGTCTATGTCTCTTTCTCTGTCTCTGTCTGTGTCGCTGCCTCTGTCTCGATCTTTGTCTCCGTCTCTGTTCCTGTTTCTGTCTCTGTCTCAGTCTCAGTCTCTGTCTCTGTCTCTGTCTCTGTCTCTGCCTCTGTCTCGGTCTTTGTATCCGTCTCTGTCTCTGTCTCTGTCTCTGCCTCTGTCTCTGTCTCTGTCTCTGTCTCTGCCTCTGTCACAGTCTCTGCGTCTGTCTCGGTCTCTGTCTCTGTCTCTGTCTCTGTCTCTGTCTCTGTCTCTGTCTCTGTCTCTGTCTCTGTCCCTGTCTCTTCCTCGGTCTGTGTCTCTGTCTCTGCCTCTGTCTCTGTCTCCGTCTCTGTCTCTGTATCGGTCTTTGTCTCTGTCTCTGTCTCTGTCTCTGTCTCTGTCTCTGTCTCTGTCTCTGTACTTGACTCTGTCTCTGTCTCTGTCTCTGTCTCTGTCTCTGCCTCTGTCTCTGCCTCTGTCTCTGTCTCTGTCTCCGTTTCTGTCTGTGTCTCTGTCTCTGTCTCTGTCTCTGTCTCTGTCTCTGTCTCTGTCCCTGTCTCTGTCTCTGTCTCTGTCTCTGTCTCTGCCTCTGTCTCTGTCTCCGTCTCCGTCTCTGTATCGGCCTTTGTCTCTGTCTCTGTCTCTGTCTCTGTCTCTGTCTCTGTCTCTGTCTCTGTCTCTGTCTCTGTCTCTGTCTCTGCCTCTGCCTCTGCCTCTGTCTCTGCCTCTGTCTCTGTGTCTGTCTCCGTTTCTGTCTGTGTCTCTGTCTCTGTCTCTGTCTCTGTCTCTGTCTCTGTCTCTGTCTCTGTCTCTGTCTCTGTCTCTGTCTCTGTCTCTGTCTCTGTCTCTGTCTCTGTCCCTGTCTCTGTCTCTGTCTCTGTCTCTGTCTCTGTCTCTGTCTCTGTCTCTCTCTCCGTCTCTGTCTCTACCTCTGTCTCTGCCCTGTCTCTGTCTCTGTCGCTGCCTCTGCCTCTGTCTCAGTCCCTGCGTCGGTCTCTGTCTCGGTCTCTGTCTCTGTCTGTGTCTATGTCTCTGTCTCTGTCTCTGTCTGTGTCTCTGTCTCTGTCTCTGTCTCTGTCTCTGTCTCTGTCTCTGTCTCTGTCTCTGTCTCTGTCTCTGTCTCTGCCTCTGTCTCTGTCTCCGTCTCTGTCTCTGTATCGGTCTTTGTCTCTGTCTCTGTCTCTGTCTCTGTCTCTGTCTCTGTCTCTGTCTCTGTCTCTGTCTCTGTCTCTGTCTCTGTCTCTGTCCTTGTCTCCGTGTCTGTCTCTGTCTCTGTCTCTATCTCGGTCTTTGTCTCCGTCTCCGTCTCTGTCTCTGTCTCTGTCTCTGTCTCTGTCTCTGTCTCTGTCTCTGTCTCTGTCTCTGTCTCTGTCTCTGTCTCTGTCTCTGTCTCTGTCTCTGTCTCTGTCTCTGTCTCTGTCTCTGTCTCTGTCTCTGTCTCTGTCTCTGTCTCTGTCTCTGTCTCTGTCTCTGCCTTTGTCTCTGTCTATGTCTCTTTCTCTGTCTCTATCTCGGTCTTTGTCTCCGTCTCTGTCTCTGTCTCTGTCTCTGTCTGTGTCTCTGCCTCTGTCTCGGTCTTTGCCTCCGTCTCTGTTTCTGTTTCTGTCTCTGTCTCTGTCTCTGTCTCTGCCTCTGTCTCTGCCTCTGTCTCTGTCTCTGTCTCCGTTTCTGTCTGTGTCTCTGTCTCCGTCTCTGTCTCTGTCTCTGTCTCTGTCTCTGTCTCTGTCTCTGTCTCTGTCTCTGTCTCTGTCTCTGTCTCTGTCTCTGTCTCTGTCTCTGTCTCTTTCTCTGTCTCTGTCTCTGCCTCTGTCTCTGTCTCTGTCTTTGTCCCTATCTCTGTCTCTGTCTCTGCCTCTGTCCCTGTCTCTGCCTTTGTCTCTGTCTATGTCTCTGTCTCTGTCTCTGTCTCTGTCTCTGCCTTTGTCTCCGTATATGTCTCTTTCTCTGTCTCTGTCTGTGTCGCTCCCTCTGTCTCTGTCTCTGTCTCTGCCCCTGTCTCTGTCTCTGTCCCTGTCGCTGCCTCTGCCTCTGTCTCAGTCCCTGCGTCGGTCTCTGTCTCTGTCTCTGCCTCTGTCTCGGTCTTTGTCTCCGTCTCTGTTTCTGTCTCTCTCTCTGTCTCAGTCTCAGTCTCTGCCTCTGTCTCTGCCTCTGTCTCTGTCTCTGTCTCTGACTCTGTCTCTGTCTCTGTCTCTGTCTCTGTCTCTTTCTCTGTCTCTGTCTCTGCCTCTGTCTCTGTCTCTGTCTCTGTCTCTGTCTCTGTCTCTGTCTCTGCCTCCGTCACAGTCTCTGCGTCTGTCTCGGTCTCTGTCTCTGTCTCTGTCTCTGTCTCTGTCTCTGTGTCTGTCTCTGTCTCTGTCTCTGTCTGTGTCTCTGTCTCTGTCTCTGTCTCTGTCTCTGTCCGTGTCTCTGCCTCTGTCTCTGTCTCTGTCTCTGTCTCTGCCTTTGTCTCTGTCTCTGTCTCTGTCTCTGTCTCTGTCTCTGTCTCTGTCTCTGTCTCTGTCTCTGTCTCTGTCTCTGTCTCTGTCTCTGTCTCTGTCTCTGTCTCTGTCTCTGTCTCTGTCTGTGTCTCTGCCACTGTCTCTGTCTCTGTCTCTGTCTCTGCCTTTGTCTCTGTCTATGTCTCTTTCTCTGTCTCTGTCTGTGTCGCTGCCTCTGTCTCGATCTTTGTCTCCGTCTCTGTTTCTGTTTCTGTCTCTGTCTCAGTCTCAGTCTCTGTCTCTGTCTCTGTCTCTGTCTCTGTCTCTGTCTCTGTCTCTGTCTCTGTCTCTGTCCCTGTCTCTGTCTCTGTCTCTGTCTCTGTCTCTGTCTCTGTCTCTGTCCCTGTCTCTGTCTCTGTCTCTGTCTCTGTCTCTGTCTCTGTCTCTGTCGCTGTCTCTCCCTCTGTCTCTGTCTCCGTCTCTGTCCCTGGCTCTGTCTCTGCCACTGTCTCCGTCTCTGTCTCGGTCGCGGACTTTGTCTCTGTCTCTGACTCCGTGTCTGTCTCTGTCTCTGTCTCTATCTCGGTCTTTGTCTCCGTCTCTGTCTCTGTCTCTGTCTCTGTCTCTGTCTCTGTCTCTGTCTCTGTCTCTGTCTCTGTCTCTGTCTCTGTCTCTGTCTCAGTCCCTGCGTCGGTCTCTGACTCGGTCTCTGTCTCTGTCTCTGCCTCTGTCACAGTCTCTGCGTCTGTCTCGGTCTCTGTCTCTGTCCCTGTCTCTGTCTCTGTCTCTGTCTCTGTCTCTGTCTCTGTCACTGTCTCTGTCTCTGTCTCTGTCTCTGTCTCTCTCTCCGTCTCTGTCTCTGCCTCTGTCTCTGCCCTGTCTCTGTCTCTGTCGCTGCCTCTGCCTCTGTCTCAGTCCCTGCGTTGGTCTCTGTCTCGGTCTCTGTCTCTGTCTCTGCCTCTGTCACAGTCTCTGCGTCTGTCTCGGTCTCTGTCTCTGTCTCTGTCTCTGTCTCTGTCTCTGTCTCTGTCTCTTCCTCGGTCTGTGTCTCTGTCTCTGCCTCTGTCTCTGTCTCCGTCTCTGTCTCTGTATCGGTCTTTGTCTCTGTCTCTGTCTCTGTCTCTGTCTCTGTCTCTGTCTCTGTCTCTGTCTCTGTCCTTGTCTCCGTGTCTGTCTCTGTCTCTGTCTCTATCTCGGTCTTTGTCTCCGTCTCTGTCTCTGTCTCTGTCTCTGTCTCTGTCTCTGTCTCTGTCTCTGTCTCTGTCTCTGTCTCTGTCTCTGTCTCTGTCTCTGTCTCTGTCTCTGTCTCTGTCTCAGTCTCTGCCTTTGTCTCTGTCTATGTCTCTTTCTCTGTCTCTGTCTCGGTCTTTGTCTCCGTCTCTGTCTCTGTCTCTGTCTGTGTCTCTGCCTCTGTCTCGGTCTTTGTCTCCGTCTCTGTTTCTGTTTCTGTCTCTGTCTCAGTCTCTTTCTCTGTCTCTGTCTCTGTCTCTGTCTCTGTCTCTGTCCCCATCTCTGTCTCTGTCTCTGTCTCTGTCTCTGTCTCTGTCTCTGTCTCTGTCTCTGTCTCTGTCTCTTTCTCTGTCTCTGTCTCTGCCTCTGTCTCTGTCTCTGTCTCTGTCCCTGTCTCTGTCTCTGTCTCTGTCTCTGTCTCTGTCTCTGTCTCTGTCTCTGTCTCTGTCTCTGTCTCTCTCTCCGTCTCTGTCTCTACCTCTGTCTCTGCCCTGTCTCTGTCTCTGTCGCTGCCTCTGCCTCTGTCTCAGTCCCTGCGTCGGTCTCTGTCTCGGTCTCTGTCTCTGTCTGTGTCTATGTCTCTGTCTCTGTCTCTGTCTGTGTCTCTGTCTCTGTCTCTGTCTCTGTCTCTGTCTCTGTCTCTGTCTCTGTCTCTGTCTCTGTCTCTGTCTCTGTCTCTGTCTCTGTCTCTGTCTCTGTCTCTGTCTCTGTCTCTGTCTCTGTCTCTGTCTCTGTCTCTGTCTCTGTCTCTGTCTCTGTCTCTGTCTCTGTCTCTGTTTTTTCCTCGGTCTGTGTCTCTGTCTCCGTCACTGTCTCTGTATCGGTCTTTGTCTCTGTCTCTGTCTCTGTCTCTGTCTCTGTCTCTGTCTCTGTCTCTGTCTCTGTCTCTGTCTCTGTCTCTGTCTCTGTCTCTGTCTCTGTCTCTGTCTCTGTCTCTGCCTCTGCCACTGTCTCTGTCTCTGTCTCTGTCTCTGTCTCTGTCTCTGTCCCTGTCTCTGTCTCTGTCTCTGTCTCTGTCTCTGTCTCTGGTCTCTGTCTCTGTCTCTGTCTCTGTCTCTGTCTCTGTCTCTGTCTCTGTCTCTGTCTGTGTCTCTGTCTCTGTCTCTGTCTCTGTCTCTGTCTCTGTCTCTGTCCCTGTCTCTGTCTCTGTCTCTGTCTCTGTCTCTGCCTCTGTCTCTGTCTCCGTCTCTGTCTCTGTATCGGCCTTTGTCTCTGTCTCTGTCTCTGTCTCTGTCTCTGTCTCTGTCTCTGTCTCTGTCTCTGTCTCTGTCTCTGTCTCTGTCTCTGCCTCTGCCTCTGCCTCTGCCTCTGTCTCTGCCTCTGTCTCTGTGTCTGTCTCCGTTTCTGTCTGTGTCTCTGTCTCTGTCTCTGTCTCTGTCTCTGTCTCTGTCTCTGTCTCTGTCTCTGTCTCTGTCTCTGTCTCTGTCTCTGTCTCTGTCTCTGTCTCTGTCTCTGTCCCTGTCTCTGTCTCTGTCTCTGTCTCTGTCTCTGTCTCTGTCTCTGTCTCTCTCTCCGTCTCTGTCTCTACCTCTGTCTCTGCCCTGTCTCTGTCTCTGTCGCTGCCTCTGCCTCTGTCTCAGTCCCTGCGTCGGTCTCTGTCTCGGTCTCTGTCTCTGTCTGTGTCTATGTCTCTGTCTCTGTCTCTGTCTGTGTCTCTGTCTCTGTCTCTGTCTCTGTCTCTGTCTCTGTCTCTGTCTCTGTCTCTGTCTCTGTCTCTGTCTCTGCCTCTGTCTCTGTCTCCGTCTCTGTCTCTGTATCGGTCTTTGTCTCTGTCTCTGTCTCTGTCTCTGTCTCTGTCTCTGTCTCTGTCTCTGTCTCTGTCTCTGTCTCTGTCTCTGTCTCTGTCCTTGTCTCCGTGTCTGTCTCTGTCTCTGTCTCTATCTCGGTCTTTGTCTCCGTCTCCGTCTCTGTCTCTGTCTCTGTCTCTGTCTCTGTCTCTGTCTCTGTCTCTGTCTCTGTCTCTGTCTCTGTCTCTGTCTCTGTCTCTGTCTCTGTCTCTGTCTCTGTCTCTGTCTCTGTCTCTGTCTCTGTCTCTGTCTCTGTCTCTGTCTCTGTCTCTGTCTCTGTCTCTGTCTCTGTCTCTGTCTCTGTCTCTGCCTTTGTCTCTGTCTATGTCTCTTTCTCTGTCTCTATCTCGGTCTTTGTCTCCGTCTCTGTCTCTGTCTCTGTCTCTGTCTGTGTCTCTGCCTCTGTCTCGGTCTTTGCCTCCGTCTCTGTTTCTGTTTCTGTCTCTGTCTCTGTCTCTGTCTCTGCCTCTGTCTCTGCCTCTGTCTCTGTCTCTGTCTCCGTTTCTGTCTGTGTCTCTGTCTCCGTCTCTGTCTCTGTCTCTGTCTCTGTCTCTGTCTCTGTCTCTGTCTCTGTCTCTGTCTCTGTCTCTGTCTCTGTCTCTGTCTCTGTCTCTGTCTCTGTCTCTTTCTCTGTCTCTGTCTCTGCCTCTGTCTCTGTCTCTGTCTTTGTCCCTATCTCTGTCTCTGTCTCTGCCTCTGTCCCTGTCTCTGCCTTTGTCTCTGTCTATGTCTCTGTCTCTGTCTCTGTCTCTGTCTCTGCCTTTGTCTCCGTATATGTCTCTTTCTCTGTCTCTGTCTGTGTCGCTCCCTCTGTCTCTGTCTCTGTCTCTGCCCCTGTCTCTGTCTCTGTCCCTGTCGCTGCCTCTGCCTCTGTCTCAGTCCCTGCGTCGGTCTCTGTCTCTGTCTCTGTCTCTGTCTGTGTCTCTGCCACTGTCTCTGTCTCTGTCTCTGTCTCTGCCTTTGTCTCTGTCTATGTCTCTGTCTCTGTCTCTGTCTCTGTCTCTGTCTCTGTCTCTGTCTCTGTCTCTGTCTCTGTCTCTGTCTCTGTCTCTGTCTCTGTCTGTGTCTCTGTCTCTGTCTCTGTCTCTGTCTCTGTCCGTGTCTCTGCCTCTGTCTCTGTCTCTGTCTCTGTCTCTGCCTTTGTCTCTGTCTCTGTCTCTGTCTCTGTCTCTGTCTCGGTCTCTGTCTCTGTCTCTGTCTCTGTCTGTGTCTCTGCCACTGTCTCTGTCTCTGTCTCTGTCTCTGCCTTTGTCTCTGTCTATGTCTCTTTCTCTGTCTCTGTCTGTGTCGCTGCCTCTGTCTCGATCTTTGTCTCCGTCTCTGTTCCTGTTTCTGTCTCTGTCGCAGTCTCAGTCTCTGTCTCTGTCTCTGTCTCTGTCTCTGCCTCTGTCTCGGTCTTTGTATCCGTCTCTGTCTCTGTCTCTGTCTCTGCCTCTGTCTCTGTCTCTGTCTCTGTCTCTGCCTCTGTCACAGTCTCTGCGTCTGTCTCGGTCTCTGTCTCTGTCTCTGTCTCTGTCTCTGTCTCTGTCTCTGTCCCTGTCTCTTCCTCGGTCTGTGTCTCTGTCTCTGCCTCTGTCTCTGTCTCCGTCTCTGTCTCTGTATCGGTCTTTGTCTCTGTCTCTGTCTCTGTCTCTGTCTCTGTCTCTGTCTCTGTCTCTGTCTCTGTACTTGACTCTGTCTCTGTCTCTGTCTCTGTCTCTGTCTCTGCCTCTGTCTCTGCCTCTGTCTCTGTCTCTGTCTCCGTTTCTGTCTGTGTCTCTGTCTCTGTCTCTGTCTCTGTCTCTGTCTCTGTCTCTGTCCCTGTCTCTGTCTCTGTCTCTGTCTCTGTCTCTGCCTCTGTCTCTGTCTCCGTCTCTGTCTCTGTATCGGCCTTTGTCTCTATCTCTGTCTCTGTCTCTGTCTCTGTCTCTGTCTCTGTCTCTGTCTCTGTCTCTGTCTCTGTCTCTGCCTCTGCCTCTGCCTCTGTCTCTGCCTCTGTCTCTGTGTCTGTCTCCGTTTCTGTCTGTGTCTCTGTCTCTGTCTCTGTCTCTGTCTCTGTCTCTGTCTCTGTCTCTGTCTCTGTCTCTGTCTCTGTCTCTGTCTCTGTCTCTGTCTCTGTCTCTGTCCCTGTCTCTGTCTCTGTCTCTGTCTCTGTCTCTGTCTCTGTCTCTGTCTCTCTCTCCGTCTCTGTCTCTACCTCTGTCTCTGCCCTGTCTCTGTCTCTGTCGCTGCCTCTGCCTCTGTCTCAGTCCCTGCGTCGGTCTCTGTCTCGGTCTCTGTCTCTGTCTGTGTCTATGTCTCTGTCTCTGTCTCTGTCTGTGTCTCTGTCTCTGTCTCTGTCTCTGTCTCTGTCTCTGTCTCTGTCTCTGTCTCTGTCTCTGTCTCTGTCTCTGCCTCTGTCTCTGTCTCCGTCTCTGTCTCTGTATCGGTCTTTGTCTCTGTCTCTGTCTCTGTCTCTGTCTCTGTCTCTGTCTCTGTCTCTGTCTCTGTCTCTGTCTCTGTCCTTGTCTCCGTGTCTGTCTCTGTCTCTGTCTCTATCTCGGTCTTTGTCTCCGTCTCCGTCTCTGTCTCTGTCTCTGTCTCTGTCTCTGTCTCTGTCTCTGTCTCTGTCTCTGTCTCTGTCTCTGTCTCTGTCTCTGTCTCTGTCTCTGTCTCTGTCTCTGTCTCTGTCTCTGTCTCTGTCTCTGTCTCTGTCTCTGTCTCTGTCTCTGTCTCTGTCTCTGTCTCTGCCTTTGTCTCTGTCTATGTCTCTTTCTCTGTCTCTATCTCGGTCTTTGTCTCCGTCTCTGTCTCTGTCTCTGTCTCTGTCTGTGTCTCTGCCTCTGTCTCGGTCTTTGCCTCCGTCTCTGTTTCTGTTTCTGTCTCTGTCTCTGTCTCTGTCTCTGCCTCTGTCTCTGCCTCTGTCTCTGTCTCTGTCTCCGTTTCTGTCTGTGTCTCTGTCTCCGTCTCTGTCTCTGTCTCTGTCTCTGTCTCTGTCTCTGTCTCTGTCTCTGTCTCTGTCTCTGTCTCTGTCTCTGTCTCTGTCTCTGTCTCTGTCTCTGTCTCTTTCTCTGTCTCTGTCTCTGCCTCTGTGTCTGTCTCTGTCTTTGTCCCTATCTCTGTCTCTGTCTCTGCCTCTGTCCCTGTCTCTGCCTTTGTCTCTGTCTATGTCTCTGTCTCTGTCTCTGTCTCTGTCTCTGCCTTTGTCTCCGTATATGTCTCTTTCTCTGTCTCTGTCTGTGTCGCTCCCTCTGTCTCTGTCTCTGTCTCTGCCCCTGTCTCTGTCTCTGTCCCTGTCGCTGCCTCTGCCTCTGTCTCAGTCCCTGCGTCGGTCTCTGTCTCTGTCTCTGCCTCTGTCTCGGTCTTTGTCTCCGTCTCTGTTTCTGTCTCTCTCTCTGTCTCAGTCTCAGTCTCTGCCTCTGTCTCTGCCTCTGTCTCTGTCTCTGTCTCTGACTCTGTCTCTGTCTCTGTCTCTGTCTCTGTCTCTTTCTCTGTCTCTGTCTCTGCCTCTGTCTCTGTCTCTGTCTCTGTCTCTGTCTCTGTCTCTGTCTCTGCCTCCGTCACAGTCTCTGCGTCTGTCTCGGTCTCTGTCTCTGTCTCTGTCTCTGTCTCTGTCTCTGTGTCTGTCTCTGTCTCTGTCTCTGTCTGTGTCTCTGTCTCTGTCTCTGTCTCTGTCTCTGTCCGTGTCTCTGCCTCTGTCTCTGTCTCTGTCTCTGTCTCTGCCTTTGTCTCTGTCTCTGTCTCTGTCTCTGTCTCTGTCTCTGTCTCTGTCTCTGTCTCTGTCTCTGTCTCTGTCTCTGTCTCTGTCTCTGTCTCTGTCTCTGTCTCTGTCTGTGTCTCTGCCACTGTCTCTGTCTCTGTCTCTGTCTCTGCCTTTGTCTCTGTCTATGTCTCTTTCTCTGTCTCTGTCTGTGTCGCTGCCTCTGTCTCGATCTTTGTCTCCGTCTCTGTTTCTGTTTCTGTCTCTGTCTCAGTCTCAGTCTCTGTCTCTGTCTCTGTCTCTGTCTCTGTCTCTGTCTCTGTCTCTGTCTCTGTCTCTGTCCCTGTCTCTGTCTCTGTCTCTGTCTCTGTCTCTGTCTCTGTCTCTGTCCCTGTCTCTGTCTCTGTCTCTGTCTCTGTCTCTGTCTCTGTCTCTGTCGCTGTCTCTCCCTCTGTCTCTGTCTCCGTCTCTGTCCCTGGCTCTGTCTCTGCCACTGTCTCCGTCTCTGTCTCGGTCGCGGACTTTGTCTCTGTCTCTGACTCCGTGTCTGTCTCTGTCTCTGTCTCTATCTCGGTCTTTGTCTCCGTCTCTGTCTCTGTCTCTGTCTCTGTCTCTGTCTCTGTCTCTGTCTCTGTCTCTGTCTCTGTCTCTGTCTCTGTCTCAGTCCCTGCGTCGGTCTCTGACTCGGTCTCTGTCTCTGTCTCTGCCTCTGTCACAGTCTCTGCGTCTGTCTCGGTCTCTGTCTCTGTCCCTGTCTCTGTCTCTGTCTCTGTCTCTGTCTCTGTCTCTGTCACTGTCTCTGTCTCTGTCTCTGTCTCTGTCTCTCTCTCCGTCTCTGTCTCTGCCTCTGTCTCTGCCCTGTCTCTGTCTCTGTCGCTGCCTCTGCCTCTGTCTCAGTCCCTGCGTTGGTCTCTGTCTCGGTCTCTGTCTCTGTCTCTGCCTCTGTCACAGTCTCTGCGTCTGTCTCGGTCTCTGTCTCTGTCTCTGTCTCTGTCTCTGTCTCTGTCTCTGTCTCTTCCTCGGTCTGTGTCTCTGTCTCTGCCTCTGTCTCTGTCTCCGTCTCTGTCTCTGTATCGGTCTTTGTCTCTGTCTCTGTCTCTGTCTCTGTCTCTGTCTCTGTCTCTGTCTCTGTCTCTGTCCTTGTCTCCGTGTCT
The DNA here is from genome assembly GCA_945859595.2 of Megachile willughbiella. Lineage (NCBI taxonomy): Eukaryota > Metazoa > Arthropoda > Insecta > Hymenoptera > Megachilidae > Megachile > Megachile willughbiella. Next base: position 17,601,559 of record OX243800.1, read on the forward strand.
GTCTCTGTCTCTGTCTCTATCTCGGTCTTTGTCTCCGTCTCTGTCTCTGTCTCTGTCTCTGTCTCTGTCTCTGTCTCTGTCTCTGTCTCTGTCTCTGTCTCTGTCTCTGTCTCTGTCTCTGTCTCTGTCTCAGTCTCTGCCTTTGTCTCTGTCTATGTCTCTTTCTCTGTCTCTGTCTCGGTCTTTGTCTCCGTCTCTGTCTCTGTCTCTGTCTGTGTCTCTGCCTCTGTCTCGGTCTTTGTCTCCGTCTCTGTTTCTGTTTCTGTCTCTGTCTCAGTCTCTTTCTCTGTCTCTGTCTCTGTCTCTGTCTCTGTCTCTGTCCCCATCTCTGTCTCTGTCTCTGTCTCTGTCTCTGTCTCTGTCTCTGTCTCTGTCTCTGTCTCTGTCTCTTTCTCTGTCTCTGTCTCTGCCTCTGTCTCTGTCTCTGTCTCTGTCCCTGTCTCTGTCTCTGTCTCTGTCTCTGTCTCTGTCTCTGTCTCTGTCTCTGTCTCTGTCTCTCTCTCCGTCTCTGTCTCTACCTCTGTCTCTGCCCTGTCTCTGTCTCTGTCGCTGCCTCTGCCTCTGTCTCAGTCCCTGCGTCGGTCTCTGTCTCGGTCTCTGTCTCTGTCTGTGTCTATGTCTCTGTCTCTGTCTCTGTCTGTGTCTCTGTCTCTGTCTCTGTCTCTGTCTCTGTCTCTGTCTCTGTCTCTGTCTCTGTCTCTGTCTCTGTCTCTGTCTCTGTCTCTGTCTCTGTCTCTGTCTCCGTCTCTGTCTCTGTCTCTGTCTCTGTCTCTGTCTCTGTCTCTGTCTCTGTCTCTGTCTCTGTCTCTGTCTCTGTCTCTGTCTCTGTCTCTGTCTCTGTCTCTGTCTCTGTCTCTGTCTCTGTCTCTGTCTCTGTCTCTGTCTCTGTCTCTGTCTCTGTCTCTGTCTCTGTCTCTGTCTCTGTCTCTGTCTCTGTCTCTGTCTCTGTCTCTGTCTCTGTCTCTGTCACTGTCTCTGTCTCTGTCTCTGTCTCTGTCTCTGCCTTTGTCTCTGTCTATGTCTCTTTCTCTGTCTCTGTCTGTGTCGCTGCCTCTGTCTCGGTCTTTGTCTCCGTCTCTGTCTCTGTCTCTGTCTCTGTCTGTGTCTCTGCCTCTGTCTCGGTCTTTGTCTCCGTCTCTGTTTCTGTTTCTGTCTCTGTCTCAGTCTCAGTCTCTGCCTCTGTCTCTGCCTCTGTCTCTGTCTCTGTCTCTGTCTCTGTCTCAGTCCCTGCGTCGGTCTCTGACTCGGTCTCTGTCTCTGTCTCTGCCTCTGTCTCAGTCCCTGCGTCGGTCTCTGACTCGGTCTCTGTCTCTGTCTCTGCCTCTGTAACAGTCTCTGCGTCTGTCTCGGTCTCTGTCTCTGTCTCTGTCTCTGTCTCTGTCTCTGTCTCTGTCTCTGTCTCTGCCTTTGTCTCTGTCTATGTCTCTTTCTCTGTCTCTGTCTGTGTCGCTGCCTCTGTCTCGGTCTTTGTCTCCGTCTCTGTTTCTGTTTCTGTCTCTGTCTCTGTCTCTGTCTCTGTCTCTGTCTCTGTCTCTGTCTCTGTCTCTGTCTCTGTCTCTGTCTCTGTCTCTGTCTCTGTCTCTGTCTCTGTCTCTGTCTGTGTCTCTGCCACTGTCTCTGTCTCTGTCTCTGTCTCTGTCTCTGCCTTTGTCTCTGTCTATGTCTCTTTCTCTGTCTCTGTCTGTGTCGCTGCCTCTGTCTCGATCTTTGTCTCCGTCTCTGTTTCTGTTTCTGTCTCTGTCTCAGTCTCAGTCTCTGTCTCTGTCTCTGTCTCTGTCTCTGTCTCTGTCTCTGTCTCTGTCTCTGTCTCTGTCCCTGTCTCTGTCTCTGTCTCTGTCTCTGTCTCTGTCTCTGTCTCTGTCCCTGTCTCTGTCTCTGTCTCTGTCTCTGTCTCTGTCTCTGTCTCTGTCGCTGTCTCTCCCTCTGTCTCTGTCT